>CM072525.1:2408600-2738600 GCA_036898135.1 Oncomelania hupensis | reverse complement strand
CAAACCAATCCATTCTCGAATGTTGTCCTCCCACCTCTTTTTCGGTCTCCCTCTTTTTCTACCCCCTTGCACTGTGCCTTGCAGGATGGTCTTTGCAAGATCTGATGATCTGGTGACGTGACCATACCATCGGAGTTTCCGTTTTGTCACCACTGTGAGCAGGTCATTGTGTTGTCCAATGGCTTGTGTGATGGTCTTCGGACTTCGTCGTTGGTGATGTGCTGGTTATAGGAAATGCCCAGAAGTCTTCTGTAGCACCTCATCTCTATGCTTTGTATTCTTTGTTGGAGATCTGCTGTGAGGGTCCATGTTTTTGCAAGCGTATAGGAAGATGGAGATGACAAGAGAGCGCAGCAGTCTTACCTTCGAATGTAGACTGATGGTCCTGTCTTTCCAAATTGGCTTCAACCTCGCCAGGGCAGCAGTTCTTCCAATGTGGGTATTTTTCCAATTACTCTTTAATCGTTCTTATATAGCGCTTTTCCAGCTCAAGAAGTGCTCAAGGCAATGGCAGATAACAAACAACAACAACAATTAACTGGGAATACTAATAGAACATTTTGCTATCTACCAATGACAACTCTTACTCTTAATACCTTCAGAAGAATGGAGCCAGGGATTCATAGCAAACAGTGAGGTTTGACAGGGTGAAGTTTAGACATATAATATCAGACGCAACGTGGCTATTTCGGATGAAAGAATCACATGGCCAAGACAATGACGGAGAGACTTATCGAATAAAAACTGACAGTAGCGACCCACTTTCTCATACATCCCGGGGCTGGATGAGGGATGGAGAAGGGGTAAGATGGATTGGAGAAGAGAGATAAAGAGGGTGGGAGATAGCGAAGGAGGGAGGGAGAGAGAGGGAGAAGTTGAGGGGTGGAGACAGTGAAGAGGGTGCGTTGGAACCGGTCAAATGTACTGTTATAAACGGTTTATGCCAAAGATAGTAGTACAGCCTGTCCTTGGGGGATGGGGGATGGGAGGGTAGGTGGATGGCGGTGGGGTGGGGGGGGAGCAGAGAGAGAAAGAGTTGAGGAGTGAAGATACAGACATAAAAATAAGCTTTTTTTTTTCTTTTTTTTATTTGTAGGTATTGTAAGGCAATTTTTGAATGCCATACACACACACACCCCCCACACACACCCACACACACACATTTTGACAATTTATTCAGAAGTTTCGACAAAGCATTATCAAACAACACCTCGCCTTCTGATCATTACACACACACGCATACATATATATATAAAGCCCGTTTCAATTATAATTTAGGCCTATACAATTTTTATACCCAGATCAGCAATTCTGAAAATGACTGGAAAGCTAAAATATATAAATAGAATAGTACTGAGGGCAAATTTTAAATCAAGAAATGTAGATGAAGATACCTGAACGTAAACCTGGTGTACCAGAAATTTAGAATTTCGACGTAATGTGAAAATGTCGACGACTTCGAACGAAAAAATGGACATTCTACTAAAGGAAATATATTTGGAAGATTTGAAAAAGCAATTCATGCACCATTCTAGAATTTAACAGCCTCTACTCTCTTCCATGTTCCTCTCAAACAACTCCACATGCAAATACATTCTTCTACCGGCATTATTACTGTCAAGATATGCAAAGTTTGGAACCTACTCCTAAGAAGCAGGAACTCGGGAATTCAACGTCCAAGGGAACGTTGAAATTCAAACTTGAGAGGCCTATGTAAATTGTGATTTCCAAAGCATGCAGGTTGTTTGCGGATTGCTGCTCCTGATGTTCGTGTTTGGTGGTGTTGCTGCTCTTCTTCTTCTGCCTTCTGTTCTTCTTCTGCCTTCTGTTCTTCTTCTGCCTTCTGTTCTTCTTCTGCCTTCTGTTCTTCTTCTGCCTTCTCTTCTTCTTCTGCCTTCTCTTCTTCTTCTGCCTTCTGTTCTTCCTCTGCCTTCTGTTCTTCTTCTGCCTTCTGTTCTTCTTCTGCCTTCTGTTCTTCTTCTGCCTTCTCTTCTTATTCTGCCTTCTGTTCTTCTTCTGCCTTCTCTTCTTCTTCTGCCGTCTGTTCTTCTTCTGCCTTCTCTTCTTCTTCTGCCGTCTGTTCTTCTTCTGCCTTCTCTTCTTCTTCTGCCTTCTGTTCTTCTTCTGCCTTCTCTTCTTCTTCTGCCTTCTCTTCTTCTTCTGCCTTCTGTTCTTCTTCTGCCTTCTCTTCTTCTTCTGCCTTCTCTTCTTCTTCTGCCTTCTCTTCTTCTTCTGCTTCTGCCTTCTCTTCTTCTTCTGCCTTCTCTTCTTCTTCTGCCTTCTCTTCTTCTTCTGCCTTCTCTTCTTCTTCTGCTTCTGCCTTCTGTTCTTCTTCTGCCTTCTCTTCTTCTTCTGCCTTCTCTTCTTCTTCTGCCTTCTCTTCTTCTTCTGCTTCTGCCTTTTGTTCTTCTTCTGCCTTCTCTTCTTCCTCTGCCTTCTGTTCTTCCTCTGCCTTCTGTTCTTCCTCTGCCTTCTCTTCTTCTTCTGCCTTCTGTTCTTCTTCTGCCTTCTGTTCTTCCTCTGCCTTCTGTTCTTCCTCTGCCTTCTGTTCTTCCTCTGCCTTCTCTTCTTCTTCTGCCTTCTGTTCTTCTTCTGCCTTCTGTTCTTCCTCTGCCTTCTCTTCTTCTTCTGCCTTCTGTTCTTCTTCTGCCTTCTGTTCTTCTTCTGCCTCCTGTTCTTCCTCTGCCTTCTGTTCTTCTTCTGCCTTCTGTTCTTCTTCTGCCTTCTGTTCTTCTTCTGCCTTCTGTTCTTCTTCTGCCTTCTCTTCTTCTTCTGCCTTCTCTTCTTCTTCTGCCTTCTCTTCTTCTGCCTTCTCTTCTTCTTCTGCCTTCTCTTCTTCTTCTGCCTTCTGTTCTTCTTCTGCCTTCTGTTCTTCCTCTGCCTCCTCTTCTTCCTCTGCCTTCTGTTCTTCCTCTGCCTCCTCTTCTTCCTCTGCCTTCTGTTCTTCTTCTGCCTTCTGTTCTTCTTCTGCCTTCTGTTCTTCTTCTGCCTTCTGTTCTTCTTCTGCCTTCTGTTCTTCTTCTGCCTTCTCTTCTTCTGCCTTCTCTTCTTCTTCTGCCTTCTCTTCTTCTTCTGCCTTCTGTTCTTCTTCTGCCTTCTGTTCTTCCTCTGCCTCCTCTTCTTCCTCTGCCTTCTCTTCTTCCTCTGCCTCCTCTTCTTCCTCCTCTATCTTCGTCTCCTCCTCCTTCTCCAACTCCTTCTTCTTCTTCTTCTTCTTCTTCTTCTTCTTCTGTTGTCGTCTCCAGGTACCGATAGTCCCTACCTCTGCAGTCTCCTATTTCTCCTTCTTCTCTTCTATCTTGCTTTCTCGGGCGCTTCTATGTCCTTCTTCTCATCGTCACTCTTCTCTCTCTTCTTTTTTTTTCTTCTGAAGACGTTTTCCCACACACTCTTATTTCCTGGGCCCGAGAGAGGACACTCCCATGTCTCCTGGTGGCGACGTGACCAACATACAGAAACCGACAATCATTCTTTTCCCCCATCGCGTTCTTTTCACCATGCCATGTTTTTCTCAGCTTCACAGCGGGCTTACACTTCTACAGGGTGTGCCTTAAAAAGGCCAGGACTGGCGAGGTCTGATAAGGCTGGAGAGGGAGGGAGGGAGGGAGGGAGGGAGAGAGGGAGGGTAGTGAAATGACGGCAGGAGAAGATAAACCTAGCCGAGAAAGTGGTGGGGAGCTCTAGACAACAAGGGAGAAAATTCCATTCCCTAAAACGATTTGTTGTTTGCATAAACACGTTAACAGGATTGTCACGTATTCATTGCTTGTAGTGACCTGTGGGCTTTGTGTGACATTGTGCATGCAAAACCACCAAAACCTTAACTGCCATTCAAACCAATGGCATTCATGCCAAAGGAGATTTTGTGTTGAAATGCACATGGCATGCTGTACCAGCGTGGATGTTGGCGGTATAAACACACACACACACACACACACACACACACACAAACACACACACACACACACGCGCGCGCGCGCACAAACACACATACAACCAAACAAAAAATGCTTTTATGGAGCACTCCAAATAAATAGTAGTTTGTTTTACAAAAAAATCTAAATTGTTCGCTCAAACATTAATGGGTTGATTTTTCTATTAAATGCTATCAAGCTAATAATAGATAATGGTCATATAATTTAAAATTTTGCAGTTAGTAAACTTTTAAAATATAGTAATATTTACTTTCTATGGTTTTAGTTCAACGTTAAACTGTTGTGATTTGACTTGGTTGTATGTGTGTGTGTGTGTGTATGTGGTGTGTGTGTGTATGTAATGTGTGCGTGTGAGAGAGTTTTACATAATATATACCTTTTGTGGTTGTCTCTCATTGTCGGAGTGTTCAACTCTTGCTTGTGTCTGTAAATCATTTCTTTTTCTTTTGAAGCGCGCACTGAGCTGACTTTACGAAATGCGCTTTATAAAAGGCATTTATTATTATTATTATTATTATTATTATTATTATTATTATTATTATTATTATTATTATTATTATTATTATTATTATTATTATTATCATTATTATTATTATTATTATTATTATTATTATTATTATTATTATTATTAGATTTATAAAATCGGCTCAATGCACGATTCAACAGAAAACGAAATCAAATACAAAAACAAAGAAGAGTAGAGCACAGACAGGAAGATGGAGTACGCTGGCTAAACGATCATCTGTGGTTCCCCAACGACCTTTGAGTTAGGGGATAGGCTAGGCTAATGAGCTGTTGTGTTGTCATATTTTTCATAGACGCATCAATCTGTTACTGATATTACGATTTGTGTTTTGATGCTTTACAGATTTTTTTCTCCAAACTTTTGGAAACCTTTGTACTGTCCAATGCTATAGGACATAATAATGAAAAACCAATGTCCATAACCCAATAATAGAACCGAACCAAAAGGAGTTCAATCCCTATCGTTGAACAATGTTACATTATGTAACATTCTTCAGTGTGTCACCGTATTATGACAATCTCTAAAATGTGGTACTTCCCTACCCCCACCCCCACCCACCAAAAAAAAAAAAAAAAAAAAAAATAAATAAATAAATAAAATTAAAAAAAGAAAAAGAAAAGCATGCAAATAAACAAGTATTTAAGAATTGATTTTGTAATAGCGCCCTTATCAATTCAAAGAGCAACTGAAGGGGCTTGGTTAAATCAAGACGTAGAAGCTTAAAAATAGCAACACGCAAAACTCGCTGTCTTTGACACAAAATGGCAATGCCAGGAAAACTGCATGTCACGATTTCATTTAGTTAAACACACAAAAAACAGTCCTTCTCGGTATGGGCTGAAATATGTGAAAACGCAAAACTGGTTAACAATGGCTACCCTAAGCAGTTAAACCACAAAGCTGTCTCAGAGACAGCCATCACGCCAGCATATTCCCGTGTCCATCTGTTTCTGGTTCTCGCTTCCCATTGCTTCAATGCTTGGAAGTTTGCTTTAAAGATGCGCTTCATGTCGTCTGCATAAACAGCGCCACCATCCGCCCAACCCCCTAAAACAAACAAACAAACAGTCTTTCACTCTCATACACAATACTACTCCAATGTACCCCTTTATTGTTCTTTGTTAACATTAACTTCGTCATTCTACCCTGAACGCTCTGCCTAACCGCCTTGTTGTTGAACATTTTCATTTTGGTTGTGTGTGTGTCTGTCTGTCTGTCTGTCTGTCTGTCGTCTAGTCTAGCCTAACATTATCCATCTATCTATCTATCCATCTATCTATCTCTCTCTCTTTCTCTCTCTCTCTCTAATCTATCTATCTATCTATCTATCTATCTATCTATCTATCTATCTATCTATCTATCTATCTATCTATCTATCTATCTATCTATCTATCTATCTATCTATCTATCTATCTATCTATCTATCTATCTATCTATCTATCTATCTATCTATCTATCTATCTATCTATCTATCTATCTATCTATCTATCTATCTATCTATCTATCTATCTATCTATCTATCTATCTATCTATCTATCTATCTATCTATCTATCTATCTATCTATCTATCTATCTATCTATCTATCTATCTATCTATCTATCTATCTATATCTATATATATACAGTGCTATATATTTAACCAACTACCTTCTTAATTGTTCATCCTTGACTCCTTCAGGACGTATTTGCACGCACATAAAGAAGACTCCACAGCAACGCCCACTTTTCGCTGTACAAAGAAATTAATTTGTGGAATAATAGCGACTCCTCTATCAGTCACGCACTGATTCCCGCGTCGACGGAGCAGAATGAGTTAATTCATTAAACCTGCAATAGTTCCACAACGAGAAGGTAAAAATAGAACCAAAGGGAAAGAAATCTGTCTGCCTGTCTTTCACACACACAAACACACACGCGCACACAAACACGATACGCACGCACGCACGCACGTACAAATACAAACGCGAACATGCACGCACACAAACATGCATACACACTCTCTCTCTCTCTCTCTCTCTCTCTCTCTCTCTCTCTGTCTGTCTGTCTGTCTCTGTCGCTCTCTCTCTCTGTCTGTCTCTCTCTAATTAGTCCCAGATGGGATATTGTGTCGTTTCCATGCATCGTAGTACAGATTTAACAAAGACTTAATAAAGACTTTAAAAAGGGGACTTTTTTTCACAGGAAATTTATTACTTCTTGATACAAATGAAATGGAAATGAAATCGCACACTGTCAATCTGCTTTTATTGGCAGATAAAACAACTCTCTGTCAGATTGTTTACTCGGTGGACCAAGCCAGTAAACAGAGGCTGCGGTTGATGCAACAAATCCTGTGTTCCCAGGTTGATTTTCTGGTTTGCCGATCCGACGTTTTAATGCACCAGTACTTCGACCATAAAAAAACACGGAATGGAAATGTAACAACTAAGAGGGCAGAGGATGAACGTGCCAGGCATTGGTTTTTGCAGCTGAGATTAAGAAAATATCTGGCTATTTATTTGATTGAATAAAGGACATAAACGCTTTGTTGTTACTGTGTTTACTAAGTACAATATTGTGCTAGACACTCACCACCCACACTCAAACACACACACACACTCTCTCTCTCTCTCTCACACACATACACAAACACACAAGGTAACCACAACAACCCTGCACAGCCACAAAGTTACTGGCATACTGCTAACATACTGTTAACAAACTGCTAACATACTCTTAACATATTGCAACATCCATCACATCAATGTATACAGTTCTACCACTTTAGAAACAAACAAAAAAAAAAACAATGATGGGAAAATCAAACTTTCAAACAACAGAACGGCACGGGACTGAAACAACCCCCCACCCCCTCCACCCCATAACCTTTCCGAAATGTGCACGCACACAGACAAACACGCACAAGGTGAGAGGGTGACAGAGAGAGAGTGAGGAGAAGAAGAAGAAGAAGACGAAGAAGAAGAAGAAGAAGAAGAAGAAGAAGAAGAAGAAGAAGAAGAAGAAGAAGAAGAAGAAAGGAGAAGAAGAAGAAAAAGAAGAAGAAGAAGAAGAAGAAGAAGAAGAAGAAGAAGAACAAAGAGAAGAAGAAGAAGAAGAAGAAGAAGAAGAAGAACAACAACAACAACAACAACAACAACAACAACAACACCACCACCAACACAACAACATTACATTACATTACATTACATTACATTATTGCTTTAGGTCCAGCGGACTCTTCCGAGCCAAATCAGGACGGACAACGCCTGATCCGCATAAAAGATCTGCTGAAACAACCCTAGTGGTAAAACTGAAAGCTCTCCACCAGCCAGTCACTTTACAATAAAGACATCCCACGCAGGGGACGCTGAGGCTGTACTCTAATTTATCGAACCCCTGTTTACAAAACCAAAATAGAATACAAACATGATAAATTATCAACAAAACACATACATATAAAATGCCTACATTGCTAAATAATAACATCATAGGAAGCCCTATTGACCATCTGGCAGAAAGCGTCCAATATTCCCAAGCTGATCCAACAGACCTCATGCACAAATAAGGAGTCTTGTCCCGAAAGGTTTTTAAAGAAAAAAGGTAGATGACTGGTCTAGCGAAGAAGAAGATAGTATAGCAGATTGATAGAACAGAGCAGGGATGAGAAAGAGCCAATGAGAAAGACAGCGACAGTGGGAATTTAAAGCACTAAATTTCCAGAAAGTGGGGATACAATTTATACCGAAACCCCCGGCACCCCCACGGGGGAAACACAACAACAAAGGAAACCCGAGAAAATGAAAGAGGGAAGGTGGAGTATTAATGGGAGGAACAGACAGACAGAGAAAGCCAAAGAGAGACATAGAGAGGGAGAAAAAGGGAGAGATACAGAGACAGAAAGATACAAACAGAAAGAGAAACAGACAAAGTGGGACAACAAAGGAAAAAGTGTGAGTGTGGTGTGGTAAACAAGGGGGGGGGAGGCAAACGGGGAGGGGTGAAGAAATGGGACTGGATGTGTTAAGGAAGGGCGTGCCGTGTAGAGTGGGGTTGGGGTAGACGGGCGACGTGCCAGGAAACAATGGAGTGTATTTTTCAATTTTGCAACTGTGTGCACATAAAGCAGAGTTGAGGTTGACATAACATCTCTTATCTGCGGAAAACGTATTGATTACGTGTCCCCTTACGTTACCGCACTGTGTAAGAAACCTGTCCTGTCTTTTCTTTGGGTTGGAGGAGGAAATGGCGGGTAGGTAAGAGTAGAAGAAGAAGATGAAGAAAAAGAAGGGAGAGCGAGCAAGAGAGAGCGAGAGAGACAGACAAACAGACCAGTATGTATGTATCAGCTTATAGTCCCCTCTCTTCCCGATAAGGATTTTCAGAGAGGAGACTCTATAACAGACCAGCAGACAATAAGGTACACAAATACAAATAAAGAATTAAGGGGGAAAGAACTGAGATAAAAGTGTAAAATCTCCCGTGATGGCATGACTGTTGAGATCTGAAAGCTTTTCCCTGTCAACCTGATTGAGAACAGACCCCTTAACACTACACTACACACACACACACATATAAACACGCACACACGCACGCACGCACACACAAATAAAAGCATGCATTCACGCGCGCGCGCACGCACACACACACACACACACACACACACACACACACGGAGACATTTAAACAAGCTGGATTTATTGGGATAGGGTTAGGGTTAGGTCACCAGATCGTCAAGTCTTGCAAAGACCATCCTGCAAGGCACAGTGCAAGGAGGTAGAAGAAGAGGGAGACCGAAAAAGGTGGGGGGACAACATTCGAGAATAGACTGGTTTGAACTGAGCGAAACAATCAGGGTTGCTGAGGACAGGGAAAGATGGAGTACGCTGGTTAAACGATCATCTGCAGTGCCCCTAAGACCTCCGAGTTACGGGATAGGATAGGATAGGATAGGATCTGGGTCTGAGCTATTTTATGTCCAAAGAAGTTGGCTGTGGCAGAACGTAACCGGTTCGGTATCTAGCAAAAGAAAAATATTGGGGCATGCTGCATAGAGAGGTCACAATTTTTTTTCAAGCCAACATTAACTATCCCAGTTTCAAACACGAAGTAAAGGAATGACTTGGTCCCATGGCTACACGAAGTAAAGGAATGATTTTGTCCCATGACTACACGAAGTAAAGGAATGATTTTATCCCATGACTACACGAAGTAAAGGAATGATTTTGTCCCATGACTATACGAAGAAAAGGAATGATTTTGTCTCATGACTACACGAAGTAAAGGAATGATTTTGTCCCATGACTATACGAAGAAAAGGAATAATTTTGTCCCATGACTACACGAAGAACCAATATTAGAGAGCTAAAAAGACACGACGCATAGACAGACAGACGCGATGGATGTAAATGCATGCTCTGGAACAAAATGCATGTTCTGAGCAGTGACATTCAACAGATCCGGTTGTCTTCGGGGAATAAAAAAGTTTGGACAAGCATTCTATAGCTTGGATTCAGGGGATTCGGCGAAAAAAATGAGAAAAAAAGAGAGATTTACATTTTCTGCATACTGCTATGTCTTCTTCGTTTTCCGGTTCGTGTTCGTGTTTCGTCTTCTTCTTCTTCTTCTTCTTCTTCTTCTTCTTCTTCTTCTTCTTCTTCTTCTTTTTCTTCTTCTTCTCCTCCTCCTCCTCTTATGAATAGGTGTATGTATTTATTTGTGCGTGCGGCACGTCACATGGTACAAATCCCAACTGGACTTTCAAACTGAAACGGCTGAGATTTCAATTGGAAGGGTTCCCGTGAAAATTTACCATTGTATTCTTCGCCGGTAATGTTTGAAATCCACCGGTTGAATACGTCTTTGAAGTCTCTCTCGCCAGGCACGTGCACTCTTTTCGTCTTTCTCCTCCACCCCTAAAACACACCACCCCTTCACGACCACACACACACACACACACATGCCCACACGCACACACGCACACACATTTCAAATACAGTATTGCAAAGTTCCCTCTACATGCCGTTGCTTTACAAGGAAACTACTTTACTAGAGAGCGTGCGCAGCCAGTCTATCATAAGCTCTTTGGGTTTACCTCATCAGTGCTAGGGCTTCAGCCATTAGATTCCAATTAAAATAACACTTTCCTTTCAGGTAAAATCTCGTTTATTTTCCATTTATACTGTACAGATTACAGAACGCAATATAAAGTGCACATGATAAAATCCCGTCGTCCCACCATGCGGGCGTTCACCTTCTACCTCGCATGTGTACCCGTTGTTGGGTACATTGATGACTTGCCATGCAATAGCAAAAGCAACGCCTCCACTGCATGTTCCAACGGGCAACGTTTGCCGCGGTCTTTACCAAGAGATTGAACAATTATACACGGTTTCCCTAAAATAAACACATTACTTTTTCTTCTTCTCTTTTTGTTAGAATCCCGACTTGGGATCTTTAATTGAATGTATTTTAATTTAATTCAAATGAATGACCTATTTATTCCATTTTATTGTATTTTATTTCATTTGTACTGTACTTTGTCTTTTTTCATTTACTTCTGTTTGCTCCTACTTAAATGCTATGGGTGTGCTGATGGGCCGAGCAAAACATGGCTATTGTCTACAAGGTAGGGAGACACAGTGCCATGCTGCAAACTAAACAGAGAGAGAGAGAGAGAGAGAGAGAGAGAGAGAGAGAGAGAGAGAGAGAGAGAGAGAGAGAGAGAGAGAGAGAGAGAGACTTAGACTTAGACGTTTTATTGAATAAACACAAAACAGGTTCATTTCAATGGGAATGATGGGGTGGGAGATTCAGCGCGATCATGTGAACTCAGATTAAAAATGACAACATATGCAATAAAAATAAAATTACCAACTATACACACTTAATTTTTCTGTACATTCCATGTTCAAAAGCTTACAGAAATAACGAAATTTGATGCAAAATCCAAGAGAAAATAAATACACACCAGAAAGAAGACTACAAAATTCCAAACTTAGAACTATACAAGACTACACATTTCAGCACAAAGGCAAAAGGAGATTTACCAGTCCGAATGCTTTGTCTCTCTTTCACCATCATTCATTCTCATTTATTATGTCCATCTACTCTTCGTCAATACTAGCTCTCGTCTTTATTCTGTCACCCCCTTTCGTTACATAATCCACAGGATTTTTTAAACCTTATATGCCCATCCATCTTTATAATCTAATACTCCTCTCTCCGCTACGAATTTAATACGCCTGTTTCAACTTTGAACCCCTTGGGGTCATGAGCAATCTTGCCACTGTAGATTGTTCAAACCTATAAAGGGAACAGTGAAAGCCACAGTTGAAAACCTGTCTTTCCTTTATAGGCAAGACGCTTCACTGCGGCAACAGTACCCCCGTTGGAGTGCCGGGGGTTTTCAGTATAAATAGTATCCCCACTTTATGGAAATTTAGTGCTTTAAATTCCCACTGTCGCTGTCTTCCTCATTTACTCTTTCCTATTCCTGCTCTGTCCTTCACTCTGCTATACTATCTTCTTCTTCGCTAGATCAATGACCTACCTTTTTTCTTGAAAACTCTTCCTGGACAAGACTCCTTGTTTGTGTATGAGGTCTGTTGGATCAGCTTGGGAGTGTTGGACACTTTCTGCCGGGTGGTCACTAGGGCTTCCTATGAATGTACTATTTAGCACTATAGGCATTTTATATGTATGTATTTGGTTGATGATTTATAATGATGTTTGTATTCTATTTTGTTTTTGTAACCGGGGTGTTCGCGTAGTTGAGGTCAACCCTCAGCCGTCCCCCGCGTGGGATGTCTTTATTGTAAAGTGACTGGCCGGTGGAGGGCATTCAATTTTCCCACTGGGGTTGTTTCAGCAGATCTTTTATGCGGATCGGGGGTTGTCCGGTCCTGATTTGGCTCGGAAGAGTCCGCTGGACCTAAAGCAACAATAAATCAATCAATTTCAACTTTGAAATTTCAATACGTTCAAAATACAAACAAGAAACGTCTTAAAAAGCAAAAATTCCTGCCAAAATTCTGTTCAATCCAAACCAACTCTACTGTAACTCTGCTCTCTTTCTGAATGCTTTATACAAAAACCTGGACAGCTCGCAAACATTTGTTTGATCATCATCACTCATAATTCCAGAAATGTCAAAACCAGTATCTTTGTACTTTTCAAATATTGATGACTCGTTCCTTAATTCTACGTATGCGGGACAAGCGAACAAGAAGTGAGGCTCATCTTCCACATCGTCTTTGCATACTGGACACATCAGCTGTTGAGGTGTTACTCCTGACCTGTATCTTCGTCTGTGTGTGTTGATCGGCGAGATGCCGAACCTGAACTGGACATAGGCAATTTTAAAGCATCGTAGCTGGTGACAGTCTACATAATGTTCCAATTTAAACACCCTCTTGAACTGAGCATAGTACTCAAAGCGCTCGCTAGAAAAAAGAGTGAGTTCCCAGTCACTTTTGAATCAATTTAAAAGTCTTTCTTTCAAGGAAACCAAAAACGAATTGACGTCACCAACACTTTGCTGTTGCCATGCTTCAACAAAGCCATTGTCTAAAAACAAATTCTTCAAGTGAAAAACCCAGCATTTCTTACCAGAGTCACACATTGCACAAAGCATCAAATACGCTTTACGGGGAAGCCTCTCTGACGACATTGTAATTAAGCGCAGCCAATATTTAACTGCTCTTAGTGTGGAGTTGACGTACAGTGGGTACCTACCCAAATCACCATACACCATTTTGTTGGGCGTTTGATGACCCACATGAAGGAATCGCTTGCATGCAAATAAATGCACTTTTTCTATAACTCCGAATTGATGGATACCCCACACCTCCGAGCCATACAGCAAAATTGGCATCACTTGAGCATCAAAAAGTTTAAATAAAATGCTGCTGGATACGTCTCCAAGCCTGGATAAACAAGTAAGTATTCTGGAAGCCCGTATTTTATCTTTCGTAGCCAGCTCACCAACAGCTTGAGTTAATGATAGCTTGGTGGTAAAATGTAACCCTAGGTACTTGTAGCTGTTGACTACTTCAATGGCTTCATTTCCGTACCACCACTGCTCTTTCTCTGCTAGAAAACCCCCCTTTCGGAAGACAATTATTTTTGTTTTGGACAAGTCAACTTCCATACTAAAATTGTCTGCAACATTTTTAAGAATATTAATTTGTTTTTGAGAGAGAGAGAGAGAGAGAGAGAGAGAGAGAGCGAGAGAGAGAGAGAGAGAATCATACACACATACATATCATCCATAACTTAGATTATAATAGATAAGTAATGCTTATAAGGTCCAGCTTCAACAAGTGACAATGACGCGTAAGACTGGCAAGTATTATTTTAAATACCGATTTAAAAGATATATTTTGACTGTATAGATAGGCGTGTGTGTGTGTGTGTGGGTGTGTGTGCAAGTGTGTGTGTATGATCGTCTAAAATCATTGTATGAAATGAATAGACGTTAAATAAAAGAACTGAACTGAACTGGCGTAAGACTGTTATAGAAGATATCAGTTGATTAAATCACATTAACCCACTACGTGCGCGATCACGATGCCATTAATCCATCAATGCCGGTCATTTGTCCTAATGCTGCAAATTTACCCCTAAAGCTAGACAAATAGTATGCATCATGCTCACGACGCCGTATGTACGTTCCTTCAATAACAAGATAAACATCACAATAAGGTGTAATACAGGCTTTATTGTCTGAGAAAATAAACCTACCAACAGGCGGCGAAGATTTCTAGATTGTCTGCTGTAGGCACGACATATTCACGTAGTAATCTAATGAGATTTTATTAAATATAACAATCACCAGCAATGAAGAATTCCTCTTATTGAAAGTAAAAGACGGTTTTCACTTTAAATATCCATTTTATATTTTATATTAACGTCTCTTCAGGTATACGTGATTTTAAACCATATAATCTACAATAAATATAGCTAGATTTGAAGGATACTTAGACTGTGAACGTAACTTGTTTAATAAACAGGTAATATGAGCAAAGTCTGATTACAACAAACATACAGTTAATTAAACCTTTTTAGATTGTAGGCGCTAGGAAGTTGTTTATTTTAATAAATATTGCCTTCTGCGGGCACAATATTGTAATCACAACGAACAGAGGATTCAATGCGATTTCATAGATTAGATTAAGACGATAAGATTGATTTATAGATGGCCTATATGGACGACTAGCTACTTGCTTTTGATAAATAGTGCCTGAAGACAGAGATAAAATCTACGAAATACGGAAATTAATTGCGCGCGTTTGCTATACTCGCGTAGATGACAGCGGTAGATACGACCACAATCATTAACATAATAAACAGACTTAACGATTTCCAATATTTTATACAATACGATACGATACGATACGATACGATACGATGCGATACGATACGATACGATGCCTAGTGCTGTGCAGTGCGTTGCGATGCTATATAAATACGAATACATTACAATACAACACAGCACAACACAACACAACACAACACGACACGATACGATGCAATACAACAAAAAAACGACACGACACGACACGACGCGAGGCAAGGCAAGGCAAGGCAAGGCAAGAAAAGGCAAGGCAATGCAATACAATACAATACAATACAAAACAATACAATACAATACAATACCATTTCTGTTGTGATAGGGGACGATTTTCCCCTGTTAAACCAATACCATGGCCGTGCGACCTTTAACCCTGAACCACGAGGCTTCAAGCGTGCCGTCTTGGGTGTCTGTCGTATGGTAGGGTCTATTGTATCAACTTAAAGCGAAATCCTACCCGGCCAGCTTTGTTAGGCTTTCTGCCTCTGACCGGCTTTGGTAGAGGCTATTTTCAGCGCAAGAACGGTGATTAGCGGTTGCTATAGTAACAGGCATCTCAACATTTATTTACTATCATATCCTTTCCTACCCCGTAACTCAAAGGTCGTTGGGGCACCACAGATGATCGTTTAACCACCGTATTCCATCTTTCTCTGTCACCAGCAATCCTCATGGCTTCGCTCAGTGTCAAGCCAGTCCACTCTCGAAAATTGTCCCCCCACCTCTTTTTCTGTATCCCTCTTCTTTTGCCTCCTTGCACTATGCCTTGCAGATGGTCATTGCAAGGTCTGATGCTCTGGTGACGTGGCCATACCATCGGAGTTTCCGTTTCTTCACCACTGTGCGCATGTCATCATGTTGTCCATTGGCTTGTCTACCGGATTTAGTTGTTGGTGATATGCTGGGTATAGGAAATCCCCAGAAGTCTTCTGTAGCACCTCATCTCCATGCTTTTTGGACCTGATATGGTTCGGAAGAGTCCGCTGGACCTAAAGCAATAACCATGCAATGCAATATAATCACCATGCTTTGTATTCTTCGTTGTAGATCTGCTGTGAGGGTCCATGTTTCGCAGGCATATGGGAAGATGGAGATGACAAGGGAGCGCAACAGCCTTACCTTGGAATGTAGACTGATGGTCCTGTCTTTCTAAATTGGCTTCACCTTGTCAGGGCTGCAGTTGTTTGTGCGATCCTGGAGAGGACTTCCTGTCGGGACCCATTGTCTGATACAATGTCCCCTAAATATTTGAAGCTATGCACTCTGTTAAGGGATTGGACTTTGATGTCCATGTTGATGCCATTGGTGTTGTTGGTCATAATTTTGGTCTTCTCTGCACTTATTTCCATTCCATAGGCTCTGGAGGTGGTGTCAAGCCTCTGTACAAGCTGTTTATGTTCTTGTTCCTCTCCAGCCAATCCATCAATGTCATCAGCAAAACGGAAGTTGGAGATTGCTCTACTCCCTATACTGACTGTACCTTCCTGATCTGCAACGGCATCTGACATGATGCGCTCTAGGAAAATGTTAAAGAGTGTTGGAGAGAGTAGCCATTCTTGATGCACACAGATTGTTGTTCTGAACCAATTCCCGATGGCGCTGTTGTGGAGGACTGCACTGGTAGGCTTGTCATACAGTCTGTTGAGGACTGCACTGGCAGCTTTGTCATACAGGCTGTTGTGGAGGATTGCACTGATAGCCTTGTCATACAGGCTGTTGAGAAGGACTGCACTGGTAACCTTGTCAAACAGGCTGTTGTGGAGGATTGCACTGGTAGCCTTGTCATATAGGCTGTTGTGGAGGATTGCACTGGTAGCTTGTCATACAGGCTGTTGTGGAGGACTGCACTGGTAGCCTTGTCATACAGACTTTTGATAACATTTATTTATTACAACCCATAACAACTATGCTTTCCAAAGACTAAGCTTTTTTTTTAGCGGGTCAAAACTCACTACGAATGTTAACAGGCGTGGTCAAAGTGGACCATTGAGGTTTCTAATTGTAATTTAGTGTTGCAGTACAAATGCTCCGGACCTTAGTTAGGTTTTTGCCACCGCCTTGTGCTGGGACAAAGTGCGCTGTTTTAGAACAATTATCACCGTCACTACTGCTACTGCTTTCAAATGATTTCCACTGTCGTGTCGTCGTCGATGAAGTGGACATTGTCAGGCAAATTCGGTCTGATGAGATTTGGTCTGTTTAGCATCAGAAGAACGGAATGGGGCAGGAATGGAAATTGAATAATTCCTGTCCGCATCTGACCTAGTCTTGAAATCCGCTGAGTGTGCCATAATACATGTTAAACCACTACAGTGCTGTGGTGTGGAGCGCACTGAATTTTACAATAGGTTATTATTATTATTATTATTATTATTATTATTATTATTATTATTATTATTATTATTATTATTGTTGTTGTTATTGTTGTTGTTGTTATTATTATTATTATTATTATTATTATTATCAAAGATATACCAATCATATATAGCAAGAAATAACAAGAAGTAAAATATAAATAAATAAATATATGTTTTTAATTTCTATTTAGATTGACTGCATCTAATACTAATATTTAAGGGAGGTAGAAAACCGGAGTATCGGGAAAAAACCCTCGGTGATTTGAACAGTCTCGTACCTCAGTCAAAGAAGTTCACCGCTTGCGTCTTTGGTCTCTGGGTTAGAGTAGGGTTTATTGTGTCAACTTAAAACATAAACCTAATCGGCTAACATTGTATGGTTTCCGTCAGACGGTGCGACCTTCGGCATAGGACACTGAGGCCTAACCTACAGCACCACAAGCCATCTTGCATAAAATTATTATTATTATTATTAGGAACAAAAAGGCGAGACACAGCGCTGAGGGGCAAAGAAGACACAACACAGCACATTACAAGGATTTCTGCTCATGTATTTCGCTAAAAACTTTCCTCAGCAGATACAAGCCAATTATTCATTATTAGGAATTGATTAGTTTTAACAACGCGCTTTTCCGCTTCAGAGAGCTGCTCAAGGCCGTGGACGAAAAGGGAATCTAACTCAAGCAGCCCAAGGCGCCAACTTGTTTCTTGATACGCATCGTCTATCGCCCTTGGACAACTGAGCGAAGCTGAACAGCCAAAAGGAAAGTTGCAGGTAGTGCTTGTTGGGTGTGTAATTGTATGTTTAATATGAATGCGTGAGTATTGCGCTTTGAACTGATATTGTTCATTGGGAAAAAGCGCTATATAAATAATAATAATAATAATAATAATAATAATAATAATAATAATAATAATAATAATAATAATAATATTATTATTATTATTATTATTATTATTATTATTATTATTATTATTATTATTATTATTATTATTTGTATCTGTGGTGAGCAATTGTATCCGTGTTGCGCAACTGAATGTGTGGTGTGCAATTGTATCTGTGGTGTGCAATTGTATCTGTGGTGTGCAATTGTATCTGTGGTGTGTAATTGTATCTGTGGTGTGTAATTGTATCTGTGGTGTGTAATTGTATCTGTGGTGTGCAATTGTATCTGTGGTGTGTAATTGTATCTGTGGTGTGTAAATGTATCTGTGGTGTGTAATTGTTTCTGTGGTGAGCAATTGTTTCTGTGGTGTGCAATTGTGCAATTGTATCTGTGGTGTGCAATTGTATTTATTGTGTGTAATTGTATCTGAGGTGTGTAATTGTATCTGTTGTGTATAATTGTATCTGTGCTGTCCAATTGAATCTGTGGTTTGCAACTGTATCTGTGGTTTTCAATTGTATCTGTGGTGTGTAATTGTATTTGTGGTGTGTAATTGTATCTGTGATTTGTAATTGTATTTGTGGTGTACAATTGTATATGTGGTGTGCAATTTTATCTATGGTGTGCAATTGTATCTGTAATGTGTGGTTGTATCTGTGGTGTGTATTGGTATCTGTGGTGTGTAATTTTCTCTGTGGTGTGTGTTTGTAACTGTGGTGTGTAATTGTACCTGTGGTGTGTAATTGTATATGTGGTGTTTAATTGTATATGTGGTGTGTAATTGTATACGTGGTGTGTATTTGTATCTGTGGTGTGTATTGGTATCTGTGGTGTGTATTGGTATCTGTGGTGTGTATTGGTATCTGTGGTGTGTAATTTTCTCTATGGTGTGTGTTTGTAACTGTGGTGTGTAATTGTACCTGTGGTGTGTAATTGTATATGTGGTGTTTAATTGTATATGAGGTGTGTAATTGTATACGTGGTGTGTATTTGTATCTGTGGTGTGTGTTTGTAACTGTGGTGTGTAATTGTATATGTGGTGTGTATTTGTATCTGTGGTGTGTGTTTGTAACTGTGGTGTGTAATTGTATATGTGGTGTGTAATTGTATCTGTGGTGTGTGTTTGTAACTGTGGTGTGTAATTGTACCTGTGGTGTGTAATTGTATATGTGGTGTTTAATTGTATATGTGCTGTGTAATTGTATACGTGGTGTGTATTTGTATCTGTGGTGTGTGTTTGTAACTGTGGTGTGTAATTGTATATGTGGTGTGTATTTGTATCTGTGGTGTGTGTTTGTAACTGTGGTGTGTAATTTTATATGTGGTGTGTAATTGTATCTGTGGTGTGTGTTTGTAACTGTGGTGTGTAATTGTATCTGTGGTGTGTGTTTGTAACTGTGGTGTGTAATTGTACCTGTGGTGTGTAATTGTATATGTGGTGTTTAATTGTATATGTGGTGTGTAATTGTATACGTGGTGTGTATTTGTATCTGTGGTGTGTGTTTGTAACTGTGTTGTGTAATTGTATATGTGATGTGTATTTGTATCTGTGGTGTGTGTTTGTAACTGTGGTGTGTAATTTTATATGTGGTGTGTAATTGTATCTGTGGTGTGTGTTTGTAACTGTGGTGTGTAATTGTACCTGTGGTGTGTAATTGTATATGTGGTGTTTAATTGTATATGTGGTGTGTAATTGTATACGTGGTGTGTATTTGTATCTGTGGTGTGTGTTTGTAACTGTGGTGTGTAATTGTACCTGTGGTGTGTAATTGTATCTGTGGTGTGTGTTTGTAACTGTGGTGTGTAATTGTATCTGTGGTGTGTGTTTGTAACTGTGGTGTGTATTTGTATCTGTGGTGTGTGTTTGTAACTGTGGTGTGTAATTGTATCTGTGGTGTGTAATTGTATCTGTGGTGTGTGTTTGTAACTGTGGTGTGTAATTGTACCTGTGGTGTGTAATTGTATATGTGGTGTTTAATTGTATATGTGGTGTGTAATTGTATACGTGGTGTGTATTTGTATCTGTGGTGTGTATTGGTATCTGTGGTGTGTATTTGTATCTGTGGTGTGTATTTGTATCTGTGGTGTGTGTTTGTAACTGTGGTGTGTGTTTGTAACTGTGGTGTGTATTTGTATACGTGGTGTGTATTTGTATCTGTGGTGTGTGTTTGTAACTGTGGTGTGTAATTGTATATGTGGTGTGTAATTGTATATGTGGTGTGTAATTGTATATGTGGTGTGTAATTGTATATGTGGTGTTTATTTGTATACGTGGTGTGTATTTGTATCTGTGGTGTGTATTAGTATCTGTGGTGTGTATTAGTATCTGTGGTGTGTATCAATATCTGTGGTGTGTATTAGTATCTGTGGTGTGTATTAGTATCTGTGGTGTGTATTAGTATCTGTGGTGTGTATTAGTATGTATGGTGTTTCATTGTATCTGTGGTTTGTCATTTTATCTGTAGTGTTCCATTGTAGCTGTGGTGTGTAATTGTATCCGGCACTCTCACGTAAATGAAATGAACGTGTGGAGGGTTGTGAAGAGGTCAGCTACATCAAATGAACGTGTGGAGGGTTGTGAAGAGGTCAGCTACACCAAATGAACGTGTGGAGGGTTGTGAAGAGGTCAGCTACACCAAATGAATCCAGCAAGCACTAGGTCTCTTCTCCCCGTTCGCTCAAGACGGTACTCAGTTGTCTGGCCCTCAGGCAAAGCACCTAGGGCGGCTTGAGATAGATCCTGTATCGGCCTGAGATAGATCCTGTATCGGCCTGAGATAGATCCTGTATCGGCCTGAGATAGATCCTGTATCTCCTGTATCGGCCTGAGATAGATCCTGTATCGGCCTGAGATAGATCCTGTATCTCCTGTATCGGTTTGAGATAGATCCTGTATCGGTTTGAGATAGATCCTGTATCGGTTTGAGATAGATCCTGTATTGGCCTGAGATAGATCCTGTATCTCCTGTATCGCTTTGAGATAGATCCTGTATCGGCCTGAGATTGATCCTGTATCGGCCTGAGATAGATCCTATATCGGCCTGAGATAGATCCTGTATTGGCCTGAGATAGATCCTGTATCGGCCTGAGATAGATCCTGTATCGGCCTGAGATAGATCCTGTATCGGCCAGCGCCTTTCGTACCTTGTGTGCCTGTTAATAGCAACCGTTTCCCGCCGTTTTTGCGCTAAAAATAGCATCTACCAAAGCCGTTCAGAGGCAGAACCCATAAACAAAGTTGCTCGATAAGGTTTTTTTTTTGGTTTTAGGTTGAGGCAATAGACCCTACTGTACTCTAGACACCAAAGATGCACTCTTGAAGCAATGAGCTAGAAAACTATGTAAGCAATGAATATGAAAATAAGGGAATCTGACTTGAACGAAATTTATCTAACACTGTACAAAGATGTGCAATGGAAATCGAAATGTGATATAATTATGTCTAAATACGCGTGTCACTGTTAAAGAGTCTGCGCTCCGGCACCCCTTGCCCCATCGTTAGTAAGTGTATTTCGAAGGAGAAGAAAAAATAGCGACCAGTCAGATCAGAACGATGAAGTGAAAACGGAAAGGTCGCATTAAACTCGTTCCGACAGGAAGTAGCCTCGTTATGGGTCCAACAAGTAGGTCAAGAGGTCTAATTTGCATGGACGGCAAATTACATTGACGATGGTGTCTGGACGTTGTCACTGCTGGTTAGCGTGTTCAGAATATCGCGTACACGCGTAGACCGACAGGTCTGTAGAAGAAGAGGGAGGGAGGGGGGGGGGGAGTGAGGAGTGAGAAAGGGGGCGAGGGAGGTGGTGAAAAGGAATATGCTAAAGGGAGGGAGGGAGACGTGTGGAGTGAGATGGTCCTGAAAATAAGGCGTACAGGCGTAGGCAGACGGGTCGGTAAAGGACCGGTGGAAGAGGAGGATGGATCAAACAAGGGTTGGTAGGGAGATATTTGGGGGAGGGGGGAAGATAGAGCATGAGAGATGTAAGATCGGGAGAGATAAGAGAGAAAATGATGTTGATAAATAAGACAGAAGCGTGAGGCACAGTAGCGGGTGCTGTTAAGAATTTAAACGGGTTGGAAAAATGACCCCGACGATGTCTGGCCGGTTATTTTAAACTGTAGGTTGGTATTGCAACTCACAAAAAGTCTCCTCACCCTCTCTCTTTCTTTCCAGCAGGATACGGTGAAGAGCGGTACGGTTGATTGGATTCAACGGTTGTCGGAGTGAGAAAGACTGGCTTGTACGTGCCGTTAATCGATAAATGACTTCGATCTGCACTCACACCACCCCCTCTCCACGTAAACCAACGCCCACCCCTCTGCTTCTTTTTCCAGGGAATTAATCATAAGATCTCCGTCCTTGTTCTCTCTCTCTCTCTCTCTCTCTCTCTCTCTCTCTCTCTCTCTCTCTCTCTCTCTCTCTCTCTCTCTCTCTGTGAAACTTTTTGATGCACAGATCCCGCCAATTGTGCAATATGGATCTGAAATTTGAGGTTTGGAAAAAGCAGCTGTTCATTATGAAAAAATACATTTGTTTGCCCTGAAAAAATTTGTGTATGTGGATATGCGTACTCCAAATGATGTTGTATATAACGAGTTAAATAGATACCCTATTAACATTAATTCTGTTGTAAGTTGCATACGTTACTGGTTTAAGTTATTACAAATGGATACTTGCAGATTGCCTAAGAAAGCTTATGATATGTTGTATGAATTGGATAGGGAAAATGACGTGGGTGATGAACGTTCGAGTATGTTTCAGTTTGGGTTTGGGTATGTATGGATGAATCAAGACGTGGGTAATGTGAAATGGTTTATGCGAGATGTGAAAAAAACAAAACGATTGATAGACTGTCGATGGCAAGAATGGAATGATCATGTAAACACGAGTGAACGGTTTGAGTTATACAGATCCTTTTGTATTATGTCACATGAAGTGCCTTTGTATTTGAAATTGAATATGGATAGACATCTCCAGTATTTAATGACAAAGTTCAGATTTGGTATTTCTGATTTGGCTATTCATTTTTATAGATATCGGAGTTGCATACTCGAAAACAAATTGTGCAAATTATGTAATCGAACCGAAGAAAATGAGTTGCATTTTATATTTTGTTGTCCCTATTTTGATGATCTACGTAGATAATATATTGCCCCAAAATACTATAGAACCTCAAATTCATTCAGGCTGTCTTTATTGTTGTCATCAAATAATGAAATTGTTGTAAATAAACTTTGTATTTTTGTATAGAGCGTTCAAGGTTAGAGAAACTGTTTTGTTGTGATGTATGTATGTTTTGAAGATTTGAGATATTTTATTGTTTTAATGTATGTTCTGACTTGACTACTGTTGTATTGTGATTCCTGTGAATATGTTGCACACACCCATTCTAAGGGGACGAAGCCCTTTTTTAATAAACATTCGTAATCGTATTCTCTCTCTCTCTCTCTCTCTCTCTCTCTCTCTCTCTCTCTCTCTCTCTCTCTCTCTCTCTCTCTCTCTCTCTCATCGATTACATTACATTACATTACATGATTATTGCTTTAGGTACAGCGGACTCTTCCGAGCCAAATCAGAACCGGACAACCCTTGATCCGCATAAGAGATCTGCCGAAACAACCCTAGTGGTAAAACTGAAAGCTCTCCACCAGCCAGTCACTTTAAAATAAAGACATCCCACGCATGGGACGCTGAGGCTGTACTCTAATTTATCGAACCCCTGTTTACCAAAACGAAATAGAATACAAACATCATTATAAATTATCAACAAAACACATACATATAAAATGCCTACATTGCTAAATAATAACATCATAGGAAGCCCTAGTGACCACCTGGCACAAAGCGTCCAATATTCCCAAGCTGATCCAACAGACCTCATACACAAATAAGGAGTCTTGTCCCAGAAGAGTTTTCAAGAAAAAATGTAGGTGACTGGTCTAGCAAAGAAGAAGATAGTATAGCAGATTGATAGAACAGAGTAGGAATGAGAAAGAGCACATGAGAAAGACAGCGACAGTGGGAATTTAAAGCACTAAATTTCTCCCTGTTGAGATAATAAAGTTTTCATATTCGTATTCGTAAATTTCCAGAAAGTGGGGATACTATTTATACTGAAACCCCCGGCACCCCAACGAGGGGTAGAGAAATGTGTGGAGAGAAGTCGAAACCAATAGGGTATAGGATAGGATTAGGTCCTATGGCCCTGTCTAGCAGGTAGCCCTTAATAAAGAATTCAAGAAAACAAAGAGAGAGAGAGAGAGAGAGAGAGAGAGAGAGAGAGAGAGAGAGAGAGTGAGAGAGAGAGAGTGAGAGAGAGAGAGAGAGAGAGAGAGAGAGAGAGAGAGTTGGCCAAAGGGAGAGAACAATAATGTAGAGCTGAAATCCGAGACAGTGAACGAGCGAGCGAGACTGAAGAGAAAGAGTGAACAATTGCAGTTCTAAGCATAAACGACCTGTCAATTCCCATACTGTAGGGATGAGGTTTCGTTAACCGTGTACGAACGAACGAACGAACCATAGTTATAAATTCTAGCTATCCTTTATTCAGACTATTAAGATTAGTTAACAAACGATTAATACACACCCGTACACGTTACAAAATCCAGCTCTTCAGAATACTAATGTAGCCGAGTTGGGCTACAAAGAAAGTCTGATCGTTTCGATACTTAGGCCTCACTCTGTTCTCTGTTATGTTTAAACTAGCTGTATGCAATAATTTGATATATACTTTTCAGGTCCCTTAAAGCAGATAATCGTTAGACGCAGCATTCAATTCTCTATTAGAATATATAAACTTTATTTGTGATTTAGGTAGCAATTTTGAATTAGAGCGATGTTTAGAATAGCGCGATGCCTATTGCGGTGATAAAGACACCGCGCTGTTGTATGCCTAGCCGACGCTGAGGATGGTTTGGCCGGCAGTAACGCTCTTCTTGCCTTGTGTAATCGTAGATTAACACATGATAAGAACATAATTGTCGATGATGGCGATAGCAAAATGATTTTCCACTGTTAAGTAACACCTTAAGTGTGATAATTTTCCAATGCCTTGGTTCGTTTTCAAATAGTATATACTTAAATTAAATATTAGTTTTATAGGGTGAAGAAACGGAAACTCCGATGGTATGGCACGTCACCAGATCATCAGGCCTTGCAAAGACTATTCTACAAGGCACAGTGCAAGGAGGTAGAAGAAGAGGGAGACCGAAAAAGAGGTGGGAGGACAACATTCGAGAATGGACTGGTTTGACACTGAACGAAGCCATCAGGGCTGCTGAGGACAGAGAAAGATGGAGTATGCTGGTTAAACGATCATCTGTGGTGCCCCTACGACCTCAGGGTTACGGGATAGGATAGGATAGGATTTATAGGGACGTACATCAGAAGAGAAACAGAGGAAAAGTTGTAAATAGAGGTTAGATGTAAATAATTGTTGTTGTGTTAGTTGATTGCTAATTTAGTCCGTTATAGTCGGAACCCATAATAGTAACCATGTCATATTATATATCGTTGGAAAGGGGAGAGGTTGTTCTTTCTTTGTCATTATTATTATTGTTATAATTGTATTAAATTACAGATTTGCTATGAGTTTAGAGTTGTGAAATGCTTAAGAGCAGCAGCCAACTCCCTCTTAAATTGCGTATTATTTTTATTTTGTAGCAGATATGTCCGAGATTATTATATCAGTAGAAAGGTCGTATTTCCGCGTTTCGGCCCATACATAATTTGTTATATTCGTTAGCGTTTCAGCCATTATATGTAAAACACAAAGTAGCCAGAGAGGCAAACATTTTGTGACGCGCGGCAGGCCTAAGCAGCACTGTGTTGCCAAATAAAAGCAACACACAAACTCGGGGGAGGGGCGGAGGGGCCGGGTAGCTCAGTTGGTAGAGCGTCTTACTAGTAACCGAAAGGTACTTGGTTCGAATCCCGGATTGGCCAATGTGTGACCATATTATTTTCCCCTTACCATCAACTGGTTCGCTGGCGTCAGAATAATGTGACCAGTAATCGCCAATACGCTTCGGTGTCGTGTGACTATAATCTACAGTTACGGGAGAGGGGACTCACACGGCAGACACGGAGGAGAACGAGTCAGAGCACTTGCCTTTTTGTAGGATGCACTTCGAAAATAAAACTTTCAACGGTCATCAACGAACTCGCGTTGGGGAGAGAGAGAGAGAATGTGTGAAAATTCTTCTTCACCCTAGCCTCCACCATCACTTTATCATCTTTTCTCTCCACCACTACACTAAGATACGTTAACAAACAAGAGATTAAAACACCAACCTGTACAAGTCACGAAATCTAGTTATTCAGAACATTAAGACAAGTTACAACCGAATGAAACGCCACCCCTAAACTCTACCCAACGTGAATGTCGCTGATCTCTCGTCTTCGTTCTGGTACCAGTCCTTTGGTAAACGAAACCTCTCTAATCCATTTATCCAAACCCGTATTCCATAGATCGATCATTATAGTTCATCGATCAAGCATCGAACAAAACAAACCCTCCCCGCGGTTTCCTTCATCCGCCACAAGATGACAGATTGTTATTTTGTTCAATGCAGAAATCGATGACGACGATTTGGGGATGGGGGGTGATGGGAGTTATGAAGGTGGTGGTGTTGAAGGAAGAAGAAGAATGGAGATTAAAAAAGACGGAAGAAAATAAATTTTGTCCCAAAACAATTGTCTACAAAATAAAATAAAATTAATGGAAAACAAAATTGACTAACGACGATAAATGCGTACTTTCGAATGCCCTGACTGTAGAACATTTGATATTATACTGTCCATGTCTTAACAATTTATTTCCAGAAAATAATATTAATACTATTATTAGACAGCATAGCATAATGATATAAAAACATATTAGCTGATAATGAATTGATGGAGACAGTCGCGCTTATTATATCATGTACACATATAGAAAAAATGTTAACATTATTTTACACGATATATTGTAGAATATATTGTTGTTTATCTGTCCCTAATTCAGTACAAGACGAAATTTTTATAGATGCAGAGGACTATCCCAAAAGAACTAAACATATTAATTATTTGCAGCCAATTAGGAACTACACAAAAGATCTTTTTGAAAAGTGTAACATTGATATCACAGCAATTCCTGTTATGCCATTAATATCACCTATTCCACCATGGGAGCACAGAAATGCAAATTTTAACATTGATTATAGTGTAACTAAAAAAGATGATAACACTAATCTCTTAGTTACTGAGGTAAAAGAGCATATTGCAAATACTTATTTACACCATTTGAAGATTTTTACAGATGGTTCGGTATTAGATTCTTTAGATAGTGGATCGGCCTTTATCATTCCTGCAATAAATGTAAGACGCTCATATTATCTAGGAAAGGGGTTTTCTATCTTTACGAGTGAGCTTTATGCTATTGTAATGGCTCTAAATTACATTATGACTTTACCGTTAGAGCTCTTAGGTTTACTTATTTGTGTCGATTCAAAATCGGGTTTGTATGCTTTAAAACAGGGTAATTCCAAAGTAAGAAATGAATTCATATATGAAATTAAACATATGATCCATTGTATATTCTCTAGAGGTATAGTTGTTGATTTCTGTTGGGTTCCAGCACATTGTGGAATTCATTGGAATGAAGTGTGTGACACGTTAGCCAAAGAGGGAGCACTAAGATCATTAGATTCCATTTCTGTCAACAATTTGAGTATGTGTTGTTCTGAAATGTATTCCTTATTAGAAAAAGTAGTATGTTAGGATACTAGCATTAAAAAGGTTACTATACCGAACTGTTCACGACAGTTGTCAAAATTAATATACGTTAGGAATGAACTCATGGAATACTAAATATTCAGCAGATATACAGTGTATGTGTGGCAAAAATATATCAGTTTACCATCTTTTATTTGAATGTCAAGTTTTAAATGCAATGTACGAAAACCAAGGACATCATTTGACTGAATATGGACATTCTATAGATGATGTATTACATCATTCACAGATAACAGCAGTTGTGAAAATTATTGCAATGACTCCTATTGGTAGACTTTTATAGTTTGGTGTTAAATCCTTCTTACCCTTTCATTCCATTTTGTTATCAGATTTCTTAGTTGTGATTTGATTTATATTGTTGTTGTTATTAATTAATGTCTAATATCACCTGAATGTGTGAATAGACAATAAATGAAATATTGATTGATATATTGTAGAAATGAAGATGGCGTTTCAATGTTAAGCTACATTGTTTTATCGTATAAGGTGTGCGTGGTTTAAAAAAATATTTCATTGTATCATTTATTTAATTTATTGATTTTTCAGCTTTTATTTTATTACTGTGAGCAGACCTTCAATAAATTAAATAAACTGAATTGAACAAAAGGAACGGTAGAAACGCAAAGAAGAAGAAGAAGAAGAAGAAGAAGAAGAAGAAGAAGAAGGAAGAGGAGGAGGAGGAGGAAGAAGGAGAAGAAGAAGAAGAAGAAGAAGACGAAGAAGAAGAAGAAGAAGAAGAAGAAGAAGAAGAAGAAGAACAACAACAACAACAACAACAACAACAACAAGATACTTGTTGGATTTACATGGCTTAATAATAATAATAATAATAATAATAATAATAATAATAATAATAATAATAATAATAATAATAATAATAATAATAATAATAATAATAACAACGGGTTTTTATATAGCGAATACTCCAGCCTACGAGCAGACTCACCGCGCTTTACATAGTCAAAACATAAAAATACATGCACTCGATCAAACATCGCTTTTGCTACGATACACCAAAAGACGGAACAGTAAAAGTAAGAACTCTTTACAACTATGTACAAAATCACATTTATACTCCCTGTACCTTTTGTCTTAATTGCTGTCGCTTCGTGCTATACTATACCGTTAATGTTTACATTTTGTAGGCGTACAACTTTCTTTTAGTATACATATCTCTCCCACCTCCCTCGTCCCTTCACCTCTGTTTGTAATGGATATTTTAACATTAGGATGTTAACCTGCTAGAGTCTGTGTGTGCATGCCTATGAGCGCTTGGAGCAGACTGTTGTCTGGATTCCCGCGCTTTATGTTGTGGTCGTAGTTGTTACTAAGCATGAAGATGTTAACAAAAAGGGGTGAGGAGGTTAGGTAGGTGGAAGATGGGGAGAGGGGCGGGGGTAAGAACTGAAGAACGAGAGAGAGAGAGAATGAATGAACAATGAAATTGGAGGTCTACACCCGCCATCGGCGATACGGCAGACGAGGTAAGAGGTTTCAGGGACCTAAATCAATCCTGAACCACCAGAGAAATACTATGAATAAGATGGACAGTGAAACATGACCATAACGGGTTTCAAACCTGGGTTATCGGTTTGCCAAGCCAACGCTTGGCAGAAGAAGCAAAGAAAAAGAAGAAGAGCAGTAACAACAAGAACGACGACGACTACAAATGAAAGACACAACGAACAACAAAATCCTATCCTATCCTATCCCATAACTCGGAGGTCGTAGGGGCACCACAGATGATCGTTTAACCAGCGTACTCCATCTTTCCCTGTCATCAGCAACCCTGATAGTTTCGCTCAGTGTCAAACCAGTCCATTCTCGAATGTTGTCCTCCCACCTCTTTTTCGGTCTCTCTCTTCTTCTACCTCCTTGCACTGTGCCTTGCAGGATGGTCTTTGCAAGACCTCATGATCTGTGACGTGGCCATACCATCGGAGTTTACGTTTTTTCACCACTGTGAGTAAGTCATCGTGTTGTCTAATGGCTTGTGTGATGGTCTGTCGGACTTCGTCGTTGGTGATGTGCTGGGTATAGGAAATGCCCAGAAGTCTTCTGTAGCACCTCATCTCTATGCTTTGTATTCTTCGTTAGAAATCTGCTGTGAGGGTCCATATTTCACAAGCATATAGGAAGATGGAGATGACAAGGGAGTGCAGCAGCCTTACCTTGGAATGTAGACTGATGATCCTGTCTTTCCAAATGGGCTTCGACCTCGCCAGGTCAGCAGTTGTTTTTGCGATCCTGGAGAGGACTTCCTGTCGGGACCCATTGTCTGATACAATGGCTCCTAAATATTTGAAGCTATGCACTGTGTTAAGGGATTGGCCTTGGACTTTGATGTCCGTGTTGATGCCATTGGTGTTGTTGGTCATGATTTTGGTCTTCTCTGCACTTATTTCCATTCAATAGGCTCTGGAGGTGGTGTCAAGCCTCTGTACCAGCTGTTCAAGTTCTTGTTCCTCTCCAGCCAATCCATCAATGTCATCCGCAAAACGGAGGTTGGAGATTGCTCTTCCCCCTATGCTGACTGTGCCCTCGTGGTCTGCAAGGGCATCTGACATGATGCGGTCTAGGAAGATGTTGAAGAGTGTTGGAGAGAGTAGGCATCCCTGACGCACACCGATTGTTGTTCTGAACCAGTTTCCGATGGCGCTGTTATGAAGGACTGCACTGGTAGCCTTGTCATACAGGCTTTTGATGACTTCAATAATTTTAGGGCTGATGTTGTACACTCTCATGGTTGCCCACAGAGCTACATGCCAGACTCGTTCAAACGCCTTTTTGAAGTCTACTAACACATGATATAGATGTTGGTGCTGTATGTATTTCTAGCAGATTATTCTGAGGTTGAAAATCTGTTCAGTGGTACTTCGCCCTGCCCTGAATCCTTTTTGCTCTTCAGCTATGATTTGTTCAGCTTGGGGTTTCAACCTGTTGAGTATTATTTTCAGGAGGACCTTGCTGGGATGGCTGATGAGGCTGATGATGCGGTAATTTTTACATTCCTGAAGGTTACCTTTTTTGTGAAGAGTGACGATAAGCGACTGGGTCCATGGTGTAGGCCACTCCCCACTCTGCCAGATCTTGTTACAGATAATGGTGAGGGCATCAATCATCGCTTCTCCTCCTGCTTGAAACAGTTCCGCGGGTATGTTGTCCACTCCCGCTGAGTTCCCCATCTTCAGCGATTGCACTGCTGCCTAAACTTCTCTAAGAATTGGGAGGATTTCTTTTTCTTCTCCGTTCTCTGGACATGCTAGAACTGATGGGTTTCCGTTTGATATGTGGTTGTAAAAGTCAGAGAAGTACTCTGTCCATCTGTCCAAGACTTCTTGTTCCTCTGTAAGGCATATGCCAGACTTGCTTTGGAAGGTGGAGACCTTGGGCTGTTAAACACTTGTCAGCCGCTTCACAGTCTGGTAAGCCTTCTTGCTGTTGTTCTAGTTCAGACCGTTCTCTATTTCCTGGCATTGATCTTCTATCCAGTTGTCCTTTGCTGTGCGAGGTGTAGAGTGTGCACGGACTTTAAAGATCCTGACCAGTGAGTGCCGGCTACTCAAATACCCAGCAAGCACTAGGTCTTTTCTCTACCCCTCCCCTCCTCCCCACATTACCCGGTCGCCCAGGGTTGTGCTCAGTGGTCTGTGCGCCAGACTATGCGTCCAAAGGCTGCAAGTGGGCGCCTCGGGCGGCTTGAGTGAGATCCTGTATCGCCCAACGCCTTGAGCAGCTCTGGAGCTGAAAAAGCGCTGTAGAAGAACTATTAGATATGATAAATATTAAATATACTAATAAATATTAAATATACTAATAAATATTAAATATACTAATAAATATTAAATAAATTGAAAGTTTCACGCCACGTGCTACTAAAAACATTATTTCCGATGATCTAACGATGGCGCTACGTCTGGTCCCCCAGCATCTTTAACTGATTCCCCACTACCGAAGAAACATGCCGACACACTTCTCAACTCAAAGCAACTCAATATTTCTCCCTCTCATCTTTTCATCACCTTCAACTGTTTGCCCTCTTCACTTCCTCTTAAGGGGGACAACTCCAGCACTTCCTCTAAAAGGGGGAACAACTCTTCACCAGTTTCCGGTGCGGAGTTGTCGACCTTCAAAGATAACAACCCTCGCTGTGAACGGGAGGATGCACTGAAAAGGGAATAGGGAGAAATATGTTTGTGTTTGTGTTTCCGTTTTTTTTTTTAACAGAGCAGACAAAAAGAAGGAAACATTTTGTTTGAAAACCTCTTGAATTGAGGACGCGAATTTCACGTCTCTGTCTCTGAAGTAATAACTGCGCTACTAGGCACAAAAATATGTGCACACAACGGGCGACAGTGTTGCAAGTATACCGCACCGTGGCGCTCGCTACATTTATGTAAAACATTCACAGGATTATCTCCCCTCCAAACATTGGTCGACTTAGGTGCAGTTATGTCCCTTCGCGCCCTCTGTCTCCCATACAGCCACGCTCCCTACATTAGTCTGATATTTTTACAGGATTTTCTCCCGTCCAAAGATCGCTTATTGCAATAAATCCGCGCCCACACACATAGAAATATTTAAACAGTCATGTACATACATTTATATACACACACAGACATACACACACACACACGTATAGATCCACCCAAACGCTATACACACAAGGTACGCAAACATACATAGACCCATCCAAACGCCACACACACACATACACACACAGACAAACACACACACTATATATATTATATAGACTTAGTTAATTATTCATTGTTTTATAGGGTCCAGCGGACTGCACAGAGCCGAATCAGGACCACAAGATCATGACAATAGCTTAGTTGAAAGAGGACTCACCCCTGATCCGTTTTCGATTTATCGAACCCCCGTTTATAAAAACAAAATAGAAAATAAACATAATTCTAAAATATCAACAAATCACATACATAAAAAAATGCCTACATTGCTAAATAATAATTCTATGAAAAGCCTTCGTGACCATTTGACAAAAAACGTCCAATATACCCAAGCTGACCCAATAGACCCCATACACATAAATTATGAGGAGTTATGGGAAAGTTTTCAAGAAAAAAGGTAGGTGATTGATCTAGCGAATAAGATACATGTAGTAGAATGATAGAACAGAGCAGGAATGAGAGAGAAAAAAGGAGAAAGACAGAGACAGTCGGAATTTAAAGCACCAAATTTCCAGAAATTGGGTATACTTTTTATACCCCAACCCCGGGTGCTCCTCACATACACACACCAACTAGATACTACAGCTACTACTGCTACTACTACTACTACTACTACTGCTACTACTACTACTACTACTACTACTACTACTGCTACTTTATTTTATAAATCCAAAATCGAAAGTCTGTTCTAAGCGCTCTGATGCACCCACATACAGTGATGAAGTGGGAAGGATACATAGTAATGAAATAGAAATACAAGTCAATTAAAGAAGGTTTAAAATACATTTCCTGCACTAAAAAGTAAAAGTGTATTTAACCTACAGTTATAATGACGCGGTTTTTTTAATATTACAATGACGGATCTGCTGTAATACTACATTGGACATCTGCATGTCAAGCACACAGTCTGCTCATTGTAGTGAACAGCTGCGACGACGTTCGGGTGAGAGTATACACCGAGGTCTAGTCTGTGCAGGCGCGCACTCTATCGCAGGGACTTTAAAGATCCTGACGCTCATGTCCTAGACGGGTGCGTGCCGGCGACACCAATACATCCAGCACGCCATAGGTCTCTTCTCTCCACCTCCGGTCGCCCATGATCGTGCTCAGTGGTCTGGGCGTCAGACTATGCGCCCAAAGGCTGCAAGTGAGCGCCTCGAAAGCTTCAATTAGATCCTGTATCGGCCAGCGCCTTGAGCAGCTCTTGAGCTAAAAAAATCACTAAATAGGAACGATTAAATAATTTGTACAAATAACCTGAAGCTCATTTGAAGCAGAAAACATGTTGCTGGATTTGGCAGGTGGCCTGCCTGGATTATTTCCTGGTTCTAGGAAACGGTGCAGTTAAGTCAACAATTGCAGTTTTATTGGGAAGACAAGTGAAAAGGTTGGGCACATGGTTCAAACGCTTCGTCAGTAGTTACAAACCACCTCAAGTTGTACTTCGTCAGTAGTTACAAACCAGCTCAAGGTGTACTTCGTCAGTAGTTACAAACCAGCTCAAGTTGTACTTCGTCAGTAGTTACAAACCAGCTCAAGTTGTACTTCGTCAGTAGTTACAAACCAGCTCAAGCTGTACATTTCTGCTTTCTAAAGGGTGGATGAAAAGACGGTATTTAAGAGTTAACTGCATGTAATTACGTAGTCGTAGGTCTTCAAAGTATCGGACATGTAGTGTAACAACCAAGAAGAAGAGGGTTCATCTATACACGTAAGAGGAAAGAAGAAGGATAAGAATAAAGAGAGGAGAAGGAGAAGGAGGAGAAGAAGAAGAAGAAGAAGAAGAAGAAGAAGAAGAAGAAGAAGAAGAAGAAGAAGAAGAAGAAGAAGAAGAACTAACAACAACAACAACAACAACAACAACAAAACAACAACAGCAACAATACATTTTTCAAGCTACGAGCCCTTCCATCTTGTTCGCCCTTTCTAAATTTTGTTTTTTTGTTCATTTCCTGATTATCGTTTTTTGTCCTTTTGCCTTTTTTTCCTTTTCGTGTCAACTCCTTTCCGGCCCATTTTTCCCTCTCTGTTTTCTAAGCTCTCTGTCTGTCTGCCTGTCTGTCTGTCTGTCTGTTTGTCTCTCTCTCTCTCTCTCTCTCTCTCTCTCTCTCTCTCTCTCTCTCTCTCTCTCTCTCTCTCTCTAATCTCGCGTGATTGATTCTGGCCATAATTCGCCGGAAATTACAAGACCAACTCTCGGAAGACGCAGCTTTGGGGGCACCCGCGCAAGCGCAGCGGTAGATATTTCCAAGGTTCATGTTAATAATAGGGGTATATATGTGCACTACGTCTTCGGGAGTTTTATCAGCACGCTAGTACAGAACGCTTTGCATCTAGCCAGCTGGTGAACCTTTCTTCCACTTAAAAATAGCCAGCAACTTTGAGCAGCCCTTGAGCGGGAAAGCGCGCTATACGACAACGAATAACACATTTTAAAAATGTATAAATGCATCAATAAATAAATACGTAAATAAATAGGTTTTCGTCCCTAAAGCTTCAGCCACACCTTTCTACACCGTTGAATTGCAGTCCAAACACTGACGAGCGGAGAGCACAGCAAAATCATAATTACGCACTCGCTGTGTTTTATTAAACAATGAGCGAGCTTTAGAAGAGAGATGAACCTGTCAAAGCATCACTCATATTTCACACTTCAAATATTCTAGACTAAAGCAAAGTCGTAGTGATTTGCTTCTACTTAACTTGAGTGAAGAACCCCAACATGCATCTCCATTCTTTGCCTTTCTTTAGGCCAGACAACTACTGCCTAAACTTTTGGTCTATTGTTTACTGACTTGGCTCCCTTGTTTGTAGTCGTGTCTTCCTCGATGGCGCAGTGGTGCAGCGGTTTGGTCACGAGCTAGCAATGTTTGATGTTAAGCAACGTCTGAAAGGATGAGTTCTTGGAAGGGGTGATCATGTTTCAAAGGCAACCACCAAACGACACAGACTGAAACAAGCGCACAGCACCGCCCACTCCACCCAACTGTGAATGGGTGCCTGGCTCTGTTCAGAACCGGGGAAGGTAAAGCAGTGAGGGAGAGGTGATAGGCACCACCCTCATTAAGCTGGCCTAGAGAAAAAGGAGGTCCCCAAGGATCTAAAGGTTACGGACCCAACTTTACCTTTACCTTCTTTCTTGGTACCTATCCTATCCTATCCTATCCTGTCCCATAACCCGAAGGTCGTAGGGGCACCACAGATGATCGCTTAACCAGCATACTCCATCTTTCTCTGTCCTCAGCAGCCCTCATGGCTTCGCTCAGTGTCAAACCAGTCCATTCTCGAATGTTGTCCTCCCACCTCTTTTTCGGTCTCCCCCTTCTTCTACCTCCTTGCACTGTGCCTTGCAGAATGGTCTTTGCAAGGCCTGATGATCTGGTGACGTGGCCATACCATCGGAGTTTCCGTTTCTTCACCACTGTGAGCAGGTCATCGTGTTGTCCAATGGCTTGTGTGATGGTCTGTCGGACTTCAACGTTGGTGATGTGTTGGGTATAGGAAATGCACAGAAGTCTTCTGTAGCACCTCATCTCCGTGTGATAACAGTCCAAGGCCAGTACGCCATGCATCATGCTCCAGTCCATTGTACGCTGTGTGATAACAGTCCAAGGCCAGTACGCCATGCATCATGCTCCAGTCCATGGGGGCAGAGCTTGGCTTATTAGGAATGAACCCTGGGGACGGATAAGGAAGGCAACGTAAAGGAGATAGAGGCATCGCTTAGCTGGGAGCTATGATTTTGCATAAACACGTTACAGACGTTTCGGAAACACAAACTGTCTTCGACACCAAATTTGTGCGCATTCACGAACCGGGGAAAGCATATTTTTGTTTGTTTGTTATTGTTATAAGAACTGGATCGGATGCTTTTTATGCGATTTTGGTGTTGTTGTTTTTTCTTCATTTTATTGTTAGATCAAGCGTGTTATATCTAATATTTTCTACGACGTATTTTACATTTGGTTATCCAAGTACATTATATTTCCTTGCTTTGTTTCCTGTTTGATAGAAGGTAAACGTTGATAAGTATCAACTTCTTCATTTGTATAATCTTACTGAAATTATAGTCTAGGCCTACTTGTCCGATTGATTTATTAAATACTTGTTTGACTTGTTAAATGATTGATCAGTTCTTTCAAGCTAGGGTACACATTGATCTGTACCATTCACGCCACCGTACAGGTTGTACATTAGGACACCACAGTACAGGTTGTACATTAGGAAACTACAGTACATTTTCATCATTTAACAACTCTCTGTCTCCGTTTCTGCCTCTCTCCATTGTTCTATCACCCACTCTGTCTCCCTTTCTCTCTCCATGTTCCACTCTCCTTCTCTGTCTGTCTGTCTCTGTCTTTCTGTCTCCCCTGCTGTTTTCTAGCTCCATTCCTTATCATGAATAATTGAAAATGGCGTGCTCACTACGTACACAGCAATGGGCTTCAAAACGTTAGTTCCACGCACAGCGCCATCAATTATTAAACATGACTTCCTTCTTGACCCACCCTCTTCTCATTCCTCTCAACGTCCTCCCCCATCTTCATCACCCACCCCTTTCTCTCTCTCTCTCTCTCTCTCTCTCTCTTTCTCTCTCTCTCTCTCTCTCTCTCTCTCTCTCTCTCTCTCTCTCTCTCTCTCTCTCTCTCCATAACTCTCTCTGCATCCGTGTTCGTGTGTGCACAGATCATGATTGTATTGTTAATAATTCCCGCATTATGATGTAAATATAAAGCAAAAGAATGTCTGTTTACGGTATCCCGACCGACCCTAACTTTTTGGCCCGACCCTACACTTTTTTGGGGATCGTCTGGAAATTTTTTTTAAAAAGGCACAACAAAATCGCATCCATGTTGAAAAAGGTAAAAAAAAAAAAAAAGCCGACCTACCGACCCTATTTTGTTTCTATATTGCTGTAAACAGCCTTTTTTGGGAGTGGGAGGTGGGGGAGGGGGGGGGCCTTATAAAGTTATTTTGTTATGCTAATTGTTATTTGCTCTTTTACCATTCTTAAATAAAATTGTTATCTTCTCTTTCTCACTCTATCCTTCTCTCTCTCACTCTCTCTCTCTCTCTCTTTCTCTCTCTCTGTCTGATACGTTAAAGGTTTTGTGTTAAAATTGGTACAGTTAAACTGTGATATATATGTAAAATGTGACAGGTTTAGTTTGTTGTGTAAATGTGTTTATGAATGCATGTTTGCCCGATGAAGGACTAAGTGTAACAATAAATTGTAAGCTTTAAATTATTATCCTTCTAACATGCTGTAATGATTATGAACGTTTAAAGTCTACAAATTATTTTTGTCTCTCTGTCTCCCTCCCATATAAACACCCACTGCCAAGAAAATAAGTTAGCTATACATTTTACTCTAAGAGTGAAGAAAATAGTTTCTCGTGCATGTGTTGATATATTGTTTTCGATTGAGATTGACTGAAGACAGTATCATTTCACGATGATAACACCTTGGAAGCCGGCAGGCAGATTTTTCCAAACAAGTGAATCTTCTGGATGCGCTGATGGCGCATCAAAACACCGAGAGGCGATGTAATGAACGGACTTTTTTGTCTTTAATTTCCCCCCTTTTTTGCGTCTTGCCAAATTGAATCTTCCCCATTTATGCATGTTTCCAAATTAATTTCTGCAAGAAGGGAGGGACGAGAATGGGGGAAAGGGGAGAAGAAATAAGATGGAGAAAGAGGGGGGGGGGAAAGTGGAAGAGAAAGGCGTAAAGAGCGAGAGGGGGGAGGGGGGCGGACAGATAGAGAATGAGAGAGAGACAGACAGACAGAGACATACAGAAAGTGTGAGAGAACAAAAAAAAAACAAATACAAAGAAAAGACAAAGACAGAGATAGTTTTACTTGTTTGCATGTATCTTCTATTTGATGTGATTTAAAATATAAAAGAAAGGTTTCACCCATCCTGAGTGAATCAGAATCAGAATATTGTTTATCTTCACCAGAGCAACGCCACAAAACGTAAGTCACCGAGGCCAAGGGGGCGATATCCTCTACGCCTTGAAACCTAATGCCCGTATCCTCAATTACTCCTGAGTTCTTCCAATACAAAATATATAAAGTCACATTTATTTTCAGACTGACTGATTTTCTTAAGAACAAAGTGCTGTGTTACCAAACAAAGCTACACCCCATTACGAAAAACAGGGTCGTCACAATGCTGTTACTCGTGTTGATTTTAATATCTCTAACGTTCCTTATAGCTTAACCAATTGATTTAACGCCCACCTAATACCTACCCCTTTAACTACCCTTCACCCCACTTCCTAAGTCGCCCCATCCCCTCGTCCCCAGCCATCCCCACTCTCTCCATGCCTTCGCACCATCCCCTATCCAAATATGTGAGAGAGAAAGACATTGTCAGTCATTACCAAAGCTTTCACGCCACGTCAAATTCAGTTTTGAAAGAATTTCCTCCCTTTGCCTTTAATATTGAACCTGGATCCCGAAAGAAGAACTTTAAATAAGGAGGACTTTCCATGCGAAAGAGTTGCAAGAAGATTACATTGTCGGATTTTCATTTTGGAGAGGATATGAATGTAGATAAATTTTTTAAAAGAGGGAATAAATAAATTATTGGAACAATTAAAAATAACATCATACACAGACATCAGTTTTCAGACAAATGTATACACCGAGGTCTAATCTATGCTTGTCTGCATCCAATCGCACAGGTGTGGCACATCCTGGTGAGTGCGGAATACATGAACACAGTCACCATGCACTAAATACTATTCGCCTTCGGTCGTTCGTAGGACTCAGTTGTCCTAGGGTGTTAGACGGTGAGCATAAAGCGGAAAGTTGGCATCTACTTCGTAGTTCTATTATAAAGAATTTAAAGTTTTGCCAAACTTACGCATAATTTAATTTACACGTCATACCAAAAAAAAAATAAAAATTCAAAGCATTGACACTGATAAATTGTGTGAGAACTTCTCTGTAAGTGTCGCTCATTTTGGACAACGTCGGACGCTGTGTATGTGTGGCGCAGTGGGAGGTGATTAGTCACGCTTGGGAGAGATTGTCCCCCCCCCCTTAGGCTGCATAACCCAAGGGTTGAAGCGGTAGGCGGTTCGCCTGGCGCACCAATGACCCAGGTTCAAATCCCGTGGTGGGCGAAAGGTACCTGGTTCGAATCCCGGATTGGCCAATGTGTGACCATATTATTTTCCCCTTACCATCAACTGGTTCGCTGGTGTCAGAATAATGTGACCAGTAGTCGCCTATACGCTTCGGTGTCGTGTGACTATACTCTACAGTTACACATTTGGTGGGCGAAATAAAAAGTGGCCATTTTTCACTGTCCATTTTAGCAGTATGATTGCTCTGGTGGTTCAGTATTGATTGAGGTTCCTACCCCTCTTTCCAAGGGATGGTTATCCCTATCTGCCCTATCGCCAATGTTAAACCTCAATGTTCATTCAAGGGTTCAAACACACACCCAAGGATTCCGCACAGAAGGAATCACCCAAGGCCAGACTGGGAACAAACTCCTTCCGGCAGTCTCAAGGAGTACAATCACTCCCAAGCGTGACCGCTCGCCTCCTTCTCCGCCACTTATGATACTGTATAACTAAGACGTAAAACATTTTATTTGCCCAAAGATTACATTACAAAAATTATTTCCTGCCCATGCAAAACAGCAAGAGTAACACTCGACCAGTACTTTAAATAGAACAAAACTACGATGAAATTACAATGACAGCAATGACCACAATGGTGATGCTGACGATGCGATGACGCCGACCACAATGGTGACGATGGTGATAATCATGATAATGACGACGACGAAAAACAATCATGATGACGACGACTTTGATGATATAGTGTGAGATGATACGATTATGGAAAGCTTGATTTTAACATTTTTTTACAGGGATATTAAGAATGTGTGTGCGCGCGCTGTGTGTTTGTGTGTGTGAGTGTGTGTGTGTGTGTGTGTTTTTGTATGTGTGTCCGTGTGTATGTGTGTCTGTATGTGTGTCTGTGTGTGTTGTGTGTGTGTGTGTCTGTGTGTGTCTGTGTCTGCGTGGGTGTGTGTTTGTGTGTGTGTGCTTGCACCATAAAATTGCATTTTTTTAAAATATAAGTTATTTATTGTAGAAGTTTATCTCATTTAGTTAATTTAGTTTGTATTTTATCATTATTGTGGTCGTCGGGCTGTGATTGTATGCTGTCCTTTAGGGTTGTTTCAGCATTGGGTTTGTGAGTAGCGGGGATGGGTGCTTGATGTCCTTTTGATTATTATGACAGCCATTTTATACTGTAATATAGATATTTACATGTGATGCTTTGTATGTTATCTTATGTCAGTTTTAGTAAATCGAATGACCTGGGTATGTATGTGTGAGGGGAAGGGCCAATAGGAAACCAAATCACTGCACAATGACCTACCGGGAGACCTTATTTGTTTCAAATTTCAATGCCTGGAAATTTATTTCAGCAACGTTTAACGCTTGTCATGATTGCATGTAAGAGGTAATGCAGATTCTTTGAACTGAGCTGGTAATAAGAACAACGCTACCGACAGAGAAATACAGGACCATGGGATGCTGATCAGCCAGTTCTCAGGTAGGCTACTGTCAATACCCCCCTGATGTAACCGCCTGGAAAGGAAGATAGAAGCTTCTGTGCTGTGAAAAGAGAGGATGGGAGGAAGATTCAACGAGAGAGAGAGAGAGAGAGGGGGGGGGGAAGGAAGGGTAAGAAAGAGAGAAGGTGAGAAAGGGCGGGAGGGGGTAGGATGGACAAAGGACGCGAGGGGGTAGGATGGACAAAGGGCGGGAGGGGGTAGGATGGACAAAGGGCGGGAGGGGGTAGGATGGACAAAGGGCGGGAGGGGGTAGGATGGACAAAGGGCGGGAGGGGGTAGGATGGACAAAGGGCGGGAGGGGGTAGGATGGACAAAGGGCGGGAGGGGGTAGGATGGACAAAGGGCGGGAGGTGGTAAGGTGGACAAAGGGCGGGAGGGGGTAGGATGGACAAAGGGCGGGAGGGGGTAGGATGGACAGGGTAAGCAAAGACAGCAATCGATAAAAGCCAATGACTCCTAATCTTCCCTTGATACCTCCTGGCTGACCAAAGACTGACCAGTGGACCAACGGGATTGGAGATGTCCCCCTCCCTTCCATTGACCCGAGAGAGAGAGAGAGAGAGAGAGAGAGAGAAAGAGGGATGGAGAGGAAGAGAGACAGTCAAAGACAGAGAGACATAAACATAGGCAGAGAGGCAAATAGAGAGAAAGAGGCATAGACTGAGAGACAGACATACAAACAGAGACAGAAAAGAATAGAATAGAAGAGAAAGATAGACAAACAGACAGAGAAAAGAAGAGAAGAAAGAGCGAGACAGACAGACACACAGAGAGACAGAGTCAAATATCACCGCCAAGGCAAAGACAGGTATAGTAAGACGTGTTTTTATGATTGACCAATGTGTGTGAGATAAGCTTACTATATAATATAGCCTTTTTTTGCCAACAACGACATGTGGCGAAAGGAGAGGATGACAAATAGGTAAGACAACAGAGACAGACTGACCCGATGTACATGTCATACAGGACCGTGTGTGTAGGGGTGCGTGGAGGAGCATTGATGTGTGTTACTAGTAATAAAATACCTGAATGAAACCAGACAGAGAATTGATAAAGAACACAGGAGTGGATTTGGAATAAACTGCCAGCCGCTGGAGTATCAGTTCTTGTTTTGCGAAATTAATAAAAGGGCGTTTCGTCTCTCTGTTGTTTGATAGAGTTACACAAACACACAAACTCATACACACAGAAACCACAGGCTCAGACCACTTACTCGTAGGCATCATTACAATACTTTCATAATAACCAAGGTCTACCACTCCCATTTCAGTTTCAGCGACTGTCCCCTCCCCCACCACCACCACCCCACCCCCCATTCCCCCCAAAAAATCATTTCGTATCTTTTGTGTCTACTTGAAACTCAAAGGGAGGATGCAAACGAATGACAAACACTCATAGCAGCACATTCCAATCACTTCAAACGAATGACAAACACTCATAGCAGCACATTCCAATCACTTCAAACGAATGACAAACACTCATAGCAACACATTCCAATCACTTCAAACGAATGACAAACACTCATAGCAGCACATTCCAATCACTTCAAACGAATGACAAACACTCATAGCAACACATTCCAATCACTTCAAACGAATGACAAACACTCATAGCAACACATTCCAATCACTTCAAACGAATGACAAACACTCATAGCAACACATTCCAATCACTTCAAACGAATGACAAACACTCATAGCAACACATTCCAATCACTTCAAACGAATGACAAACACTCATAGCAGCACATTCCAATCACTTCAAATTAATATCAGCTCCAAATTCACTGCAAATTTGATCTTTCTTCCTTTTTTTTAAATTTCTGTGCGTTCTTTTGATGAAATACATGCTTATTTTGTGATTGGTGACTGGTTGAAACCTGTTAACGAATTCAAAAGTGGACAACGATCATTTGTTGATATCGTTAGAGTAGCCGGCCCTTCAGTAGGCCAAATTGCGCATATTATTAGGCGACCAATGAGAGCGCGCAAGACTGTTTGTAGGAAATCGGCGTGACAAACATTTTTTTGTAAAGATTCGGACCAGCTTTTGTGACTGCGTTTTGGAACAAAGTCGCAGTGGACTCACATCGTTTGAAGTAATACGAATGTGTTGCTATGAGTGTTTGTGATCCGTCTGCACCCTCCGTTTGAGTTTGAAGTGGACACAAAAGGTAGGAAAGGCGTTTTTTGTTGGGGCAGTCGCTAAAACGGAAACTGGGAGGGTTAGACCTTGGTTACTGTGAGAGTAATAATAATAATAATAATAATAATAATAATAATAATAATAATAATAATGTAGCGGAGTGGAGGGTAGGTGGTAGAAGTAGGAAGAAGAGCGGAGCGCTCCAGAGGAGGCTGGTAGTAGGAGTACAGAAGAAGAAGACTCTCTTTTCCTTTTCTTTCACACTCGCACACCAATCGAAGATGTGGTTCTATTTCCAGCATTTATTTCTGAGTGAATAATTTTGAGCCACGGAACAGACAGTCATTTACAGTAGTATGTACATTCTGTGTCGGCCCGTGTCTGCCGTCTCACTGCCCCTCCAACTGGGGGGTCAGTCGGTTTTTATCATACAGCGCCAGCCTTAGCGGAGACGCACATGCGCGAGCCACTCGCGGAGCCTTAAGTAAGTGCCTGTGGGCCAAGTTTGTGTTATTTTCAATTTACAAATCCCGCTCGCCTTTGGCCTAATACAAATCAAAACATAACATAATACACATCACCAGAAAGGGCATAAAACAAGCTTCCCAAATATGTACATGAATTATTCATACAAGGTACAGATAAATAATAAACTTCGAAAATACGCGACTCAAAGTACGACCTTAAGCACACAAGTTCACAAAAAGATACAAATGATACATTTAAGACATACCAAAAACCCATACGTATTACATGCTCTAAAAGCTTAATGTCCAATCTGGCTAACTATATACAAATAAAATGCATGACTTATCTGTAACTCTTACAAATCATGAATCTCTATGTACACACTAACACAAGCTACAAACACAGTGTTATCGCAGGTTACATCACTGGGACTAGCGATCTCGGCCTTAACTACTCTAATATAAACTAAATTCATACAACATTCCATAAGAATAATATCTAAGGCTAGCTACATAATAATTATTTGATGGACAGAAATAAAAGGGGGCTAGTGTACGGCTCTGACAAGGTGTCGCATTTGGCGGTAAGTTTAAACAAAGGCTGTGCGTGTAGCAGACGACGCGTCGGCTAAACACGTTACACGAAACGGTCAAGATAGCATACTACATGACTAGTAAGGTTTAGGGATAGAAATACCGCACCAGTAGCGAACAGCAGTCGGCTACAATAATAATAATAATAATAATAATACTGGATGCTATATACGCGCCTTTCCCCAAATCAATCAGACTCAAAGGGCGGCGATCTGTACCAACATACACGCTCACCTGTCTCATCCACCCTCACACACACACAACCAATACACATCCATCACTCAAACAGGTGGTGTAAAGGCAGGGAGATCGCTATTGGAAGACGGAAAGAAAATCGAATTTTTATTTTTGAAATTTTTATATTGACTGCGTCCAGTCCCATTATTGAAGGGAGGGAGGAAACCGGAGTGCCCGGAGAAAACCCTCAGTGACCTCAATAGTCTCGTACCTAAGTCACATACGTTCGCCCCTTGCGGGAATCGAACCCGCGACCATAGAGGCCTACGAGTAAAGCTCTGGGCCTGTGCAGACACAAGCGCAAGACAACAACAACAAAAAACGCGAAACACAAAGAGAGAAAATAGTATTAATGATAATATCGCACAGACTTTTATCAATGGTAAATGCTCGTGGGCCTTGGCATTACCATTAACAGTAATTACCCATACTCATAGTTATGTAAATGCACACCTGTGAGATTAGCAGTAGTGCATGAGCACTTACATTATATCCTATCCTATCCTATCCTGTCCCGTAACCCGGAGGTCGTAGGGGCACCACAGATGATCGTTTAACCAGCATACTCCGTCTTTCTCTGTCCTCAGCAGCCCTGATGGCTTCGCTCAGTGTCAAACCAGTCCATTCTCGAATGTTGTCCTTCCACCTCTTTTCGGTCTCCCTCTTCCTCTACCTCCTTGCACTGTGCCTTGCAGAATAGTCTCTTTACATTATATAATATATAATCTCTCTCTCTCCCTCCCTCTCTCTCTCTCTCTCTCTTTCTCTCTCTCTCTCCCTTCCACCGTGTACCCTCACCTCTATAATGGGCTAGCGATAGTGAAGTGTCTCTTAGGTCGGGTCAGAACCTTAGCAAGTGTCTCACTGATCACCATGATCAATCCCGTGCTGACACCATGCACATTATCTTGGACTCTCTCACTAACTTTCTCTCTCTCTCTCTGTCTCTCTCTCTCTCTGTCTCTCTCTCTCTCTCTCTCCTCCCTGTCTCTCTCCTCTCTCTCTCTCTCCCTCTCTCTTCCTCACCCGCCCCCCTTTCACAAAAACCAGTTCGAGCATGCTCTACTCTGGCTGGAGTAGCAGAAAGGCTGAGCGGTATAAGGCTCCCCACCTGCATGCAGACATACAGTTCAGTTCAGTACAGTTCAGTTCAGTTCAGAGGGCCTAAAGACAAGACAACCTGGGTTCGCATCTTCAACTCGATGGGGAGGATTTCTGTTCTCACAGGAGCAACTTTCGGTCTTATCCTTTCCTATCCTATCCTATCCTATCCTTATAACTCGAAAGTCATTGGGGTTCCACAGATGATCGTTTAACCAGCATACTCCCTCTTTCTCTGTCCTCAGCAACCCTCACGGCTTCGCTCGGTGTCAAGCCAGTCCATTCTCGAATGTTGTCCTCCCACCTCTCTTTCAGTCTCCCTCTTCTTTTGCCTCCTTGCATCGTGCCTTACAGGATGGTCATTGCAAGGCCTAATGCTCTGGTCACGTGGCCATACCATCGGAGTTTTCGCTTCTTCACCACTGTGAGCATGTCATCAATGTCTTGTGTGATGGCCTGTCGGACTTCGTCGTTGGTGATATGCTGGGTGTAGAAAATACCCAGAAGTCTTCTGTAGCACCTCATCTTCACGTTTTGTATTGTTTGTTGTAGGTCTGTTGTAAGAGTCCATGTTTCGCAAGCGTATAGGAAGATGGAGGTGACAATGGAGCGCAGCAGTCTTACCGTGGAATGTAGACTGATGGTTCTATCTTTCCAAATGGGCTTCAACCTTGTCAGGGCAGTTGTTTGTGCGATCCTGGAGAGGAATTATGTCCGGACCCATTATCTGATACAATGGCTCCTAAATATTTGAAGCTAAGCTTTCGAACTTACTGTAATAACTCTTTAACCGGGGATTCATTATTCTTCTATACCAGTTCCGTGACGACGCCACGGCAAGTTAAAGAACCTGGTCGTTCTGTCCAAAGGGCAGGTTGGAGGATAACAATAGCATCCTTACATCAAGGTCTCTCAACTTGACTTAGTTGTCCGGGGTCTGTGAATGTGCGCATAATGCTGCAAATTGGCGTCTTGGTCGGCTTCCGTTAGTTCTTGAATCGGTCAGCGCAATGAGCGGCTCTTTGTAGTGATAAGTGCTCTATACAAGATACATCTATTTCAATGTTTGTCATTTGCTACTGTGGTTATGCTCCTAGTCTTGCCCTCACCCCTCCCAACGAGATATATCAGATCCATGCTGTCTTAATAATAATAATAATAATAATAATAATAATAATAATAATAATAGATGCTATAATCACTTTATTCCTAAATCAGACTCAAAGCGCGGCGATCTGTAACCACACGTTACACACAGTCCCACATAAACAACAGACACACATTCATTACTGAAACATGTGACCTAAGGCCAGTCGCTATTAGAAGACGGAAATCAAAATCACATTTTTTTTTTATTTTTGAAATGTTAGATAGAGGGCATTTAATACATTTACTGAAGGGAGAGAGAAAACCGCAGTACCCGGAGAAAACCCTCGGTGTCTTGAAAAATTGTGCACTTAAGTTACGCTAGTGCTTGTTGTGTTTCTATGTTTCTGGCACTTACCCGTCTACTACATGAGCGTCTGGATCTTTAAAAAATATGTGCGTTCGAATGCGTACAGACTAGACCTTGGTTTATACTCTCAGCTTATGTACTTTTTTTCCCTTTAGGCCGAAAGAGGTGATGCCCGTCCATTAAAGTCGAAGTACTAAGTGCGAATGGAAGTCCCTTGGAAGAAGTGCAGTCCTCCAGCTACCTGGGTAGCATCATTGATCAGCAGGGCGGCACTGATGCGGACGTCAAGGCTAGGATCGGCAAAGCAAGAGCTGTCTTCATTCAGCTCAAGAACATCTGGACCTCCAGAGAGCTGTCTTTGGCCACCAAGATACGAGTATTCAACTCCAATGTGAAATCAGTCTTACTGTATGGAGCAGAGACATGGAGGACAACCAAGACCACCATCAAAAAAGTCCAGTCCTTCATCAACAGTTGCCTCAGAAGGATTCTCCAGATCCGCTGGCCCGACACCATCAGCAATGCCAACCTTCGGGAAAAGACCCACCAAATCCCTGCTGAAGATGAAATCAGGAAAAGGAGATGGGACTGGATAAGGCATACCCTACGCAAACCAGCGACTAACGTCACCCGGCAGGCGTTGAAGTGGAACCCCCAGGGAAAGCGAAAGAGAGGCCGTCCAAGGAACACCTGGCGACGCGACCTCGAGGCCGACACCACCAAGATGGGCTACACCTGGAGTCAATTAGAAAGAATGGCACAGGACACAGGACTCTGGAGAGCTGTTGTTGGCGGCCCATACCATGGCAGGGGTGACGGACATTAAGTTAAGTAAGTAAGTACTAAGTGCGATGATACCGCTACCATCTTTTCTGGATACCCCATCGTGTAGTTGCACTATGACATTACTCTGACCCACGGCCACGTATATTTAGGTCTCAATAACCTAAACGGTGAGTTAATGCCCATCCTACAGTAGATTCATTTACGGTGATAATTTTATGGTATACTTGCTACTCTGGTTAACGGGAAGTGTTTTGTGCTCAGTTACACCGAGTTTCAGTGACTGCTCAAGCCCCGCACTTGATAGATCTTTGACACTGAGCACTGCTGCTCGGTCTTGCTAACGGTTTGCGGCTGGTCAAAAGTGGACGGGGAATGAGCAGAAGTTGTCGTGAGCGTTCAGCCATCAACCTCCAGCCTGAAAAATGACCCAAACCTGCAATACATCGCTGTTTGCTAGCAGTCATTGATATAGCCAGGGATTAGCCCAGTATTAGAAAGCATTAGTTCTCGTTGCCTTTAAAAAAATTATTCATAGGACATAGTTTTCGCGTTTCTCACTTTACATTTAGAATATGTGACAGGAAAATAGCATTATATGATGTAGATACCATTAATATAATAAGATGTACTACAACGTTGTGCCTCTGATTCTCTGTCTCTCTCCCTCTTTCTCCTCTCATACTCTCTTCTCTCTCCCACCCCCTTCCTTTCTCTCCCTCTCTGTTTCTTCTCCTCCCATTCCCTCTTTATGTCTCTAGCAAACTCTTCTTCACTCTCTGCTCCCTTTCTTTCTATGTCTAGCAAACTCTTCTTCACTCTCTGCTCCCTTTTTATGTCTCTAGCAAACTCTTCTTCTTCACTCTCTGCTCCCTTTCTTTATGTCTCTTTCTTTTACCCGCCCCACCCGCTCCCCCCCTTTCTCTCTCCCTTCATCTCTCTCACTCCTTTATCCCTTCTCTCTCTGTCCTGTCTTCATGTGCAAACTTGAGATTGAAACAGACCAGAGCCATAATTGTCCCCTTCTCAATCGACTCTCTCTTTCTCCCCCCTCTCTCTCCCTCTCTGTCTCAACTTCTCCTCCCTCTCTCTGTATGTCCTAGTATTAGAAGCCTGTGGGTATTGGGATGGAGACTGACGGTGTGACATTTGTCAGCTCTGGAAACTACATTCTCACTTGACTTGCAGTGAAAATGTCCCAACTTTCCTAACACCCGTATGCTCCAATTTATTGAAGCATGGAGACAGGCAGATGGATAGGCAGGGTAACATACAAACATACACACATTCACACAAACCCGTCGTTAAAATTTGGCATGCACCCGAGCACCCGGAAGCCTTACCCAGAATTTAGTTGACAGTGCGCCCAATGGGCGCATTGAAAATCCTACAAGAAAATTACCTTACTGAATCTCCCTTCCAGTAGTCAACATCGTAATTAGAGATCGGCGGAAAACTTGAGAGTGAGAGCAGCGACAGCAACATATAATATTCCGTTGCACATCGCTTTTTTTTTCCATTCGCTTTTGGTTGCGATGGGTCGGGAATAATTTCCCTTCATGCATGAAATACCATCTTTCTGAGTGGCCAGTACTTTATTCAATTACCAATCATGGAGTCAGTTGCTGTCTCGAGCGTGCAAAATAATAATAATAATAATAATAATAATAATAATAATAATAATAATAATAATAATAATAATAATAATAATAATAACAACAACAACAACAACAACAACAACAACAACAACAACAACAACAACAACAACAACAACAACAGCAAGAAGAAAAAGAAGAACAACAACAAGAAGAAGAAAAAGAAGAAAAACAAGAGGAAGAAGGAGAAGCATTAGTTAATTAGTTATTCATTGCTCATAGGGTCCAGCGGACTGCAAAGAGCCGAATCAGGACCACAACTTCGCTGAAAGAGGACTCGCCCCTGATCCGCATAAAAGATCTGCCGAAACAGCCCTAGTGGTAACACTAAAGGCACTCCACCAGCCGGTCACTTTACAATTAAGACATCCCACGCAGGGGACGCTAAGGCGATACTCTAATTTATCGAACTTCCGTTTACAAAAACAAATTAGAATACAAACATCATTATAAAATATCAACAAAACACATACATATAAAATGCTCACGTTGCCAAATAATAACATCATAGGAAGCCCCAGTGACCATCTGGCAGAAAGCGTCCAATATTCCCATGATGACCCAACAGACCTCACACACAAATGAGGAGTTTTGTCCCGGAAGAGTTTTCAAGGAAAAAGGTAGGTGACCGGTCTAGCGAAGAAGAAGATAGTATAGTAGATTGATAGAACAGAGTAACAATGAGAAAGAACAATGGAGAAAGACAGCGACAGTTGGAATTTAAAGCACTAACTTTCTAGAAAGCAGGGATAATATTTATACTGAAACCCTCTGCACTCCCACAGAGGGAAGGAGAAGACGAAGAAGAAGATGAAGAAGAAGAAGAAGAAGAAGAAGAAGAAGAAGAAGAAGAAGAAGAAGAAGAAGAAGAAGAAGAAGAAGAAGAAGAAGAAAAAAGATAAAAAATAGGAAGAAGAAGGAGAAGGAGAAGAAGAAGAAGAAGAAGAAGAAGAAGAAGAAGAAGAAGAAGAAGAAGAAGAAGAAGAAGAACAACAACAACAACTACAACAACAACAACAACAACAACAACAAGAGGAAGAAGAATAAGAAGAGGAACAAGAAGAAGAGGAACAAGAGGAAGACGACGAAGAAGAAGACGAAAAAAAATGAGAAGAAGAAGAAGAAGAAGAAGAAGAAGAAGAAGAAGAAGAAGAAGAAGAAGAAGAAGAAGAAGAAGAAGAAGAAGAAGAAGAAGAGAAAGAAGAAGAGGAAGAAGAGGAAGAAGAGGAACAAGAACAAGAAGAACAAGAACAATAAGAACAAGAACAAGAACAATAAGAAGAAGAAGAAGAAGAAGAAGAAGAAGAAGAAGAAGAAGAAGAAGAAGAAGAAAAACAAGAAGGAGAACAAGAAGAATAAGAAAAAGAACAAGAAGAAGAACAAGAAGAAGAACACGAAGAAGAGCAAGAACAAGAAGAAGAACAAGAACAAGAAGAAAAGGAACAGAGGAAGAAGAAGGAGACGGGCACAGGAAACACAAAACACGCCTAGGCCGGGGAAAGTGACACTCCGGACGCAGTAAATCAGCAACAGCGACGACATCTTGACGTTCTGGGTCCACAGCTCTTTCCAGAAGGAAAGAAACAAACGATATTGTTATTATGTAGTCAGCAACAGGCAACATGCGTAGGCCTCTTCCTGTGCTTGTGGCACCACCATCGTCTCATACTTCCTATTTACACAAAAACAAACAAATAACCCATTTTTGTAATCAACATCCGGAGACATATGTACGTCTCTTCCAGTTCTTGTGCAACTCTCAAACATACCAACAGAGGACAAAGATCAGATGTAGGCTAGGCCGCTAGGGCTGTTTGATGGTTCTCGGATCCGCAACCCATTCCAAAACTAAAACAGAGAGATGAAACAAGGCATTAGCTGCGTTTGATCGTCATCTGGAGAATGTGCATATCTCTTGTGAAACCATCCTTGCATGGTGACCGCGCAGAAACCGGAGGTAGGGTACAGATTTGTTCCTTTCTTTGATTATATTTCTAGATGTTAATAACAGCTACAGAAATTGGAAGAAGCGTATAGGTTAGTTTGATTTTTTAAACTTGAAACTCATAAATATGTATACGACATTAGGCGCTCTAATAATGTGTTCTGCGCCTCATTTGAAACATAAAATACAATAACGCAGACTGGCCATGCGGATAAACAACTACAGACTGGAGAGAGAGAGAGAGAGAGAGAGAGAGAGAGAGAGAGAGAGAGAGAGAGAGAGAGAGAGAGAGAGAGAGTGAGAGAGTGAGAGAGAGAGAGAGAGAGACGGACAGACAGACAGACGGACAGATAGAAACAGAGAGTGATAGAGATCGAAAGAGAGATACAGAAGGGAAGACAGAGGTGGAGAGACACAGAGAGGTAGTGAAGAAGGTACACAGACAAACATAGAGCCAAGAGAAAGACTGAAAGAGAGAGAGAGAGAGAGAGAGAGAGAGAGAGAGAGAGAGAGAGAGAGAGAGAGAGAGAGAGAAACTGAAACTGAAACTGAAACACGTTTATTACATAAGGATAGTAGCTTTAGGTCCAGAGGTCCTTTCTTCCAGCTAGTCCTTAACACATGCAAATATATAATAGATGTGAGTACATTGTAACAACATACATGAACTACAAATAAGTAGTATGAATACTATCAGGATAACATACGCATACACACAAGCAATCATACTCACAAAATTGAAATAAAAGTACTATATACATATACAATGTACAACGTATCTCAAAAAATAAAGAGAGAGAGAGAGAGAGAGAGAGAGAGAGAGAGAGAGAGAGAGAGAGAAAGAGAGAGAGAGAGAGAAACAGGGTTAACATACACATTTAAATAAAACTCGGCAGTTGTCATTGTATATCAACTGTTTTTATTATTATTTTTTTTTAACCCACTCTTCTCGCTGAACTGTAGCCAAATAGGCCTATCTCTCTTCCGTAAGGCTAAAAATGACAGAAAAGTACCAGAAAAAAAAATTAAACTAAAAGAAGCAGTAGAGGATAGAACGAACACAGAGACAAAGAAGAAGAAAGATGCGGAGCGAGAGTAGGAAAGAAGAAGAGAAAAAGCACCCCAAGGATAGAACCAAAAATAAACAGGAAATGTGTGTCAATTTGCCAACTGATTTGCAAGACCTTGTTCTTTATAACATTTTTCTTCTTTTTGGGTCCTTTCGTTCTTTCTTTTTCTTCTTCCTCATCTCCAAAAAAACATTATTTCTCCTTCATCTTATCTCCCTTCTGCTTCCTTTCCTTGTTGTTCTTCTTGTTAGTTCTCCTTCATGTTCTCCTACTCCTCCTTCTTCTCCTTCTTCTTCTTCTTCTTCTTCTTCTTCTTCTTCTTCCTCTTCTTCTTCTTCAGGAAGAACAACCGGGCCCATGAATGGATGACGTGGTTCGAAAGTAAGCGATATCTGAACGCAAACGGTCTTGATATAAGCACATTTGGATTTAAAATAATGTTATTGAACAAACCATCATCATCATCATCATCATCATCATCATCATCATCATCATCATCATCATCATCATCATCATCATCATCATCATCATCATTTGCAGCAGCAGCAGTAGCATCAACATCATCATAATTATTATAATCATCAATACCATCATCATCAACATCATCATCATCAACATCATCATCATCATCAACATCATCATCATCTGTGGGGTGTTCAGTTTAAAAACATGTAACCGTGCAGAAATAGCAGTTTGGCATTAAGGAAAGATCGATAATCTGATAGAGATGAGAGATGTATCAGCATGCAGCACCTCGCTGATATAGAACTAAGGAATAACCCTAAAATAGAACTATTAGGTTATAACTATTACAGCAAGCTGGATCTCACGGCTATGAAACAAAGGACCTCTGTTTAAAGCTCCCAGTTTGAAATTGACGTCTTCGGTGCGTTGGATAGGGTATTGTCTGTTGTATCAACCTAACACTAAAAACCTTACGAGACATTTTTTTTACGGGTTCCGTCTCTTACGGGCTTTGGTAGCTGCTATTGTTAGATCCAATATGTTGACTAGCCCTTGCTATTCACAAGCACAAACACTACGGAATGTTTTCATGTTAAAATAGTATACTTTCCAAAGAGCTATTTTTGGTGAGCTTATTTTTCTTCATTTGGGTCAACGCTCACTGTGAATGTTAAAAGGAGCTGTTGAGGCATGTGGTTAAAGTGCGTCCCTTTAAATATGTATATTAATACTAATCACAAGTCATCATCAGTATTCCCAAACTATATAAGCCACCATCAGTATTCCCAAACTATATATATTTCACGCAAAGCAACGAGATGACTAGTGTGGTCAAAATGTGTCCCTTTAAATATGTAAATTAGTACAAATCACAAGCCATCATCAGTATTCCCAATATATATTTCACGCAAAGCAACGATACAATTTTCTTCTTATTATAGTTCTAAATTTTTGTTAGAGTTTGTTTTCCGAAATTTGAATTTAAACGTTGTGTCCAAGCTTTATAAGAGATGGTCTACTGTAACCAATCCATAGGTTGTCTGCCTTTGCAAATCATCATAGTCTGCAATGTTACTGCCTGACATTCTAGTAGACCACTGCCTCTACAGGCTGCAATGTTACTGCCTGACATTCTAGTAGATCACTGCCTGTATACAGGCTGCAATGTTACTGCATGACATTCCAGTACACCACTGCCTGTACAGGCTGCAATGTTACTGCCTGACATTCTAGTACACCACTGCCTGTATACAGGCTGGAATGTTACTGCCTGACATTCTAGTAGACCACTGCCTGTATACAGGCTGCAATGTTACTGCCTGACATTCTAGTAGACCACAGACTGTCTGTATACAGGCTGCAATGTCACTGCCTGACATTCTAGTACACCACTGCCTGTATGCAGGCTGCAATGTTACTGCCTGACATTCTAGTACACCACTGTCTGTATACAGGCTGCAATGTTACTGCCTGACATTTTAGTAGACCACTGCCTGTATACAGGCTGCAATGTTACTGCCTGACATTCTAGTAGACCACTGTCTGTATACAGGCTGCAATGTTACTGCCTGACATTCTAGTACACCACTGTCTGTACAGGATGCAATATTACTGCCTGACATTCCAGTACACCCCTGTCTGTACAGGCTGCAATGTTACTGCCTGACATTCCAGTACACCCCTGTCTGTACAGGCTGCAATGTTACTGCCTGACATTCAGAATGTACACCACTGCCTGTATACAGGCTGCAATGTTACTGCCTGACATTCTAGTACACCACTGCGTTCCATTTTACACACAGTATCAACGTTTACAGACAATACCAGGCTTTACAATGATGGGAAAGAAATGTAGGCATAAACCAAAGCACAACAAGACAATACAACACAACAACAAGATAATACAACACAACAACAAGACAAAACAACACAACAACAAGACATTACAACACAACAACAAGACAAAACAACACAACAACAAGACAATACAACACAACAACAAGACATTACAACACAACAACAAGACAAAACAACACAACAACAAGACAATACAACACAACAACAAGACAAAACAACACAACAACAAGACAATACAACACAACAACAAGACAAAACAACACAACAACAAGACAAAACAACACAACAACAAGACATTACAACACAACAACAAGACAAAACAACACAACAACAAGACAATACAACACAACAACAAGACAAAACAACACAACAACAAGACAAAACAACACAACAACAAGACATTACAACACAACAACAAGACAAAACAACACAACAACAAGACAATACAACACAACAACAAGACAATACAACACAACAACAAGACAAAACAACACAACAACAAGACAATACAACACAACAACAAGACAATACAACAACAAGATAATACAACACAACAACAAGACAATACAACACAACAACAAGACAATACAATACAACAACAAGACAATACAACAATAAGACAATACAACACAACAACAAGACAATACAATACAACAACAAGACAATACAACAATAAGACAATACAACACAATGCACATTTTGGAGCTAAGCCCTTCTTCGTCAGACTCACAAAACACAACTAAACAATACTCCCTAAACAAGTCTAAGAAAGAATGACATGATTGTAATAACAATAATAATAATAATAATAATAATAATAATAATAATAATAATAATAATAATAATAATAATAATAATAATAATAATAACAATGATGATGATGATGATGATGATAATAATAATAATAACAATAATAATAATAATAATAATAATAATAATAATAATAATAATAATAATAATAATAATAATAATAATAATAATAATAATAATAATAATAGAATGCTAGCAGTCCTCTGTAATATGAATTTTTACAGAGAGAAACGAGTCCTTACGACCAAGACGAGTAATGTATACGTTCCCACTTACAGACAAGACAAGACTGGGTTCACTATCCTATAGTGTCACACTTACAGACAAGACAAGACTGGGTTCACTATCCTATAGTGTCACACTTACAGACAAGACAAGACTGGGTTCACTATCCTATAGTGTCCCACTTACAGACAAGACAAGACTGGGTTCACTATCCTATAGTGTCACACTTACAGACAAGACAAGACTGGGTTCACTATCCTATAGTGTCACACTTACAGACAAGACAAGACTGGGTTCACTATCCTATAGTGTCACACTTACAGACAAGACAAGACTGGGTTCACTATCCTATAGTGTCACACTTACAGACAAGACAAGACTGGGTTCACTATCCTATAGTGTCACACTTACAGACAAGACAAGACTGGGTTCACTATCCTATAGTGTCCCAGCGCAAGGTGAAGGCATCAGCTGCGCATTGTGGATTGACACACGTCGTGAAGCGACCCGCTCAGGCCGGGACTAACTTGTTCTGGTTCCATGCCCCGTTGCCCAATCGATTTGCCCGTAATAAGGACACAGCTATTCATAGCTCAGCAGTTTAGCAACTCCGTCCCCCATCACCACACCCCACACACCCCAACCAGCAGGGACTAAATGGCCTCCCCCACACGCACACCCACACACACCCTCCCGCCCACACAATTTTGGGGCGGCCCAAATTCAACAACTCCCAAAACACCATACCATCACCCTTGTCCATTGTGTATTTTATTCAGCCCTGGCCTTTAGTTCAATTCCACCATTCTCCGTGGACTCGTGTGCTCAACCTCTTTCCCCAACTCAACTTAACTTCTCTATCTCTCTCGCTTCCTCATATATAGTAGTAGTTGTAGTAGTGGTAGTAGTAGTGGTAGTAGTAGTAGTAATAGTAGTAGTAGTCTTAGTAGTAGTAGCAACAGCAGCAATAGTAGTAATAGCAGAAGTAGTAATAGTAACAGCAGAGCAGCAGTAGTAGTAGCAGCAGCAATAGTAGTAGCAGCAGTAGCGATGGTGCTATAGTAGGCTAATAGCAGCAGCAACAGTATTGGAAATAGTAACGGCAATAAGTATTAGTATCCACCCAAGACGCCAACCTGTAGCAATCGATTTGTGCACTGTCACTAGATGATTGTGATGATGATGATGATGATGATGATGATGATGATGATGATGATGATGATGATGATGATGATGATGATGATGATGATGATGATGATGATGCCCATTTGGAACCCGCATGTCTACAACCATTGTCGAATGCTCATGCTTTCAATTGAACCCCCCTTCTGGACCTAAATGTCGGCGCGCAGGTTTAGCCCGCGCGTTTTCTACCCTGTTGGCAGTGTCACCGGGATCTTTAACATGCCGCTTCTGCCACGCGGAAAGTGGTGAACCACAGTATAAAGAGTCAACGGCATACTCTATACACAGCAGAGTTAGAAAGCCACCCTCTATTACAACTTGCAAAAAGGCTGTTTTAAATGCTACTACATTTGCATGAAACAAAATCTGTTGCAATCCTTTCTGTTGCAGAAATCAGTTGCTGTGCTGTCTCTAATTGTATCTTACAATGACGTAAGTAACCTATAATGGACCGTCTCTAGGTACTTGATCTTGCGCCTTGTTAGGCCTTTTGTAAGATAAGCTCGCTGTCAGGTGACGGGCCATTGAAGGCTGTTCTCATCATTGTGGGATAAAATCCAATGATACCGCTGTAAAAGGTCGTATTACGTTCTGTTTCACTCAAATACAGTACAATTGACAAAACAAATGACCTAATGTTCACTAGGGAGTTACTTTTCCACCACCCCATTTACGTCCCAAATTTCACTTTGGAAAATGTTATTATAGAAAACCGACTCCTGTCACAGAAAACATCTCCAACTCCGTCACCACCCCCGTTGGGGTGCCGGGGGTTTCAGTATAAATAGTATCCCCACTTTCTGGCAATTTAGTGCTTTAAATTCCCACTGTCGCTGTCTTTCTCATTTGCTCTTTCTCATTCCTGCTCTGTCCTATCAATCTGCTATACTATCGTCTTCTTCGCTAGACCAGTCTCCTATCTTTTTTCTTGAAAACTCTTCCGGGACAAGACTCCTTGTTTGTGTACGAGGTCTGTTGGATCAGCTTGGGAATGTTGGACGCTTTAGGCCAGGTGGTCAGTAGGGCTTTCTATGATGTTATTTTTTAGCAATGTAGGCATTTTATATGTATGTGTTTTGTTGATAATTTATAATAATGTTTGTATTCTATTTTGTTTTTGTAAACGGGGGTTCGATAAGTTGGGGTGAAGCCTCGGCCGTCCCCTGCGTGGGATGTCTTTATTGTAAAGTGACTGGCTGGTGGATGGCATTCAGTTTTCCCACTAGGGTTGTTTCAGCAGATCTTTTATGCGGATTGGGGGTTGTCCGGTCCTGATTTGGCTCGGAAGAGTCCGCTGGACCTAAAGCAACAATTATGTAATGTAATGTAAACTCCGTCAACGTCGAACCCGAATTCTCCCTCAAGCCGGGCCAGCAGCGGAGTACCCCTGAGCCACTGTGGACCCCCACTCCACTATTGTCGCTAAGGATGCATAATTATGGCAGCGCCTTGAAGGATGATTTGACGTCCATTCGCTCACGGCCGAACGGACCATCTACGCGGCAGACTGCGTCACTAATAACTATGGATTATGCCCAACCTATTTTAAACTATTTTTCTCTTACACATTCACGCAACAATAAATACGAATAAATTATTATTATAAACATTACTGTTATCGTCGTTGTCTTTTTTTTTTTCATCATAGTCGTCGTCGTTATTATTATTATTATTATTATTATTATTATTATTATTATTATTATTATTATTATTATAATTATTATTATTATTATTATTATTATTATTATTATTATTATTATTATTATTATTATTATTATTATTATTATCGTCATTGTTGTGGTCAACATCTTCTTCTTCTTCTTCTTCTTCTTCTTCTTCTTCTTCTTCTTTGTTATCGTCGTTATCACTACACATTTCTCATCTAATAAAATCAGTAGCCTTATTTTAACAAGGGAAAGACAGTCCTGTTAGTGGCCCGTGCGTCATAGGCATGATGGAGCGTTTCACAAAATTCACAATCAATCGTACGTTTATCATATGGACGCAGCACAAGAGCGAGAGAGAGAGAGAGAGAGAGAGAGAGAGAGAGAGAGAGAGAGAGAGAGAGAGAGAGAGAGAGAGAGACAGACAGACAGACAGACAGACAGACAGACAGAGACAGAGAGAGAGACAGAGACAGAGAGACAGAGAAATGTGCAATGCCATACTCGACACTGGCAACAGGGCAAAAGATTCGGTGACAGTGGCCGTACCACCTTTTTCCCTCGTGCGACGACTATAATTACAACCACCCGAGAGCACATTACAGGGTTTATGCTTATTGCGATCCCATTAATACCTAACCGTAATCACGTAATAATGGCGCATAAAAGGGAAATTTATGTGACGTTAATTTTCCCAGTGATTGTTTTGCGACTATAGCTTTTTGCACCGCGCTCAGTGAGAACTGTTTGCGTGATTGTGCACAGTGCAGACGGGACGGAAAACGATGCTTAACGTCCTATTGCATGAGCGTTAAGGACGATCACCACGTCGCCACCCTGACAACAATGACCACCATCATCATATCAAAAATGAGATCCAACGGATCTGCGGGATGATTTCCAAGCCCTTTTTATATAGTCCCAACCATTAGCGCAATAGGCATTGCTCTGAAGCGCCGCAACTGTCGATTTTAAATAATAATAATAATAATAATAATAATAATAATAATAATAATAATAATAATAATAATAATAATAATAATACATAATTATTATTTTTATTATATCATCATGATCATCATTATTATCATCACCATCATCATCATACAAATGGATGATCTACATGTGTGTTGCGTACACTCTTTTCTCCTAAATTAGATTCAAAGCAGGGCAATCTGTCAGCAGCATACTTACAATCTTAAAAAGTATTAACCATTCACTTCTTCTTCTTGTTCTCTCTGCCCCCCTCCCCCCCCTCTCTCTCTCTCCGTCATACCTTTAGTCGAGAAGAAGACCAGCAGGCATTGGTCGATACAGAGACCTATATCCACTGGAGCCCAAACTAGCTTTCTACGCCTATATGGCTTTACTTACAAAGTTCCTCTCCAACTAGTATTGTTGTCCTCTTCGCTTCTGTCTGTAGCAATAGCAAGTAACGTAGGCATATATTCTGTATCAGACTTACTCAGACTGTGCACTGTAGCAATAGCAAGTAACGTAGACATACATACTGTATCAGACTTACTCAGACTGTGCATTGTAGCAATAGCAAGTAACATAGGCATATATACTGTATCAGACTTACTCAGACTGTGCACTGTAGCAATAGCAAGTAACATAGGCATACATACTGTATCAGACTTACTCAGACTGTGCACTGTAGCAATAGCAAGTAACGTAGGCATACATACGCTATCAGACTTACTCAAACTATGCACTGTAGCGTACGTACAGAAACCCAAAAATATGACGATATTTAGATATCTATACCTCATAAGTGTCGTCATGATGTACAAAATAATTGGGGTGTTACGTGGACGACTAAAGCATATGGTTTAGCTGGCATGTGTTTTGGTTCATATGAATGCATCATCTGACGTTTAGAATTCATTCATATGCATCATCCCTGAAAGTTTAGAGAAATTGGAAGCTAAGCTGATTGTCCTAGCACTAAACCGCTGTAGTCGATATTACCACTGTCTACACTATTACGATCATGATTATCATCAGCAACAGCAAATTCATTATCATTATGAGCAGCAGCAGTAGAATCGATACTCCATCATCATCATTATCATCATCACAGCAGCAGCAGTAACATCTAAAACCCAATCGCCATCATCACCAGTAGCAGAATCATCATCAGCATTGTCGTCGTTGTGGTCTTCCTGTTTGAATCCTTATACCCTCCGTTCTCCTCCTCCCTCTCCCCCTTTCTCCTGTCACCACACTCTCAGTACCTTACCACCTCCCCTCCCTCATTCCCGCTACCAACCCCCAACTCTACCCCCCACCCAACCCCTCTCCAACTCTACCTGTACCCTAACACACACCCCTTCCCTCTGCTTTCACTCCCTACTGCAGTGTGCAAACAAAGTGTGTGAGAAAGTGGTTAGCGACCGAATCCTCTCACCTGACAAATTGACTGGCTCACTTTAAACTTTAATTAGTCTGTCCAACTCCCAAATAGCTAGCTCAGTCCAGCAGTCTGTCAATGGATCGCAGTATGCCGTGGTACAGACACAAAAAAGCTATAATCCATGGAAAGCCAGAGCGTACAATTAGTGGAGGAATAGGTTCGAGGGACAGCCTCAACATGCTGAAGTTAAAACAATAATTTTAGAATGATCGAAAATCAGATAGTATGTTTACTGGCAGAAATTTTGGTCCAAGAATTTCAAAAAAAGATGAAAAGGAAAATGTTTTACAGCGATCAAAATTAATAACAGCAATACCCCCCCCCTCCTCCTCCCTCCCCCCAAAAAAATAAAAATAAATAAATTTAGAAAAATGAAATTTAAAAAAAATACAACAACCAATCAGATCGCATATTTACAGGCGGAATTTTGCTCACAAAACTCTATAACAGATAATAAAAGCCCTATAAATATACAATTAATAATAATAATAACGGATTTTTATATAATAATAATAATAACGGATTTTTATATAGCGGGTACTCCAGCCTATGACCAGACTCACCACGCTTTACATAGTCATTACATATAAGTACATGCACTCGATGAAACATCACTTTTACTACAATACACCAAAAGACGGGACAGTAAAGGTACAGACTATTTACAACTATGTGCATAAATTACAAAAAAAACAAAAATATACTATTTACAACTATGTACACAAATGACAAAAAAGACAGAAAATAGAATAGCAAAAACCTATTCACAGCTATTTATATGCCCGGTTAGGCCCAGGAAGAAAAACAGTATAAATATTTACAGCCGTTTATACACTTACGGATCAGACATAGACAAAGGATGAGAGAATGGCAGCGGGATACAAATCAATCTGAATAATGCAGTTTGAAGAGGTGGGTTTTGAGGGCCTTTTTGAATGCTTGTGTTGATTGTATGTTGCGGATATGGGAGGGAAGGGAATTCCACTGCTTAGGTGCGGAGTAAGCGAATGCACGTTGGCCGTATGTCTTAGTGCGGGTGACGGGAACCTTGAGTGTGCGAGTGTCAGCAGAAGATCTTAAAGTGCGTGAAGGGGAGTAGACAGACAGTAGATCAGCAAGGTAGGAAGGACAAGAATCTGTGAAGAGGCTGTGACAGAGAACAGAGAGTTTGTACTCTATGCGTGCTTGCACAGGAAGCCAGTGAAGGGAATGTAGTAGAGGTGTGATGTGATCGCGTTTCTTAGCTCGGAATACTAGTCTAGCTGCTGAGTTCTGAACCTTTTGTAGTTTGTCAATGATGTGTTTCGGGGAGCCAGCAAGGAGAGAGTTGCAATAGTCAAGATGAGAAAGGACGAGAGCGCAGAATAATAATAATAATAATAATAATAATAATAATAATAATAATAATAATAATAATAATAATTATTATTATTATTATTATTATTAGGATGATGATGATAATAATAATAATCATCATCATCATCATCATCATCATCATCATCATCATCATAATCATCATCATAATAGTAATAATAATAATAATAATAATAATAATAATAATAATAATAATAATAATAATAATAGTAATAATGATCATCATCATCATCATAATCATCATCATAATAGTTATAATAATAATAATAATAATAATAATAATAATAATAATAGGCTTAATAATAATAATAATAAACCAATATCATCATTATCACATCATCATCATCATATTAATCATAATATAAAATTGGATACTATGAACGCACTTTTCCCCAAATCAAACATCAGGCTCAAAACGTGGCGATCTGTTCTCACACACCCACGTGCTACACACACACACTCTCACATCAACAGCAAACACATCTAGGGGTGTCGGATAGCGCAGTGGTTGGAGCACTCGCTACTGTGTCGCAAGTTAAGCACCGTCCAGTGCGGCTAGCACTTGGATGGGTGACCGCAAAACGTGAAGCGACAAATAACAACGCCCCCAGTTGACTCAACTGTGACTGAGTACCTACTCTCTTAAGGGTGGGGAAGGTAAAGCAGCGAGGGAGAGAGATGGGCATCACCCTCATTACGCTGGCCCAAGATAAGTGTGATCTCCAACATCACGCTCACCTACGGCCACAATGTTGTTTGTAGATTATAGTCACACGACACTTTCGCATATAGGTGACTACTGGACCGATTTATACTGACACCAGCGGGCCAGTTGTTGGTAAAGGGGAAAATAATATGATCACACGTTGACCAATCCGGGATTCGAACCAGCGACCTTTCGGTTACTAGGAAGACGCTCTTACCAACTGAGCTACCCGGCCCCTCTACGGCCACAAGGCTATGGGACTACCTTTACCTATCTTTTTTACATCTATCTCTCAGACATGTGTGTAAAGTCAAGGAGATCGCTATTAGAAGACGGAAAGGAAATGGAATGTTGTTGTGGATGTTACGCTTTAGACGCAGAGGATACATCCGATCATTTTATTTTGCAAAGCATGCAATGATAATGTGTATTTACCTTTGATTTGATTTTGCACTGTTGCCAGATGAAGCTTTGTTAATAATTTTCGTCGGTCGATATTGTTGAGAATTTTCTGGAATTGTTTATTATCTATCGAAGCTTCTAGACCTACGTAAAAGCTGGTCGAATCATATGAATTCGTAAACATTATGTGATGTAATAATTCCGGTGAGGAGTTTTATTTTGATTGGGTGTTATTGCGTCATGCAGGAATGTTCGAACTTTTTCTCGACTGCAGACAGGCTAATAAGTAATGCACTGTCTGCCTGTGAGGATGATCTTTGTAGTGATTCTCGGAGAGCGATCTTGTATGCAGTTGTTGATGTTTGCTAAATAAAGTTGGAAAACGACTCCATCCTTGTTGCTGAGTGAACAGGCTGCGTGGATAAACGATTTCGAGTTACACTTATCAAGATTCAAGCATCGGGGCTGAATCAACTATTGATAAATAAACACGTAACAGTGGACGATGAATACAATTTTACATCCTGGATATGTTTGGGAGCACCTTCACGGCAGCTCGTTGCAGTTGTAGATCCTGGCTGAAACTTTCGGAGCTAGGTCTATATCAGCAAAGAAGAATGTTCTAATCCATGGTCATTCATGTCGTATATGCACTGGTGCAAACTCGATCGAGGGTTTTCTAGTTAGTCGCATTTGAAACTAATGTGACAAGCTTGCTAGTTCAATACAGCGGCCTAGCGAATTGGATTGAGACTTAACATGGCTGAAAGGATACGAGCTTAAGACCGATGGAAAGCCAGCTCGTATATTTACTGATGGAATACACTCGCGGACCTGCAATGAAGTAAGCACAATCTGTCGTCTCTAACAGTTAAAAGTAAAAGCCAGTTTTCACCTTCACGTAAGTTGAATGCCACAGATCTATAGGTGACCTTGACGCTAGCGGCGTGTCGTCATTTTATCAAGCATAGGCTGTGTGTAGGCGTTTGCTCATATGGGGTCATCATCGTTTTGGGGCCAGCTGTACCACCTGCCTCTAGAAAATAGTAGCAATCCAACGCAGCCCGATAGCGGCAAAGTGTCTATTTGTAATACATATTTTGTAATGACGTAACATCAAATAAATAAATACAATCTTATTGTTCCCCTTACCTAGAAAATGACAATGTGCGTTGCCAAATAAAGATAATTAAAAGTGATGAAGTAGGAATGAAACTTTTTTGGACAGAAAATAATGCTGCAGGTAATTATCAATTATGTTAACTAACAGACTGTGCATCAATAACAATTACTTTATGGGGTTATATTATTTTTGTGTGGAATTGTATTATTTATTTATTGAATTATATTATTTCATTATGGAATTACGTTATTTCTTTGAGGAATTTTATTATTTATTTGTGGGATTACTTAAGGCAACACAATTGATTCACATCGGTTGAATGGAGCATTCAATCAGGGATGGTTTACATCTTTTTCGTCGTGGTTCTCCCCCCCTCTCTCTCTCTCCCTCTCTCTCTCTCCATCTCTCTCAATCACCTTTTCTCTTTTGTTCTGTCAGTCTTTCAGTCATTCTTTTTGTCCGTCCGTCTACCTGTCTATCTCCCTCTGTCCCCTTTCCTCTCTCTCTCTCTCTCTCTCTCTCTCTCTCTCTCTCTCTCTCTCTCTCTCTCTCTCAGAGTCTATCTCTGTCGCTCTCCTCCTTTCTTTCTATTCCTCAGAGCCACATAAATTCCAAACGTCGACCACCAATTACCAGACGGAAAGAAAAACAAAAGAGAAAACAAATGTTGCAAGCGCACAATGCACCGGCACTAAAAAGAATTGATTTCCCAAGAGTCTCGCACAAAGAAGGGGAATGTTAGTGTGGACAGGATATAACAAATGGACGGACCACGCACACCGGCCACACTCACAATCAGAGGGATTGAGAGTACAAACCGAGAACTAGTATATGCACGCATGCATTCCCTCGCACAATATCCTGAACCATGTCAGCGTTGAGTAGATTACACATGCGAATCAAGATCTTGCCCTCTTCGTGATACCCAAAAATATTTATCTTGCGACGAGAATCAGACGTACCAAGTAAACTATGAACTATACTTACAAACGCTAATTAATATCACTTCCAACCTCCTTTCATACATTGATTTCATTTCGCCGACACACCCACTGTGTCCATACTCTCTCTTCACTAGGCAGTCTACACTGACAACTTTACACTTAATGTCTCCAGTAGACAAAGTGTCACGGGCATAGGATTAGAAACTTCGTTTTCTCGCTGCAGTAGGGCTTGCTTCTGGGAGGTCCACGCACACAGGTGCATGGTAGATTTATTTATTAGCTACCACATTCAGACAGTGGTGGTTTATGATCATGTGATAATGGGTAGACTTCAGTCCTCCTAAACAGCGCCATCGAAAACTGGTTCAGAACAACAATCGGTGTGCGTCAAGGACGCCTACTCTCTCCAACACTCTTCAACATCTTCCTCGCGCGCACCATGTCAAATGTCTTTGCGGTCACGAAGGAACAGCCAACATGGGGAGCAGAGCAATCTCCAACTTCCGTTTTGCGGATGACTTTGATGCATTGGCTGGAGAGAAACAAGAACTTGAACAGCTGGTACAGAGGCTTGACCCCATCTCCAGAGCCTATGGAATGGAAATAAGTGCGGAGAAGACCAAATGACACCAACATGGACATCAAAGTCCAAGGCCAATCCCTCAACATAGTGCATAGCTTCAAATATTTAGGAGCCATTGTGTCAGACAATGGGTCCCACAGGAAGACCTCTCCAGGATCGCACAAACAACTGCTGCCCTGGCAAGGTTGAAGCCCATTTGAAAGGACATGACCATCAGTCTATATTCCTAGGTAAGGCTGCTGCGCTCCTTTGTCATCTCAATCTTACGCTTGCAAAACATGGACCCTCACAGCAGATCTCCAACGAAGCACACAAAGCATGGAGATGAGGCGCTACAGAAGACTTCTGGGCATTTCTTATAACCCAACACATCACCAACGACAAAGTCCGACAAACAATCACACAAGCCATTGGACAACACGATGACATGCTCACAGTGGTAAAGAAACGAAAACTCCGATGGTAGAGCCTCAGGCCTTGCAAATACCATCCTGCAAGGCACGGTGCAACGAGGTAGAAGATGAGGGAGACCGAAAAAGAGGTGGGAGGACAACATTCGAGAATGGACTGGTTTGACACTGAGCGAAGCCATGAGGGTTGCTGAGGACAGGGAAAGATGGAGTGCGCTGGTTAAACGATCATCTCTGGTGCCTCAACAATCTTCGAGTTACGGGATAGGATAAAATAGGATAGGATTTGAGAATGCGTGAAAGTAAATAAAACAAACAAGAGAAAAAACACCAAAAAAAAACAACCAAACAACAATTACAAACAAAAAACACCAAGAAACCCAACCAACCAACAAGAACAAACAAAAAAAAAACGCCCCCACAAAAAAAAAATAAATAAATTAATTAAACATAAAAAAATCAACCAACCAACCAAACAAACAAAAAACTAGCAATAACAAACAAAAAACGCCAAGAGAACAACTAACCGGCAAAAAACACCAAAAAAAAACCAACAAAAAAAAACAACCAACAATAAAAAATAAAAAACACCAGGAAAACAACCAACCAATAATAACAAACAAAAACACCAAGAAAACAACCAACCAACAATAACAAATAAAAAACACCATGAAAAGAACTAACCAACAAACAACACCAAGAAAACAACCAACCAACAATAACCCACTAAAAACACCAAGAAAAGAATCAACCAACAATAACCAACAAAAAACACAAAGAAAACAACCAACCAACAATAACAAACGAAATACAACACATCCACTGTGGAATTGGTGAAACCGTGAATTGGGCGTTTGGGGCGGCTTGCTTTCAGTTGTGACTTATAATAGGCCAAAGCCTAGAACTGTTCTTTGCTGTAGTTAGTGCGCTATACAAAGGACTCCGTGTTCGCCAAGAGGTAACCAATGTCCTAGTCAACTTTTCACGCTAACCGGCCGTCTCCTATCTTGTGTGTTCTATTTGTCCGTCTTTGTAGTAAGTGATTGCTTTTCTCGCCGGACCACGTTTTGTAGATGTGCTACGTTCTTGACAGCAGGCAGCTGTTAACTATGACAAGTGAATATTTAACGATGTCTCGTAAAGAGCTTATCCTTAAACGCGATATTCTACTGTTAGCAGTTTACTGACATAGAAAAAACGTACTACTATTTCTATTATTACGACGACCATTACTACACTTACAACTGCTTCTACTACGACTACTACTAGTATTCAAGCCCCTCTTTTAGTCTATCTAGTGTGTTTTACCTCCTTCGATCCTTAGTTTTAAAGAAATCTGTTAATTACTTTCATAGATAAGTGCAGAGGAACGGTCGGACGGACAGAGCCAAACACAATAGTTTCCCAGCTATCGCTCTGAAACTAATAACAACAACAATGTGTGCAATGCAAACAACTGTTGTTTAAATATTTCTCCTTGCGAGCGTATATGTGTGTGTTTGTGCTCTTAGAACAAGCTTTAAACTTGGCTTTGCGCTATAAAAAATATATCATGATCATGATCATCATCATCATCATCATCATCATCATCATCATCATCATCATCATCATCATCATCATTTGAATTATAATGTAATATTTCAACAATTTAAAAGACATCACAAATATGAGATCCCCCAAAAATATAAATAAATAAGCAATTAGTAATCTTTTAAGGTGATTAAACCATGTTAGTAGTTCTTTGCCCTGTGATCAATTGATCAGAAAAATTTCATTTTTGTTTGTATTAATTCATTAACCCATATTCCATTTAGATATAATGAAATCGGATTTCCCTGTTAAAACCATAAAATAAAAAATACATCTGATTAATTTTAAAAGATAATATAAAAACTACAACAAAAATCATCTAATTAATATTCGAAGATAATATTTTTATTAATCCATTACCACCATATTCCAATTAGAACTAATTAGATTCAGCAGCTAAATGGACATTCCGACCATCAAGGTCCTTAAAATGCTCCATCATGTCATCTTAAGGACACTTTGCCATCAGAAGCTTTTCACTATTTTTAGATCACGCAGTAATTAAATTTAGCACCAATTTCTGGGCTCGTCAAGGGCGAAGAAGTAATGGAACTTGCAAATAAAACGAGAGAGAGAGAGACAGAGAGAGAGAGAGAGAGAGAGAGCACCAGTTTAAAAGAAGAGGGAATGAGAAGATAGAAGAAGAAGAAAATAATCACAATTAGAGTGGAAGTAGCTACAGAAAGTAAGGATGAAAAAAATAAAGAAAGAAAATAAAGAAAGAATTAAGGCAGAACTAATAAAGGAAGAGGAAGGTGATTCCAACTCAATTAGCAAAGAAACAAATGTATAAAATATCAAAGTAATTAGACGTGACAGTGATGAAAAATCATACAGACAAAGTAATTAGACGTGACAGTGATGAAGAATCATACAGACATAGTAATTAGACGTGACAGTGAGGAAGAATCATACAGGCAAAGTAATTAGACGTGACAGTGATGAAGAATCATAGAGACAAAGTAATTAGACGTGACAGTGATGAAGAATCATACAAACAAAGTAATTAGACTTGACAATGATGAAGAATCCTACAGACAAAGTAATTAGACGTGACAGTGATGAAGAATCCTACAGACATATAGTTAGACGTGACAGTGATGAAGAATCCTACAGACAACGTAATTAGACGTGACAGTGATGAAGAATCCTACAGACAAAATAATTAGACGTGACAGTGATGAAGAATCCTACAAAGTAATTAGACGTGACCGTGATGAAGAATCATACAAAGTAATTAGACATGACAGTAATTAAGAATCATACAGACAAAGTAATTAGACGTGACAGTGATGAAGAATCATACAGACAAAGAATAAAAATATTAAAGGACAACAACAAAAACACAAAAAAACAAAAGAATTATGGTAATAAAGTAAAGAACAAAAAAATGAAAGACAGGAAAAGAATGAAAGAAAGAAAGAAAGAAAGAAAACAGACAAAAGAGGGAGGCCACTGACTTAAATAATGTTCCCACGAAATTTGGTCAATATCCGTGCCGTGGTTCTCGAGATATAGCGTTCAACGGACTGACGATCGGACAGCCCGGCATTCCGCTAGCTCTGATTCCTGACTCAAGGTATTTTCAGGTATATTGGGAAATACAAAAACCCGATATAAATGAAACAAAATTGGACAACTAATGATTGGCGAGAAGGTAAAATGAGCAAGAATGATTGCAAAAAGAAAATGCAAACATAGTATAAGATGGAAGTTAAATTGTAGAAGGCGAAACAAACGGCACGACTAAATAAAGTTACATTACATTACATGATTATTGCTTTAGGTCCAGCGGACTCTTCCGAGGAAAATCAGGACCAAAACTAAATAAAGTCAGGCAAAAGTATAGACAGAAGGAGGAAAAACAATGATCAAGAAAGAGCGTGAAAGATGATAATAAGGAAAGAAGGATTGAACATTAGAACGAAGTACTGCAAATGGAATCAAGGGGAAAACTGGTATGATTTAAGAAAACGAAACAAAGAACAGAGACCGATGACTAGATAAACAAAGAACAGAGACCGATGACTAGATCAACAGAAAGTAGGAAAGACACAAAACAAATAGGAAATATGGAAAACAAAATTGAGATTGAAAAGAAAGAAAGAAAAGAAAAAAAAGGGGAAAAAGGAATTAAAGAAAGAAAGAACGAAAGAAAGAATATATATTAGAAAAAGAAAATAAGAAAAAAAAACGGAGAATATACCAGTAACAAAGTAAGAAGAATAGATAAGATACAATAAGATTAAGAAACTAATAAGAATAGATAAGATACAATAAGATAAGATAAGACAGCTTTATTATCTTTTTCAAGAAATTAGAATAGAAAAATAGAAATGGTTTGAACTGGAACGATATTAATACATATTCTAAAACAAAAAGAGTGGACCATAAAAAAGGAAATACGAATAAATAAAGAAATACAGACAGAAAAAAAATTGGAAGAAGCATTATTCCAACGGACAAAAAGAAGAATTCAAAAATAATTTCACATAAAAAAAACATTGGGGGGAAAAGTAAGATTGAACAAAAAAACAACAAAGAAAAAAAGGAAGCAAGACAAACAGAAAAAAAGAAACAAATAATAAAAAGAACAAAAAAGAACATTATAAAAGACTAAACGGAAAGCAAAGTAGAACAAAAGGACAAACGAATGAAATTGAACAAATGAAAATAAACAAAAGAACAAAGAAAGAGGCAGCAGAGCTATTTTGGAGTTGCTTGTAGCGTTCACAAAATAATACTCTGTAATGACATGACGGCAGTCGGAAACAAACTGAAGGTAATACCGAAAACTAAAGAAAGTGAAGATAGGTATAAGAGAGAGAGAGAGAGAGAGAGAGAGAGAGAGAGAGAGAGAGAGAGAGAGAGAGAGAGAGAGAGAGAGAGACAGAGAGAGACAGAGACAGAGACAGAAAGAGAGAGAGAGAGATTTTATTCACAAGGATACAGATTTTAGGCGGGAGCCAAATCTTTCAATCGTTCCTCAGACCATTAACATTTGCATTCTCCGATATTTAGCCCTACATGCCAACGACAAAAGAAATCATTATAATAACTATCATGCGGTATACAAAATAAGATCTATAACGGTCAATATTATTTGTGACAAATTACACAATACATAATAACAAAGAACCAAATGTACATGGGATAATGAGGTGTTCCGATTGCACATACATTTTGGATCCATCACTTGTAAATTAAATAAGTAGCACGTCGGGAAAAGAGTTGACAAAAATCAAAGGTTACCTGGCTTAAGATCATGTTGCCTCAATGTACGTTTGAATGAAGGAAGAGTAGTGCGCTATCTATTGCTCGAAGGAAGAGAGATTCAGGTTTAAGGTCCTGAAAATGCAAAACTATTCTTAAACAGGGCAATTTTGGTTCCAGGCAGGGAACCGTACAGTTCTGTCACAGCAGTTAACAGATTGCTTTAAATGAGATGTTGCCAGGCCAAGTTGCACTTTAAACAAGAGGATCACAATGCTGAAGGAAATGTGATGGTAAAAGAACATTAGGCTTGCTGCTTGGAGTTTTTTTCCGACGATAAAAGGCTGCAGCTGGGATCACAAATAATAATCTTCCCTCTGCTCTACGGTGCAAAGAGTCTATATTATTAATATGCGCTTATCCGGCACCACGCCATACTGAGGGCGCATAATTGAGATGAGAAAGGCAATGAGACGTAAACAATGTTTTTCTCGTACATCAGAATAAGAGACAGAGATGCAAATTTTTTAAGACAGGTTTGCCAACGTAATCTACATGTTTATGCCTTCGAAGTTTGTGAGCAATAATAATTCCACTCACGCGACGAATTTCTACTTGTTCAACAACCTCGGTCCCAAGAACGAGGTCAAGGCAGAGCGGCGTTCTTTGATGTTTCTGTTTGCACGTTATGACCATGCTATTAGTTGTTGTTGTTGTCGTTGTTGTTGGTGTTGTTGTTGTTGTTATTATTTGGATTTAGAAGCATTTTTATATTTTTGCGCCATAGTGCAACATTAATAACTGCATCCTGAAGACCTGATTGAATTTTGTTTATGTCAAGAGAAGAAGTGTAAATAGAGCTGTCATCAGCAAAGACATCACAGGACACATAACTTGAAGATATATGATGAAGGGGCATGTCATTTAGACACAGGCAAAATAGTTAAGGACCTAAGACAGATTCTTGGGGTACACCGTATGTGACACTAAGCAAGAATAACTCCCACTCAAGAATACTTGTTGCTTCCTATCAGTCAGAAACGACCTAAGAAGGTTGGCTGTAAGACCATTTTTGGTGTACAATTGAAGTTTATCTAAATGAATTCAATGAATAACAGAGTTAGTTATTCATTGCTTACAGGGTCCAGCGGACTTCAAAGAGCCGAATCAGGACCACAAAATCAAGATCACAACTTCGCTGAAAGAGGACTCGCCCTTGATCCGCATGAAAGATCTGCCGAAACAACCCTAGTGGTAACACTGAAGGCACTCCACCAGCCGGTAACTTTACAATAAAGACATCCCATGCAGGGGACGCTGAGGCTCTGATTTATCGAACCCCCATTTGCAAAATCAAAATAGAATATAAACATCATTATAAATTATCAACAAAACACATACATATAAAATGCTTACATTGCCAAATAATAACATCATAGGAAGTCCCAGTGACCACCGCGTCCAATATTCCCAAGCTGATCCAACAGACCCCACACACAAATGAGGAGTTTTGTCCCGGAAGAGTTTTCAAAAAAAAAAAGGTAGGCGAGCTGTCTAGCGAAGAAGGAGATGGTATAGTAGATTGATAGAACAGTGTAGAAATGAGAAAGAACAAAGGAAAAAGACAGCGACAGTGGGAATTTAAAGCACCAAGTTTCCAGAAAGTGGGGGATACAATTTATACTGAAACTCTTGGCGCCACCACGGGGGGAATAACAATGTCATTTGCCTATCTGAGATCACCAAAAACACAGACGTGAGCGCAGTGTGGCATGAGTGAAATTTACGAAATCCAGACTGAAAAGAATACAAAAGGTTATGTAGCTCAATAAACTGCATAACATTAATATGAATATTTTTTTTCAAGAGGTTTACACAATACTAACAACTGGGCAGGTTGTTGATTTCAAAGAGATGTTACTTTTGGTACAGGAATAACTTTTGCGGATTTCAAGAATTCTGGAAAAACACCTGATCTAATGCCTAAGTTGTATACGTAAGTTAACGAATCAACTATGTTTTCAAAGGGCATTTTGCCCATAAAAATGTGACATTATAGAGACCCGAGTTTTTTTTTTAAATATTATTGACGACTTTATGGACTGAAATTTCAGGTATGATACATTGATTTTAGATTGAATTGTGTAAAAACAGAGCAATCATGTTTAGTATGATCTCCAACTGATTGAGCAGGCTAGCCAACGTTTAAGAAACTCTGATTTCATGAAGATGAGGTGCTACAGCCGCGTCACCAGAGCATCATGCCTTGCAAAAACCATCCTGCAATGAGGCAGAAGAAGAGGGAGAAGAAGAAGAGGGAGACAGAAAAAATTGTGGGAGGACAACATTCGAGAATGGACTGGTCTGACACTGAACGAAGCCATGAGGATTTGCTGAGAACAGAGAAAGATGGAGTACGCTGGCTAAACGATCATCTGTAGTGCCTCAACGACCTTTGAGTTACGGGATAGGATAGGATAGGATAGGATAGGATAGGATAGGATAGGATAGGATTTCATGAATCACGAGATATAGTTCTGGTTTATTCACGTTTTGATTATTAAGATTAAGATTTTATTCATTGCACGCCAAGTTACAGCCGTGTCGGAGCCATTTATGATCAATTTATTTCAAAGTATTCTTAACTAAGGTACTAACCCTCTTCCTCTCCACATTTCTTTTTCTTTTTGAAGTTATCTCTGATTTTCAGTTATTGAACTATGTCAGGAACAAGCCATGCTGGATACATTTTGATTGTACTCCTCTTCTACCAACTGGAGCATGGTTGTCAATAATAAGCATACAATTATTGTACCAGGTCAGTAATGCATCGTTAACATCACAAATGTTATACATTTGTAAAATCAGTAAGATTCATGTCATACAAAAAGGACACAGAATCAAGAGAGAAAGAGAGAGATAGAGAGAGAGAGAGAGAGAGAGAGAGAGAGAGAGAGAGAGAGAGAGAGGGAGAGGGAGAGAGAGATAGTGAGAGAGGGAGAGAGAGAGAGAGAGAGAGAGAGAGAGAGAGGGAGAGAGAGAGGGAGATGAGTGGCGGAATAACAAATGCATAGTTTGGAGTCAGCATAGCCATGTATTAAGGCAACTTTCAGCTATCCTATACAATTCTATAATATCACATCGCGTGCTAGGACATCGTTTGTCGTCGCTGTGTCTGTTGGCGATGATGCTGTAATACAGCGTTGTCGCACTTCCCTCAACAAAACATGACTGCATCCTCATATCACACACTCTACCTCCACACACACACACCTCACATACACACACACACACACATACACCTCCACACACACACCTCACACACAAACATACACACACATACCTCCACATGCACACCTCACATACACACACATCTCACATACACACACATACCTCCACACACACACCTCACATACACACCCACATCACACACACCCATACTCTTCACCACCTCCACCACCAGCAAGCACACTCATACATATATTATGCATAATTTGAAGATCTAGTTTTTGAGTGAGATTTGAATAACCTATCTATAGAGTTAAATGTTAGTAATTTTTGTAATGTCTAAAATCCTATTGTAAACAGGCGTTAAATTCAAAACATTGACTAAACGAATGAAATAGGCACACCCACGCAAGGACAAATCTTTTTTTCTCTATCTCTTAAAGCCATAATTCAAAACGGGTCAAGAATAGGTTTACCTCTCTCCTCCAAAACACACAATATATAGAAACATAAATACATATCTAAACCTTCCTCACACAGTCACAGACATACAAACAAACACACAATATATAGAAACATATCTAAACCTTCCTCACACAGTCACAGACATACAAACACACACACACATACGCGCGCACACACATAAACAGATAGACCTACGTTCTCTCTCTGTCTCAGTCTCTCTCTTCATTGTGCTCTCTCTGTCTTTTATCTCTCTCTCTCCCTCCTTCTCCCTATCTCTCTCAATGTGAATCTCATTGAACTTCGGACCTGCGTGGTTGGCAAATGTAGCCACTACCGCTTCGGCAGTAAGGTACGGGGGAGTTTTTAACGATCTAAACCCTGGTAACGATTTTACTCCCCGAAATGGCCTGTAATGGTCCCTATCTGTAGCTTCCCTACCTCCCCCCCCCCCCTCCTGCTCTCCTTACCCCCCCTCCCCGCCCATCTCGTACTCTCGTGCTCTACTTTCCCCATCCCCTTGCATCCTTCCCAATTTCCTCTCCCTCTCTCACTTTCTCTGTTCTTCTTCTCCTGCATACGCCATTTTCTTCTTCTGCCTTTATGGTTCTTCTTCTTATTATATTTCCTCTTCATCCATTCCCCGACATTCTGTCTGAATTTATTTGTGTGAACTTCATCCTCTTTCTCTGCATCCAACTTCTTTATATTCTTTTTTGTTTCTTCCCCTTCCCACTCGGTGGCTTCATTCTATTTCTTTTTCTTTCTGTTTTCTCCTCCTTGCTGTTTTTATTGTTCTTCTTCTACTTCCTCTTCTCCACTTGTTATTCTTGTGTTTGTTATCGTTCTTCTTTCTCCTCCTCCTCCTCCTCCTCCTCCTCCTCTTCTTCTTCTTCTTCTTCTTCTTCTTCTTCTTCCTCTTCTCCACTTGTTATTCTTGTTTTTGTTATCGTTCTTCTTTCTCCTTCTTCTCTTCCTCCTCTTCTTCTTCTTCTTCTTCTCCTACTTCTCTTTCCCCTTAAAAGTATTCTCCTGCAGAATAAGAATCTGTTAATATCCCAACAAACAGCAAGAACATTTGGCTGAAAGTGTCCAACAGACAGGACGACGACAATGATGCAGGCCATGACAATTTAGCTTAGACATCAGCCACATGTTTGTACCTATACAGTACTTTGGTTATAGCAGGGTCATCACAGACATTGACATCAGCCACATGTCTGTACCTATACAGTACTTTGGTTATAGCAGGGTCACCACAGACATTGACATCAGCCACATTTTTGTACCTATACAGTACTTTGGTTATAGCAGGGTCATCAAAGACATTGACATCAGCCACATTTCTGTACCTATACAGTACTTTGGCAGAGTCACCAGAGACATTGACAAACATATAACAATTTAGCTTAGACATCAGCCACATGTCTGTACCTATACAGTACTTTGGTTATAGCAGGGTCACCACAGACAGAGACATCAGCCACATTTGTGTACCTATACAGTACTTTGAATATAGCAGGGTCACCAGAGACATTGACAAACATATAACAATTTAGCTTAGACATCAGCCACATGTCTGTACCTATACAGTACTTTGGTTATAGCAGGGTCACCAGAGACATAGACATCAGCCACATTTGTGTACCTATACAGTACTTTGAATATAGCAGGGTCACCAGAGACATTGACAAACATATAACAATCACTACCATACCCTTGATGACACAATTATTTCTATTTTAAAACTATACACACTAAAACACGGTATTATCAAATATCAGTACCGAGGTAAGATCAACCATTCCGCTCTCCCGCTCTGGCACGAAAGCAAACATAAACACACGAAAACAAACATAAACGCACGGAGACAAACATAAACGCACGAAAACAAACATAAACGCACGCACGCAAAACGCACACTGTAACGATTGAGACAGAGTCACATGTACGCACACACGAACACACACACGCACACACACCTACACCTCACTCCCTAACCACCAAACTACAACATCGGCCAACTAATTACAAATTAATGTGCGTCAGTCGCATATCTGCATGAGAGTATCTCTTGTAGGAATTGCAGAATCAAAATAATATCCAACCTAAATAATAATAAAAGCGTGCGACTTCGACGACCCAATATTGTGTTTTCATTCTCCATTTTGTATCTGTCTGTAGCATAAGAAAATATTGTAATTAATCCCAAAATACAGCAATGAAGGGGACTGGTGTTTACGTTCCAAACTCGTTAGTTTGGAGGGGGAGTAACAATAGGACAAGACGAGTTCGCGCTGACACAAACACGACCACTCTACTACAATACAATCACATACACGCACACATATATTTCATACAGATTTACGCCAACAACACACAATATTCCTCTCTCCCTCTCATACACAACACACACTACCTCTCTCACACACACAAATAAATACACACCCTTTCTCTCAAATACAAACACACACACACGCACACAAGTATGTAAAACACCAAGACTGGGTTTTACTAAGAATGTAGGAATCGGAAAGTGATTTTTTGACGGAAAATGTTTAGGGCAAGGGCTAGGGATAGATCTACAACCCTTACCCGAACCCTTTTCTAAAACGTTGACCTAGTTCGTCTCCTATAGGCGACGAAATAGGTCGAATTTTCTTCAAAACTTCTCCGAAAATTGACTGTATTCTCTCCGTCCCGGATAGAGCACTCCTGTGTACTTAAAACACTCTCATGCACTACAACTGCACTCCCATACATTAAAAGAGCACTCCTGTGTACTAAGAAAAAAGTGCGTGACTGGAAAACACTGGGTGCCTAATATACTCACCCATTTCCTGCATAAAAAGCAAGGTTAGTCACCCATTTTAAGTCTTATGTCTCCCCACTCTCTCTCTCACATACTCACGCCACCACTACCACCACAAAACACAATGTACGTACTCATACAAATACACCAGTCTAAAACCACTCCAGTAAAATGACTTAACTGAAACAAACAAACAAACACTTAGCAGCTGTATTCAAATACCTCCGAAGTTACAGACAGGTTGCTGTGGAAATAAACATGTACTTACAGATATGCCGTGAGGCTGTAATCAGAAAGGATAACATGTAATTAAGGAGAAATTGCTTTAGAGAAAGAAGATGGCTTCGAAAGTAATCTGCAGTAAGAAAGCAAAGAAATCGATACACTAATATAAAAACAAAATGGATTTCAAAATCATCTATAGTAAGAAAATAGAGTAATTACGTACCGCGCTAATATGAAACGAAATGGCTTCGAAAATAATCTACAGTTAGAAAATAAAACAAATAAATAATTAACAAAGTAGTGTGAGATAAACAGCATCTAATTTCCATGTACATTACAAGAAGATTCTTGTTAATAAAAATGAAATACTGGTATGCTCTAATTAAGCCACCACTGTACATATACAGCCGATGAATTTGTTCATCCTGGGGAGAAAACATTCCAAGACAACCTTTTGACAACGTATTTGGCGTTCGTTAGCTTCTCCTAATAATCCAATTTATTCTTCTCCTTCTTCTTCTCCATCTATTTCTTTTCCTTCTTCTTCTCCTCCTATTTCTTCTTATTCTTCTTTTTCTGTGGTCCTGATTCGGCTCTTTGCAGTCCGCTGGACCCTATAAACAATGACTAATAATTAACTTCTTCTTCGTCTTGGCTTTCTCCTTGTTCTTATTCTCTTTCTTCTTCCTTCATCTATTGCTTCTGCTCGTAGTCTTTCTTTCTTCTGGTTCTTTTTCTTGTCTTCTTCTTCTTCTTCTTTTTTGTTCTTTTTCTTGTCCTTCATTTTCTTCTTCTCCCTCCTTTTATTTCTTTTTAATCTTTCTCTTCTTCATTTTTGTGTTGTTGTTGTGGTAATTCCTTTTCTCCTTTTTGTTCTTCTCTTTGTTTTTTTTTTCTTCTTTTTTGTTCTCCTTCTTTTAGTTATTGTTATTATTATTGTTGTTCTTCTTCTTTTTCACCTCCCCCATCTCCTTCTTCCTTCTCATCATTTTTCATCTTCCTGTTCTTGCTCTTGTTCTTCTTCTTGTTCGTCTTCGTCTTCGTCCTTATCCTCCGCGACATCGTCCTCTTCCTTCTTCTGAAATAATTCTTACATTTCTCGTCTGCAAATAAAGAACAGGTTGAAAACCAAATCTAGTTACAATAACATGTTTAGGTCTGGAACTGATTAAGTCAGATAGAACTAAAGCTGGAAATCTAAATATTCTGGAATTATTGGAAATATATCAGGAAGAAGAAGAAGAAGAAGAAGAAGAAGAAGAAGAAGAAGAAGAAGAAGAAGAAGAAGAAGAAGAAGAAGAAGAAAACCAACAACAACAATAACAACAAAAGAACAAGAACAAGAAGAACAAGAAAGTCGAACAATAACAAGAACAAAAAGAACAAGAGCAAGAACAGTAAAAACAAGAACAAGAAGAGCAAGAACAAGAACAGTAAGAAAAAGAACAAGAAGAGCAAAAACAAGTAGAACAAGAACAAGAAGAGCAAGAACAAGAACAGTAAGAAAAAGAACAAGAAGTGCAAGAACAAGAAGAGCAAGAACTAGAAGAGCAAGAACAAGAAGAACAAGAACAAGAAGCACAAGAACAATAAGAGCAAGAACTAGAAGAACAAGAAGCACAAGAACAAGAAGCACAAGATAAAGAGGTGGTGAAAGAGAAGAAGGAGAACGAGCAGAACAAGAAAGGAACAGAAACCAATTTCTTCACCCCAAACCAGCTTCTAGGAAAAATATATGACTCTCACGGGACGAGCGCAGCCTGGGTGATGGAGTGTACATAAAAGGAAAAGTGCACTAGCAGTGTTGGAGTAAAGGGCAACACAGCGGTTTTCTGGCCAGCACTTACTGAACCCTTCATTACTTTGGACCTAGACTCAACACTCAAATGTTATTCACTTCAATACAACACCACATTTTTGTGGTAATGAGATATACACTAGGGTGAACTGAAATAGACATGCAAAACCAACCGCAACTAATAGTGGTTAATCACATATTACCACAAAAGCCATTCCCTAAAACCCCTACTTAAACTGTCACTTCACCTGGGATTGTATTGATGTAACTTCATAGCAGATGAATCTCAAACAACGGTTGACTTGGGACATCATGACAGACATTCAAACAGGAGATCATCTTATCAAACTTCGACCCTACTTTAGCGACGATAGAAGCAAGTGCAAGGTATCACAATGTCACCGAAATTGCTTCATGATGTTGGGCCACGGGCTTCAAACCTCAGTGGATTGGTTTAAAACGTTAGTTTCCAAAGCAATAATCATGTAATGTAATGTAGTTTCCAATGCTAAAAGTTGTAGGCTTGATCCCCGTTGGGAAAGGCTTTCTTTAATAGTACGCTTGTTGAGTAAAGTGAGTCTGCAGCGTATTGGCATGTGTCTATGCCATATGCAAATTAGATCATGTGATGTACAATGAGGCATTATGATGCTTTACTTCCAACATGGTTGAAATAAACCGGACTCTTCCCGCAAACGCTGTCTTATGGTTTTGTGTTCTGTGTACATGCACGAAAATAATGCAGACCTAGACACCAAGGAAAACGACAGGCAAAACATGGAGTCGCACATTGAAATCACCTTGTTAGAATTTGCTGTAAAACAAACAAACAAACAACAACAACAAAAAACTGAATGGCGCAGAGAGAGTTTCAGTACAGTTATCTCCCAAAAGACATCGCTCGTAGCCGTAACAGGCCAAAATGGCTGACATCGAAGCAAGATCTAACTTTCCACCACCGTCCAAACATTGGCTGTGAACACTGACTGGCATCTTACTGTTGCTATTAGTGTGATGTTTGTTTGAGTGTGTAGACTGGCATCTTACTGTTGCTATTAGTGTGATGATTGTTTCAGCGTGTAGACTGGCATCGCTATTAGTGTGATGATTGTTTCAGCGTGTAGACTGGCCCTCATGGTGACATAGCATTGATGGCCCTCATAGTGACATAGTGTTGCTGGCCCTCATAGTGACATAGCATTGATGGCCCTCATAGTGACATAGCATTGATGGCCCTCATAGTGACATAGCGTTGCTGGTCCTCATAGTGACATAGCATTGATGGCCCTCATAGTGACATAGCATTGATGGCCCTCATAGTGACATAGCATTGATGGCCCTCATAGTGACATAGTGTTGATGGCCCTCATAGTGACATAGCGTTGCTGGTCCTCATAGTGACATAGCATTGATGGCCCTCATAGTGACATAGCGTTGCTGGTCCTCATAGTGACATAGCATTGATGGCCCTCATAGTGACATAGCGTTGCTGGCCCTCATAGTGACATAGCATTGATGGCCCTCATAGTGACATAGCATTGATGGCCCTCATAGTGACATAGCATTGATGGCCCTCATAGTGACATAGTGTTGATGGCCCTCATAGTGACATAGCATTGATGGCCCTCATAGTGACATAGCATTGATGGCCCTCATAGTGACATAGCGTTGCTGGTCCTCATAGTGACATAGCATTGATGGCCCTCATAGTGACATAGCGTTGCTGGCCCTCATAGTGACATAGCGTTGCTGGCCCTCATGGTGACATAGCGTTGCTGGCCCTCATGGTGACATAACGTTGCTGGTCCCCATGGTGACATAGCGTTGCTGGTCCTCATAGTGACATAGCATTGCTGGCCCTCATGGTGACATAACGTTGCTGGTCCTCATAGTGACATAGCGTTGCTGGTCCTCATAGTGACATAGCATTGCTGGCCCTCATGGTGACATAACGTTGCTGGTCCTCATAGTGACATAGCGTTGCTGGTCCTCATAGTGACATAGCGTTGCTGGCCCTCATGGTGACATAACGTTGCTGGTCCCCATGGTGACATAGCATTGCTGGCCCTCATAGTGACATAGCATTGATGGCCCTCATGGTGACATAACGTTGCTGGTCCTCATGGTGACACAGCGTTGCTGGCCCTCATGGTGACATAGCATTGATGGCCCTCATGGTGACATAGCATTGATGGCCCTCATGGTGACATAGCATTGCTGGCCCTCATGGTGACATAGCATTGCTGGCCCTCATAGTGACATAGCATTGATGGCCCTCATAGTGACATAGCATTGATGGCCCTCATAGTGACATAGCATTGATGGCCCTCATAGTGACATAGCATTGATGGCCCTCATAGTGACATAGCATTGATGGCCCTCATAGTGACATAGCATTGCTGGCCCTCATAGTGACATAGCATTGCTGGCCCTCATAGTGACATAGCATTGATGGCCCTCATAGTGACATAGCATTGATGGCCCTCATAGTGACATAGCATTGATGGCCCTCATAGTGACATAGCATTGCTGGCCCTCATAGTGACATAGCATTGCTGGCCCTCATGGTGACATAGCATTGCTGGCCCTCATGGTGACACAGCGTTGCTGGCCCTCATGGTGACACAGCGTTGCGTCTTCACCTGCTTCACCTTGGCAGCTAGACGAGGATATGTGGCGGCGCTTCATACACGACATTCTCATGTTGTGGACATGAGGCTGCTGTTGTTTTTGGTTTGGCTGAATAAGCAACATCCCACCACTACGTCCACAGCACTTTACTGCAGAAGAAGTATCCCCTATCTGAACATAAACATAAGCATAGAAAATGGCCGACTAACCACTGACTTGTACACCAAGCTCACTGATGCAACACGTGCCTCGGGGGGCTGCTTGGGCCCTCATAGTGACATATGATGGCCTCATAGTGGTGCATTGATGTCCACTTCTAGCTATATTTTCATAGTGACATAGCAGCCCCCACTCTAGCCCAGATGGCCACCCCATTAAGAAATAGCATTGCATCATAGTGACATACCGAAACCCACTTAATAAAACATTGATAGCCCTGATAACACCCTCGTGAACCTGTGGTCTGTCAGTACCCACAGACTGGCCCTCATGGGATATGCACAGCCAGCCGTCGCCTCACCTTACTACACCTGCAGCAACAGACGGTCCAGCTGGATGAGACGGTAAGGCGCCATACACCATCCCGGCACTCCTCCCCCCAACATATACCAAGACCCTTCACACATTCCCCCCAGACCACATTGCTATGTCCCCTGTCAGAACATCAACGCGTCTACGCCCTATAGACCACCCACCTCCCTCTTGCGCAATGCCGACGCTCAGACTGCACGTTACACCCCCCCCGTCAGGCGCCGCCTGCCCACGGAGAGCCGCCGGCCTCCCTATAGGTGTACGGCGGCACTAACGAGCATTGTACGAGCAAGTCCCGACCGTTATGCCCGATTGAAGCATTGCCCCCCTCCACAACACACAATCACCCCCCCACCAACGCAGCAGCAGGGGTGTACCAAGTTCAACGCCGCGCGCTGCAGTCATTGATTTCCCTGCCCCTGCACCTCCGCCCCCCCCATAGCGTCTGCACAGGCCAGACTTTTACCATTGAAGAGAGGGTGTGGTGTGAGCGCTACAGCTTGGTCTACTTGATTGACTGCCAAATGCCGGGAGGTTAGGGAGTAGGGAGAAACTGGGCTCACTTTTGCAGAAGAAGATGCACTGTCATAGGTTCATTGTGGAAATGGGCCCTAACAAGCCCAAGCCCCACCTCCCCCTTAAGAGGACAGACAAGGACTGTATAAACAGGGAACGAAACCGCGAGACGCTAGTGGCTTGCCACTTCCAAGGGAATGGCCACAGCATCCTCGACCTACAAGTAGTGGTTATGGAGACAATGCACAGTGAGGATGTACACAACAGAAAAGCAAGAGACAAGTTTTGGCGCCATAAATTAAAGACACATAATCCTGACGGCCTAAATGTGTGGGATTGAATCTTCTGATGCCCTCTCCTTTGATAGCACAACCAACGCTCTACGACAAGCAGCTGTATCGGAGTTGGGTCTTTTAAATAACATTTCATCATGTATTTTATTTACCTTTTTATTTATTGATGTATTTATTTTACGTGTTTTACCCCTTTTTAGTCTTAATATTCCATTGAAATGTGGGTGACGGCTGGTTGTGTATATATGTGGGTTTATATGTGATGATGGATACATGATGTAAAGATCAGCAACAGACGGAATGAATCGGATGATGCAACAAACAGTGATACAATATCATTCAGACATAGAAGAAGAATAAGCATGATGCATTATGATGCTAGACTTCCAACATGATTGAAACAAACCGAACTGCTCCAGCAAACGCCGTCTTAAGGTTTGATGTTTCGTGTACATGCACCAAAGTAATGCTGACCAGACAGGCAAGAAAAACGACGGACAAAACAGCGCCCAATTTTAGCACTGTGAAAATGTAACAAGGATGTCAGTTCGTGTTAGAAGCCGCACAGCGAAGCGGCTATGTCGCTACAAAACGATGGACTAGCTCTACTCGACACATGAAAAAAAATTGAAACGTTTTTGTAGGGTGTGAAGACAACATCCCTATGAAAATTAACTATTATTCTGTGATCGTTTTCTCACGGAGTAATGGTTCGGAATTTCTATTCTGGTATATTCCAGGACTATATCAATAACAACAACAACAACAACAACAACACACAGACAGATAAGCAGACAGACACACACAAACACGCACACACACACACACACACACACACACACACACACACGCAGCCGAGGTTACACAGTATTATCATGACTTTCCCGAAACGCCACATACGTTGTGCTGACAATGGGTCATATTTCGTCCCCATTTTTAAGTACTTTGAAGTGTTTCGAACCCTAACCCAGCCCTAACCCTAACGGATCATTGTTCTGACGTCAAAACCAGTAGGCATGTCAAGACACGTTATGTAGATGTTCACTGATTTGTCCAGCTAACACTGTGTAAGTGTGCCCACACACACACACACCCACACATTTTTGTAGAAACGACGTTCTGATGACTGTTGTGAAAAAAACAGGGATTATTTTGACACACTTCCCATTTCTTTGACATTATTTTGACATTTTCTAATTTTTGAAGCTATCCCTAACCCTAACCCTTAACCCAAACCCTAACTCTAACCCTTAACCTAACCCTAATCCTAAAACAGCTCTAACTCAACGGAGAACTATTTTGACGTCAAAATAGGGCGCCCGTCCAAAAAAGTCAACAGAAACCATGTGGAGTTTCATGTATTTGTCAGGGTAATGTCGTTTCTACATGCCCATAAACACACACACAAACACACACGAACTGATAGTCCCCTTGTGCTGTTATGTTGTCTTGCGTGTTTGAATACGTCTGAGGGAGACAGACGGGATGACCTCCCTTTTCCCAAGACCAGCTTTATAAGGGCGATGCCCAACTTCCTTCCCTCCCTCGCAGTTTCATCTAACCCAGTTTCAATGACAGATAACAGGTTTTTAAGTCAATTTGATGAATAAACATTGGTGAATAAATTTACATCTGTCCCCGCCATTGGCGATACGGCAGACGGGGATAACCATCCCACGGAAGAGGGGTATAGGGACCTGAATCAACACTGAACCACCAGAGCAATCACACTGCTAAGATGGACACCACCACCAGATTGGAACCTGGGTGTGCCAGTGGAAGGCTCTACCACTGTGCTACGAAGGTCAAAGTACATTGGCACAGCAGCAACAAACACAACCGGGTACCCCAAATCACAGCTAATTAAATGGACTGGGGGTGATAGTGGTGCGTTCTTTAATTTGTTTTTCCTGCCCGTTTGACTGGGGTGATATTGGTGCATAGTTTCGCGCATCTGCCCGCTCGACGGTCCGGTTCAATGCAGGCTTAGACACCACTGAATCCTATCTAAACTTAACAACCCTTGCCTTGACTGTCGGCAAGCCTTGCCTTGCATGCAACCCTTGCTGTCACGTGGAGAGTTTTGAAGAAGTGACTCCCCTACGTCTCGTTGCAAGAACAAGTATAGACCAAAGTATTGAAAGATAAGGAAAACTCCAAACACAACGAAGTTAAATTTTCCTCCAATTATTATTGACACTAGTATGCCTTGATCAAACATTCCATCGAACATTGTTTCCCAGTTAAAGCTGTACCAAATTACCAAATTATTTTATAATAAGAGTGGTTTTATTTTCATCCCCATTCCTTCACATAAGATTGAATGTTTTCTTCATTTGGTGGGACCGGAATTACTTCTGCCTTCAGCAACGTTCGTAGCCACTGTAGCTGTGTGTGGTGAAACGAATTAGTCCCTTGTGATGATGGTGAAGGAGGTGACGAGGCGAAAGCTGCCACACGCTGACCCGAGGCACGTGCCCTGCACAGGACACACTTCCGTCTGGCAGTGCCTCTCTGGAGGGTTGAGGTGAAGGTGATGGAAGAATGGCTGGTCAGTGGAGGTGATGGATGGATGGGGGGACGGTTGAATCATACCACCTCAATATCCCCGGGACTTCGAACGGTTGCGCGTCTCGCCTCCCTAGGCAATGGAACCCAGGAATCTGCAACATGCTGAATAATCATACAGCAACCCGAATCCCAAAAGCTTCATCTAACTAGGTAAAGTTTGCACCATCAGATAATACAGTGCATCATTTATTACTGATAATAACTGACCCTACGCTCAGCACTTTTGTCTCATCTCGCTCCTTGTCTGGAATGTAGGGGATTAAACAAATACACATTCATTTGCATTATTAGTGGTAAAAGATAACAATAAATTCTCCCCCCCCCCCAAAAGATAATGAAGGATTATACAAAGTATCCAAACGAATACATGTTGAACTGTCAGCTACTCTGACACAACTGTCACTTGACACTGACATGACCCTGCCTTTACTGTCCACGGGTTCACAAACAAAACTTTGCTTTGGTTTTAGAAACTGTGACGGTTTGCTGTAAAGCTCTACAATATTTCTGCCACCACAAAAATATTTCAATTACAGTATCTCCTTTAAAAGTCCTGACACCCAGTTATGTATGCCTAAACAACCAGCATATCCTACACACAAGTTCACAAACTATATCCTGCACCCAGATGCCTATAAAAAAAACCGCCACGAAACGTTTCCTCCGCACGAACTATGTTTGATTGTGGGCAACCTTTTGCCATAAGCGAGAGTTTTTAAAATGGCCCAGCACATGTTGATTGCACCACAGCCAGTTACTGTCAATCGCACTGACGACAAAACAATACTATCAAATATTAATACTAATTCATACCGAATGCACATAAACATAATTATCCCACCAAATAAATACAAAATCTTACCAGACTGTAAATGACAAAAAGTCCTCCTTTGCAATTTCACCGATGAACACATCGCCATTTGCAAATCGAAAGACCACCACTCTGGTCGCCATCTTTTCCTCTTTGCAAACAACCTTTCGAGACTGCTACAAAGCGCTCTCCGCGGGCATAGGGTTGCGCAGATTTTCCGCCAAAATAGTTAGGTAGCGTTACGTTAACGGCTCTGCTTAAGCAACTCGGGGCTGAACAGAGAAGTTCGCTACACCTAGCGAAAACCACCAACGTAATGCTACGTCTTTCCACTCTATCCTATCCCCTCCTATCCCGTAACTCGGAGGTCGTTGGGGCACCATAGATGATCATTTAATCAGCGTACTCCATCTTTCTCTGTCCTCAGCAACCCTCATGGCTTCGCTCAGTGTCAAGCCAGTCCATTCTCGAATGCTGTCCTCCAACCACTTTTACGGTCTCTCTCTTCTTCTACCTCCTTGCACTGTGCCTTGCAGGATGGTATTTGCAAGCTCTGATGATCTGGTGACGTGGCCATAACATTGAGTTTCCGTTTCCTCACCACTGTGAGCAGGTCATCGTGTTGTCCAATGGCTTGTGTGATGGTCTGTCGGTCTTCGTAGTTGGTGATGTTCTGGGTATAGGAAATGCCCAGAAGTCTTCTGTAGCACCTAATCTCCATGCATTGTATTCTTCGTTGTAGATCTGCAGTGAGGGTCCATGTTTCGCAAGCGTATAGGAAGATGGAGATGACACACCAGCTCAATGCTTATGTGAGCAGCACTGTTTAGTGCCTCCACATTTTGCGGGCTGCGGGCTATTTATAGCTTGCCTGCACCCTCCCTTCCAGTGAAAAGAATGGAAAGGTGGCATCGGCGAAGCTATTTATAGCTAGCCTGGCTGACCTAACCTCAAAACTAAAAAGCTTGGGTTGAGTCGGTGTGATGACAAGGGAGTGCAGCAGCTTTACCTTGGAATGTAGACTGATGGTCCTGTCTTTCCAAATGGGCTTCAACCTTGCCAGGGCAGCAGTTGTTTGTGCGATCCTGGAGAGGACTTACTGTCGGGACCCATTGTCTGATACAATGGATCCTAAATATTTGAAGCTATGCACTGTGTTGAGGGATTGGCCTTGGATTTTGATGTCCGTGTTGATGCCATTGGTGTTGTTGGTCATCATTTTGGTCTTCTCTGCACTTATTTCCATTCCATAGTCTCTGAAGGTGTTGTCAAGCCTGTGTTCCAGCTGTTCAAGTTCTTGTTCCTCTCCAGCCAATCCATCAATGTCATCCGCAAAACGAAGGTTGGGGATTGCTCTACCCCCTATGCTGACAGTGCCTTCGTGATCTAGCGAGCGTTGTGGCCAAGTGGGCTAAGGCGGGACTAACTTGCCTTGTCCACAAGCCAGAAACCAATGGTGCCTGACAGGTGTGGGTTCGAGCCAGCACCCGGGCGTTATGTTTCTCCGAATATTATTTACTTTCGACTCGGGCAACGTCTCGGGGGTTTTCTCCGGGTACTACGGTTTGCTCCCTCAGCAGATATTTAAAAAAAATCACAATACTGTTAGGTAGGTAGGGTTTGGGCGCGCCACTGGCTACGACTACGCCTTCCCCGGCCGGGGGAGGCGGCCCAGAGTTTCCCGATAAAAAGGGATAATAAACTGCAGCCAAAAAAAAAATCCACAACGGCATCTGAAATGATGCGCTCTAGGAAGATGTTGAAGAGTGTTGGAGAGAGTTGGCATCCTTGACGCACACCAATTGTTGTTCTGAACCAGTTTTCGATGGCGCTGTTATGAAGGACTGCATTGCTAGCCTTGTCATACAGGCTTTTGATGACTTCAATAATTTTAGGGCTGATGTTGTACACTCTCATGGTTGCCCACAGAGCTGTATGCCAGACTCGGTGAAATGCCTTCTTGAATCTACGAACACATGATATAGATGTTGCTACTGCTGTACGTATTTCTCGCAGCTGAGGATGAAAATCTGTTCATTGGTACACCACTCCAGTAGATGGCAAAGAAGTGACAAGTCTTATTGCGCTTGCAAGTAACATCACTCACCTCCCTTTCAAAACTGGTATTCTGCACGGACCAATGGGCTACAAGTTTGTGTCTTGACAGTAGGCCCCACGCCAGGCCACATTGTACAGTTAGCACCCCAGCTAGACCACCTACAGTTAGCACCCCAGCTAGACCACCTACCCGTTAGTAACCCAAATTGGAAACAAACACACGTGTAGTAAACAAGTACAATTTTATTTCCCAGACTTTACATCACATATTACATTGTCATTTTATACGTGACACTTGCTTTGCCTATGTACCACCCTTGCCGTACCTACAACCCCAGTAGAACGCACTCAATATCCTTTTGACCTTTTTACGAGACAGTAACAAATAATAATTAAACGACAATAGGTGTGGATAGATGACAACATCCTCTGCGGGAATATGCACCGATCAATCTTCCAAACCAGACAATATGGTACAGAACTCATTATAGTCCTACTTTTGTTGTCGCCCTCAATCGCATACCTGTCAAGTGCTACGGATTTTTGCGTAGCGCTACGCATTTTAAACATTTTCCCATTGCTACGGCGTATCACAAAGCTGCTACGCAATTTTTCAAAAGTGACGATAATATTTTTTTAACCAAGGGGGTTTTTGCGCGAAAGTAGTCTGTTCCGGTCGAGTCCGGTTTAAAGACACTTAGTAAAAGCACCGCACTTCCGCAACACGTGTTCGTTCAGAACTTCAGTCTACGATTGCCAGTCTTTGGCAGTATCTGGTTTTATGCCCAATTTGTAGGGAAATAGAGCAAACAGTAATTGGTAATAGTTTAGTTTGTGTACCAGTTTGGCTTGGGCATAAAAGCAGATATTGTCTAACATTATTCATTTCTCTTTGATTATTTTCATATTATATCAGCTGCCATTTAGTTATATTTTTATTAAATTAATTGGTATAAGCTTTTGTGCAATGCTAATAGTTCTTTTCTTGGCATTGTAAACCATGTTTTGTGAATAAGCAACTTTGTTTGGGGGAAAAAAGTTCATCTGCTTTTGCTGTGTCAGTGATTGTCTCCCTTGTTTTGTTTTTTTAATGATTGCCTAGCTTATTTTCTGTCTGTATGTTTTATTTATTTATTTATTTTCTGGCATTTTCACTTTTATTTTGAAAAACGTACATGAAAATGTTTATAATGATAATGGTAATAGCTAAAGTGTTGTGCATTAACAAGATTTTACAATAAATTTGTAAACACATTGGATGTGTGTGTTTACAGTATATTGGATGCAGAAGTTTCCAGTTTTGTTGCGAATCGCGTGATTCACATTAGTGCTACACCAAACCTCCATTTGCTATGGTTTTTCTATTAAATTGCTACACCACAACCCGAAAACCCCTTGACAGGTATGCAATCGCAGTGTGAGATAAGAAAAAAAATCTCATTAAACGATCTTAAACTGTTGACCTCATCTGCTGTGGGAACAAGCACCGATTAATCTCACAACCCAGAAAATGTCGTACAGTACTCAGTGTATTTTTGATGTCGCTCCCTTTCGCAGTACGGGACAGTAAAAAAAAAGAATCATCAAAGGACGGTAAAGTTGCACAGCTGACAACATCACCAAAGTCTGTGGCAGATGGCGTTTGCTTTGTTGTTGTTTGTAGATTATAGTCACACGACACTTTCGCATATAGGTGACTACTGGACCGATTTATACTGACACCAGCGGGCCAGTTGTTGGTAAAGGGGAAAATAATATGATCACACGTTGACCAATCCGGGATTCGAACCAGCGACCTTTCGGTTACTAGCAAGACGCTCTTACCAACTGAGCTACCCGGCCCCACTGCGTTTGCTTTGGACTACAAACTGAGCTTTATAATAGGCTGTGTATCCACTACGGCGGAAAACCGCGCGGGGCGGCAACAGATCAAAGCCTCCATACACAAGTCGGCTTCACCTGTCAATTGCATTCAGCACTTCCATGACCACGGGTGGAACTGCGCTATACAAATGAACCCCTTTCTCTTCTTCATTGTCCCACGGCCTGAGCTCAGTGGTAAAACGTTGGCCTGGCACGCCTGGCACACCTGGCACACCTTGCACACCACTGACCCAGGTTCCAATGCACGATAAAGGTGGCCATTTTTTACCGTCCATCTTAACAGTATGATTGCTCTGGTGGTTCAGTGTTGAGTTAGGTCCCCTTACCCCTTCTTCCTTGCTTTGGTTATGCCCGTCTACAGTATTTGCATTGTTGGGTGTGGATGGTAAACTTCACTGTTCGTGCATTGTTGAATGTGGATGGTAAACTTCACTGTTTTCGTGCAGTGTTGAATGTGGATGGTAAACTTAACTGTTTTCGTGCAGTGTTGAATGTGGATGGTAAACTTCACTATTCGTGCAGTGTTGAATGTGGATGGTAAACTTCACTGTTTTCGTGCAGTGTTGAATGTGGGTGGTAAACTTCACTGTTCGTGCAGTGTTGAATGTGGATGGTAAACTTCACTATTCGTGCAGTGTTGAATATGGATGGTAAACTTCACTGTTCGTGCAGTGTTGAATGTGGATGGTAAACTTCACTGTTCGTGCAGTGTTGAATGTGGATGGTAAACTTCACTGTTCGTGCAGTGTTGAATGTGGATGGTAAACTTCACTGTTCGTGCAGTGTTGAATGTGGATGGTAAACTTCACTGTTCGTGCAGTGTTGAATGTGGATGGTAAACTTCACTGTTCGTGCAGTATTGAATGTGGATGGTAAACTTCACTGTTCGTGCAGTGTTGAATGTGGATGGTAAACTTCACTGTTTTCGTGCAGTGTTGAATGTGGATGGTAAACTTCACTATTCGTGCAGTGTTGAATGTGGATGGTAAACCTCACTATTCGTGTAGTGTTGAATGTGGATGGTAAACTTCACTATTCGTGCAGTGTTGAATGTGGATGGTAAACTTCACTGTTCGTGCAGTGTTCATTCTCTTTAAGATTTACTGTCAGATGCCAAAGTAGGCTAAATACGGCGCTGGAGTGGGATGTGTAGAAATAGCCCACTGGAGTGCCAAAATGCACGTGCAATGTAAAATCAGCCCATTAGTAGTACAAACGAAGATAATAATAATAGTAATAATAATAGTAGTAATAATATCTTTTGGTTAAAAAGGTGGGTGGGTGAATTATAGCGAGTGTAATTGCGTTGGGCTGCAATGCTTGCTAATTAACATTTTGTACTGATCATCTTCACGATAAACAACAGATGGCCACTGTAAACAATAATTTCAGAGTGTGTCACCAAATATTTGTACAGTAGAGCACAGCGGTAGAGTACAGGAGCATTACATGTTGACACTGGATCATCGACATCAAAGCGGTAGATAGCATACCTGTGTATCATTTTTGTTGTTGTCGACATTTTATTGTCCATTTTCATAGGGAATTCCGGGCCGCCTCCCTTGGGGAAAGCGTAGTCGCAGCCTGTGGCGCGCCCAAACCCAACCTACCTAATATTAGTTGTGTTTTTTTAAATTTTGCTGGGGGAGCAAACCAAAGTACCCGGAGGAAATCCCCGAGACGTTTCCCGAATCGAAAGTAAATAATATTGGGAGAAACATAACGGCCATATCCTAAATCGATCCCAAACCTGTCAGGCACTATTGGTTTGTAGCCTGTGGACAAGGCAAGTTAGTCCCGCCTTAGACCACTCGGCCACAACGCGCATAGACAGAAAGGGTGAGAACAGACTGTATCTATGGCCAAACGAATCCGCTGTGCTCAAAGGGTTTATTCTCAAACCGCTTAGGAGCGAACGTTCCCTTTAGATCCAAACGATCAGGCCTATGGTAGGTGAACGTTGTAGGCCTTCTCCGTTATAGGAATGTATTTTTAGAACTACAGGAAGACACTATAGGTTTGTTTTTACGCGCTTTGGGAATAAGCCGTTTGAGCGGCGGGTTCGTTTCCACAGAGGCACAGTCTGATCGTGCCCTTTCTATCTATGATACCTAGGTACGCTATGTACCGCTTTGCTATCGAGGATATACTTTCTGCATGTAATGCTTCTGAGGGTAGAGATTACATTGGGATCTAATATCAGCTCTTACTTACATAGTACAGGCGATGTACGATCAACGCACACACATATTACTAACACAATTTTGCATGTTCTCACATTACACCATACACCCACACACACACACATGGAGCGAGAGAGAGAGAGAGAGATAGAGAGAGAGAGAGAGAGAGAGAGAGAGAGAGAGAGAGAGAGAGAGAGAGAGAGAGAGAGAGAGTGAATGGTTGCTTTTAAAAAAATCTGCTTGCTTTCAGTATAACTTTGTTATCCAATAAAACTTGACACGTTTGTCTGTTCTCTTTCTCCCAAACGTTCACTCACTCCCATCCCTCCCCAACACCCCCCACACGCAACATCCTACCCCCAAACAACAACAACCAAAAACAACACAAAACATTTTTTATAACACAACATCAAAAGCTTACCTCTAAACGACCGAGTGACAGCTGCGATGTTTTGGCGTGCACAAGTCGTCAATCGACAGAACAAAAGCCAGGTTGGTTCCTCCAATACTTCACTTATTGTATTGAAACACCAGCTGGTCTTCGTTTAATCTGTCTTTTATGTTCTGTTTGATTCACTGTTTAGACAACTTTCGTGTCCTGACTATTCAACCGTCACTGCGCAACCATTTTACTGCCAAAAATACATTAATGAAATAAAACAGAAGAGCTTTGCTCGAAACCTTGTGTTACACTCCGTTTGATGGTGGTGTTTTCTATCAGTGGTTGATTCAGCCCCAATGCTGACGTACTGATGAGTGTAGCTCAGATTCGTTTATCCACGCAACCCGTTCAATCAGCATACAAGTCACAAAGTTGACGTATGAAGTTTTCCACTTTTATTCAGCACACATCAACAACTGCATACAATCGCTCAATCGCTTTTCCACTCTCAAATTTTACTTTCCAACTCACTATCAACAACAATCAACATCTTCCTTTTTTTAACAGTGCGGCGCTTATATAGTCTCTACATACTCGGGAACAAACGAGAATAATCCTACATGAAACACCACAACCAATCAAAATTAATTTCATCATCACGTGACTTACGTCATACAACCTCATTTGGAATGGAAGCTTCCATGGCAACCAACAGAACAATCCATACGCTTCGATCGATAGTAAACAACCATTTCTCGAAAATTCTCAAATAATATCGAGCAAATAAAAACACCAACGGTACACAAAGCCTCTACTAATAACAACGCAAAATCAAATCAAAGACAAATACACTCTATTACTGCATGCGCTGCAAAATAAAACGAACAGATCTATCGCGCGCGTCACACACGCAAGCCGGCCATTGCACGCGCTTCATACATAATATCATGCGCATTTCACACGCACCATCATGCGCGTTTCAGCGTAACACCTTGCATTATATGGTGTTACCTTGTGTTTGTCCACATTAGCACTATTCTCTTTTATGTACCGGCTTGGTTTCCATTATTGCAAAAAATATTACATTTCAGAGGGGGTTGTCAGCGTCATACATTTCTTGCAGATTTTGACGTTTTCATTACAAAATGGCGCAAATCTAAAAAAAACATTACTGATAAACACTTGACATCTCTGTGATCTCAAAGAACAAAATAATGTTGCTACTTCTTTTCGCCCACATCTGCGCATTGAACTGATGTACAGCGATAAAACACTATATAAATACACTTATTATTATTATTATTATTATTATTATTATTATTATTATTATTATTATTATTATTATTATTATTATTATTATTATTATTATTTTCTTTATTATTATTATTATCGTTATTATTATTATTATTATTATTATTATTATTATTATTATTATTATTATTATTATTATTATTATAATTATTATTATTATTATTATTATTATTATTATTATTATTATTATTAATTATTGTTATTATTATTATTATTATTATTATTATTATTATTATTATTATTATTATTATTATTGTTTCAAGGTCTTTTTGATTTTCTGTATAACGTTATAAATAATGAATTAAATGAAAGGTAAAATAAACAACACAAAAATACTATTTTACAGCCGTGGAAGTTATTTAAAACAACAGCAACAACTCGTGTCCTTTTTGTGTTCTAACAGCGATTTTCCGGCCTTTGCAAAATATTAATCCGTTTGAGTGAGGAACACGTGTTTGTTGAATGTGTTAAAAGTGTGTGCAACATGTTAGCATGTATGATAGTTACAGATCGCGGAGCTTTAAGTCTGATTTTGGAGTGAAAAAGTGCGTTTATAATAATATTCAAGTGAACGCTTAAATTAAACTGAGTGCCGTCTATATATGCTACAGTCTTTATGTACTATAGTCTATATGTAGTACACAAGTCTATAATATTGCACAAATCTATATATACTGCACAAGTCTATATGTGCTACATAGGTCTATATGTACTACACAAGTCTATATATATTGCACAAGTTTATATGTACTGCACAAGTATATATGTACTACATAAGTCTATATGTACTACAGTTTATATGTACTACAATCTATAGGCACTTCACAAGTCTATGTGTACTGTACTACAGTCTATATGTACTACACAAAACTACATGTACTTTTCAGTCTATATTTAACGAATAACGAATAACGAATCTTTACTGTCCCCATTTGCACAAGGATATTTGTGTGTGATGCACAGTAACTGTTGACATATTAAGAAGACAACACAAAGGTTAGCGTACATGTATACAGAGAAACGGTAGCGGATGTTAGAACACCTTAATGTATAACAATACTAAAAAATCTCAAGACTATTACTGCCATTTTCTCAATCATTCACGCTTTCTCATGACCATGCTAATCCTTGCACATTCATTCTTATCCACGCACCGACTCATCCCACACACACCCTTAATACGTTTAAGGGGCTCACTGTAGTTACGCTAGTCGTTCTAGGGTTACACATTACACACTTCCACTGTCAACGCTATATCAACATTGTTGTTTCCCTTCACTAGCTACAGGTAAGTGGAGGTTTTACATACATTATAACAAAATAAGTAACAACCAAGAGGCTGCTGAGCAAATTAAATGGTGTTACATGGACACTATACACATGACTAGTTACAACTACATGTAGAGACATTCCGCAACGAATACATCAGTAAAACTGTTGTTACTTCAAAAACATATGACTAGATTTAAAGGACTACCCGACCCAAAAAATTTTATTTTATATTTGGATACATCTAACTAAAATAAGCAAAAACGGTCTTTTGTTTATTACAAAATTATTTACGGTTTTCGAGATATTAGTCACCAAAGTTTAATATTTTAGCCCAAGATTACCCGCCCTTGATTAAACAGCGGTGCTACCGGGAACGCAGGTTGTGACGTCATATGTGTGCAATCCCACTTTCCTACTTTGTCAACATGCCCGTTGAGAGAAACGCGTTCTCGTCCGAGAAATAAGAAGACGACGATGAAATATTAAATTTGTCATGCGAAAGCAGTGATTTTGAAGATGTTACTACCACTCTCAGTATAAGAGGTGATATTAGCCTAATTAGGCCATATCAATATGAACCACTGTCGAGCTCGTCTCAGCCGGACCGCATTGATACTGGGGCAAACGATTCTGCTACTACTAATAGACTCGACAGTACCGACTAATAAGTAGGCCTACTAATTTATTTACAATCATAACGTAGGTAACTAACAATCACAGTGAGTTGATATTTTATAATATTCATTATTAATAATAATTTCTGCAACAAAATGTAATAAACCGATTATTCTGTGATGAGTGTAACCATGGACACTATATAATACATGATAAAGAGTCCATGGTGTAACTGCTAAGATTTAGTGTTAACTGAAGAGCCTATTCATCAAAATTCATTGTAAAAGTATAGTCTATATTAGTATATATTATGGGCTAATCGTATAATAGTCAGTAAATTGTGGTGTATCATGTATGCCTACTGAATAAATAAACCTACAAAGTAGTTAAAGTAAGCACAGGCCTAGCCTAAATATATTTTAATAGGCTATGAAAACTCAATAATTCGGTGCTCATATTGGAAATAGGTTATAGTACTAGTAGGCCTACCGAACATGCCTCTAATAAAATAAACCTTGTTTAGGCCGCTTTTTTTTATTGCAGTTGTAAGATACCATGATATTTTCAAGCACAGATCTGTTAAAGTATTATTTAAAATTATGTATTGAACTGCACTGAAAACATAACATACATAAATTTTGTTTCACAAATTTATAACTCATAAGGAGAGACAGAAGAGGCCAGAATATATTTTGTACTTTCTAAAACAATTGGAAGTACTATTTTACTTTAAATAAAGTGATTTGCACTTGTGTACATTGTAACAATGAACAATTTGTTCAAGTTTTAATTTGACAGAAAAGAATTCCTTGACTGGTACTGTTGTAAAGTAGAAAAATTAAATGGTAGCTAGGCCTATTGGATGCTTTAATAATAATAATAATAATAATAATAATAATAATAATAATAATAATAATAATAATAATAATAATAATAATAAAATCATTATTATGCACATGTAGGCTATCTAAAACTTGTGTACTGTACAATGTTAAAATGCATAGGCCTTCTCATCTAGTCTACTGAACACTGTTATAAGGTATAGTCACAATCACATTGTGTACATCCACAGAATAATAAATCTATAATAATACAAGAAAGCATAGTATAGCTTATAGGCCTAAATATATAATCGTTTTAGTGCAATATGTTAATCCAAACCAATAGGCTATCAAGTATCATCTGTATTCATCATTTCAAGCAACAGCTGAAAAGTTGTACTGACTGAAAGATAGTAGTGTAGTCTTTTTATTTTATGTTATATCATTCAAAACACATTATTTGAGTTTATACACTATTACAGCTGTGATTGTACAGTATTTATCAAGATAAAATTGCCAAAGAACTTTAATAATATTTAATAATATGACTGACCATGCAATGATATATATAATTTATATTTTTAAATTTATGTGGTTGGCACAATAATGCAACCTAACCTGAACGTTGCAGTTTATAATAATTTTTTTTATAGTCATGGTGTCTTTATACCTACATCTATGCCTGTATTTGATCACTGAAACTGTTGACACCTGTAGATGCTTGTGTTTTTAGTCTTATAAAATGTTATGCTAGATCTATTTAATTGTCTCAGAGTATTGGTAAAGTGTTTCAGTGCGCATTGAACAGGACGATACACTGTGCATATATGTACTTTATTATTGTTGTTATTATTATTGCTATTATTATTTCCTTCTACTGTTTTAGGGTTTTACATGTATTGATATGTTCTGAGACTGAGCTTTTAGACACCAATATGTTGCGATTTAAATTAGCTTTTTAATACATTGACTTTCTATTTATTAGTATTATTATTATTATTCAATAGTATTAACTTCAATCATTTGTTTATTGGTGTGCGAGTCAATGTTGCGTAAATGTCTGTGTGTGTGGGGGTGTGGTTTTTTAAACGGGTTTTTATGTTGTTGTTTTTTCTATGCGCGAAGCAAATTCTTTAGTATGTTGTGAAATTTACTTGGAGCCAATAAAAAGTTGAAGTTGAAGTTGAAGTACCCAGCAGAGAAAAGCCTGGTAAGGGAACGCTGATGGGGGTAATTATGCTTGCAGTAGTTGTTGTTGTAGTAGCTGTAGTACTGACACTTTTCAAAATGTTAGTTGTGGGAATAGCTAGAGTGTGTACACAAGTTACACAGTGGCTGTTTGTGTTACAAGTGTGACTGTTACAGTGTTAGTGAATGTAGACGCCTGGGCAGGTTTGGTCTTGTTCATTAGCTTACTCTGTGCTAATTTCTTCACTATTGACGTTGTTGGCCGTGAAAGCTCATGCTTTTTTTTATCGTAGGGAAGGCATCATCCAGCAATTTTCGTTTTTGCACTGTTAATCCAAGGCCTTCTCGCAGAGCATATCCGATGGGGTAGCAGTGAGGCTCAAAATGTTTTGAGCATAGGTGTGAGTTAGTTGTTAGGGTGAAATCTGCTCTGCACGTTTTAACAAAATTTATCCACACACGCTGCTTCTTTTTGTCCGATGGGAAAGCATGCATACTCACATCGTCTGCGTGCGTGTGTGCAAATTCAGCAACAGCACAGCTGTAACCTGTCCGATTTATTTTTAATATTTATTTTCGGTGCACTCTCCTCAACCATCGCTTCCATTTTGACTTCCACACTTATAACGTCACTTCCGCTTTGGTGCCAAAAGCGAAAGTTAAAATGTGCAATTTTTAGAAAAATATTAATTAAAAATCAAAAAAGCATTTAAATAAAAAAAGAAAGGTAGCATAATTTATAGTTCACCAAACTGCATCGCTGAGCAAATTTTTATTTTGAGTCGGGTGCGTCTTTAACATTGCTAATAAAATCATGGTACTAGGTATAGGCATCACGGATCAGATCAGGGTCACGTATGATTACGTATTACTACAGTCTATATGTACTACACGGTCAGCACCCTGGTACGAGTCTATTAAGGATGAGCTCTCCGAGGCGAAGAAACACCGACGCAAAGCAGAGAAAAAGTGGCTTCAAAACCCGGAACTTTAGCGACAGAATTAGCAGCAGCGAAACTTGTAAACAGTTGTTCGGCATTTGCAATCAGCTAAGGGGCAAGAGCAATGCAACATCACTCCCATCCACGCATCCACCATGTCAGCTCCCAGATGTATTTTGTAATTATTTCACACAGAAAGTGGCTGACATAAGGGCCGCTCTTGATAGCCATGAGATCCCACTCATTAACCCATTCTCACCTTCCCTCACCACCGAAAAGATGGGAGTTTTTCAACCAATAACAGAGCAAGAAGTCAAGAAAGTCATCTTAAGCTCAAAACCAACATCTTGCTCTCGGAAAACCCATTCCTACCCCCATGTTGATAGAGAATCTCGACCCTCTACTCCCGACCATTACCCACACTATCAACGAGAGTCTGTCCTCTGGTGTTGTTCCGTCTGTGCTCAAAGCGGCTGTCATCAAACCCCTCCTTAAAAAACCAAGTTTAGACAAAAATAATCTAAAGAACTATAGACCTGTTTCAAACCTCTCCTTCCTGTCCAAAGTCATAGAAAAAAATGTTCTCAAACAACTGTTTGCCTACCTATATGATAACGCTCTACTTTACCCCAACCAGTCTGCCTACCGACTCTTCCACAGCACTGAGACAGCCCTCCTAAAGATAACCAATGATCTGTTGCTTGCCTTAGATAATGGTAACGTCTCCATTCTCACCTTATTAGACCTCTCAGCCGCCTTTGACACAGTCGACCACCACATTCTCTTTGACACTCTTCAACACTACTTTGGAATCTCTGGCTCAGTCCTGGCTTAGTTCCACTCATATCTTTCTGACAGATCACAAGCAGTCACTGTCGATGGCTGTTTCTCCAGCATAGCATACGTGGTGTACGGAGTGCCTCAGGGTTCCGTTTTAGGGCCGGTGTTATTCACTCTGTACACCAAGCCACTGCTTCTCCTGCTCGGAAAGCAAGCTGTTGAGAGTCAGTCATTTGCAGATGACACACAACTTTATAAATCCACTGCCCCCTCTCTCATTAATTCCACTGTTCAGACTTTGCAGAACTGCATCACAGACATTAAGTCATGGATGACACTCAACAAGCTTAAGCTTAATTACGATTAAACCGAAGCCCTCCTCATTCACAAGCACAAGACCTCCTCCTCACTCTCGCCTCTCCAAATATCGCTTACAGTAGAGACAACAAGCATTCAGTTCTCATCCTCAGCGAGAAATCTCGGCTACATTCTCTCCGATGACCTGTCCCTCAAAAACCACATCTCCAACGTCTGTCGCTCTGCATACACGGCCATACGCCAAATCAGCTCCTTTCGCCACTATCTTACAGTCACTGCCATCAAAAACCCTAGTCTGCGCTCTCGTCCTTTCTCGTCTTGACTATTGCAACTCTCTCCTCGCTGGCTACCCAAAACACATCATTGACAAACTACAAAAGGTTCAGAACTCAGCAGCTAGACTAGAATTCCGAGCAAAGAAACGCGATCACATCACACCTCTACTACATTCCCTTCACTGGCTTCCTGTGCAAGCACGCATAGAGTACAAACTCTGTTCTCTGTCACAACTTCTTCACAGATTCTTGTCCTTCCTACCTTGCTGATCTACTGTCTGTCTACTCTCTTTCACGCACTTTAAGATCTTCTGCTGACACTCGCACACTCAAGGTCCCCGTCACCCGCACAAAGACATACGGCCAACATGCATCCGCTTACTCTGCACCCAAGGAGTGGAATTCCCTTCCCTCCCATATCCGCAACATACAATCAACATAGGCATTCAAAAAGTCCCTCAAAATCCACCTCTTCAAACTGCATTATTCAGACTGATTTGTATTCCGCTGCCATTCTCTCCTCTTTTGTTTCTGTCTGATCCGTAAGTGTGTACACGGCTGTAGGCTTAAATATTTATACTGTTTTCCTTTCCCGGGTCTAACCGGGCATATAAATAGCTGTGAATAAGTTTTTGCTATTCTATTTTTATATTTTTTTGGGTCATTTTTGTACATAGTTGTAAATAGTTAGTACTTTTACTGTTCCGTCTTTTGGTGTATCATAGCAAAAGTGATGTTTGATCGAGTGCATGTATTTTTATGTAATGTCTATGTAAAGCGCGGTGAGTCTGGTCGTAGGCTGGAGAACCCGCAATATAAAAATCCGTTATTATTATTATTATTATTATTATTATTATTATTATTATTATTATTATTATTATTATTATTATTATTATTATTATTACAGAAAGTCCGCTTGACCTAAAGAAATAACCATGCAATGTAATGTACTACAGTCTATATTTACTACAGTCTATTTGTACTGCACAAGTCTACATGTACTACAGTGTTTATTTACCACAGTCTATATGTACTACACAAGTCTATATGTACTACACAAGCCTATATGTAATACAGTTAATGTACTACAGTCTAGATATATTACTACAGTCTATATGTACTACCGTCTATATGTATTACTACAGTCTATATGTACTACAGTCTATATGTACTACAGTCTACTGTATATGTACTACAAAATTATATATTCTCTTTTTCCTAAAGAACAGTTTAAAGTTTAAACTGAGTGGTCTATATGTACTACACAAATTATGTATTCTCTTTCTCCTAAAGAACAATCAGTATAAAGAGCACTATTTAGGTTCATTTTTGTGTAATTCTCCAATCCTAAATTGTTTCATCGTACAAGGTTAATGCTTAGTATGATAATTTGTACAGCCTCCAGACCAGTGACTAAACATTGAGGTGTAACGTCTACACGCACCATTGACGTGTAACGTCTACCCCCACCATTGACGTGTCACGTCTACCCCCACCATTGACGTGCCACGTCTACCCCCACCATTGACGTGTAACGTCTACCCCCACCATTGACGTGTAACGTCTACCCCCACCATTGACGTGTAACGTATATCCCCACCATTGACGTGTAACGTCTATCCCCACCATTAACGTGTAACGTCTATCCCCACCATTGACGTGTAACGTCTACCCCCACCATTGACGTGTAACGTCTACCCCCACCATTGACGTGTAGCGTCTATCCCCACCATTGACGTGTAGCGTCTATCCCCACCATTGACGTGTAACGTCTATCCCCACCATTGACGTGTAACGTCTATCCCCACCATTGACGTGTAGCGTCTATCCCCACCATTGACGTGTAACGTCTACCCCCACCATTGACGTGTAACGTCTATCCCCACCATTGACGTGTAGCGTCTATCCCCACCATTGACGTGTAACGTCTATCCCCACCATTGACGTGTAACGTATATCCCCACCATTGACGTGTAACGTCTACCCCCACCATTGACGTGTAACGTCTATCCCCACCATTGACGTGTAACGTCTATCCCCACCATTGACGTGTAACGTCTACCCCCACCATTGACGTGTAACGTCCAACCCACCATTGACGTGTAGCGTCTATCCCCACCATTGACGTGTAACGTCTATCCCCTCCATTGACGTGTAACGTCTATCCCCACCATTGACGTGTAACATCTACCACCACCATTGACGTGTAACGTCTACACCGTCCATTGACCTGTAACGGCTACACCCACCATTGACATGTAACATATACACCCACCATTGACGACGTGTAACGTCTACACCCACCATTGACGACGTGTAACGTCTACACCCACCATTGACGTGTAACGTCTACACCCACCATTGGCCATAGGGCAGACGGGGATAACCAGGGATAAGGAACGACATCAACACTATACCACCACAGCAACCATACCGCTAAGATGGACATTGACATGGCCAGTTTTATCTGGTTATCCACCACGGGATTGGAACTTGGCTGACCAGTGTGCTAGCTGGACGTTCTACCACTGAGCTATGGCAGTGTGCTAGCTGGACGTTCTACCACTGAGCTATGGCAGTGTGCTAGCTGGACGTTCTACCACTGAGCTATGGCAGTGTGCTAGCTGGACGTTCTACCACTGAGCTATGGCAGTGTGCTAGCTGGACGTTCTACCACTGAGCTATGGCAGTGTGCTAGCTGGACGTTCTACCACTGAGCTATGGCAGTGTGCTAGCTGGACGTTCTACCACTGAGCTATGGCAGTGTGCTAGCTGGACGTTCTACCACTGAGCTATGGCAGTGTGCTAGCTGGACGTTCTACCACTGAGCTATGGCAGTGTGCTAGCTGGACGTTCTACCACTGAGCTATGGCAGTGTGCTAGCTGGACGTTCTACCACTGAGCTATGGCAGTGTGCTAGGTGGACGTTCTACCACTGAGCTATGGCAGTGTGCTAGCTGGACGTTCTACCACTGAGCTATGGCACTGTGCTAGCTGGACGTTCTACCACTGAGCTATGGCAGTGTGCTAGCTGGACGTTCTACCACTGAGCTATGGCAGTGTGCTAGCTGGACGTTCTACCACTGAGCTATGGCAGTGTGCTAGGTGGACGTTCTACCACTGAGCTATGGCAGTGTGCTAGCTGGACGTTCTACCACTGAGCTATGGCAGTGTGCTAGCTGGACGTTCTACCACTGAGCTATGGCAGTGTGCTAGGTGGACGTTCTACCACTGAGCTATGGCACTGTGCTAGGTGGACGTTCTACCACTGAGCTATGGCAGTGTGCTAGCTGGACGTTCTACCACTGAGCTATGGCAGTGTGCTAGCTGGACGTTCTACCACTGAGCTATGGCAGTGTGCTAGCTGGACGTTCTACCACTGAGCTATGGCAGTGTGCTAGCTGGACGTTCTACCACTGAGCTATGGCAGTGTGCTAGCTGGACGTTCTACCACTGAGCTATGGCAGTGTGCTAGCTGGACGTTCTACCACTGAGCTATGGCAGTGTGCTAGCTGGACGTTCTACCACTGAGCTATGGCAGTGTGCTAGCTGGACGTTCTACCACTGAGCTATGGCAGTGTGCTAGCTGGACGTTCTACCACTGAGCTATGGCAGTGTGCTAGCTGGACGTTCTACCACTGAGCTATGGCAGTGTGCTAGCTGGACGTTCTACCACTGAGCTATGGCAGTGTGCTAGCTGGACGTTCTACCACTGAGCTATGGCAGTGTGCTAGCTGGACGTTCTACCACTGAGCTATGGCAGTGTGCTAGCTGGACGTTCTACCACTGAGCTATGGCAGTGTGCTAGCTGGACGTTCTACCACTGAGCTATGGCAGTGTGCTAGCTGGACGTTCTACCACTGAGCTATGGCAGTGTGCTAGCTGGACGTTCTACCACTGAGCTATGGCAGTGTGCTAGCTGGACGTTCTACCACTGAGCTATGGCACTGTGCTAGCTGGACGTTCTACCACTGAGCTATGGCAGTGTGCTAGGCGGACGTTCTACCACTGAGCTATGGCAGTGTGCTAGGCGGACGTTCTACCACTGAGCTATGGCAGTGTGCTCGGTGGACGTTCTACCACTGAGCTATGGCAGTGTGCTAGGTGGACGTTCTACCACTGAGCTATGGCAGTGTGCTAGGCGGACGTTCTACCACTGAGCTATGGCAGTGTGCTAGGCGGACGTTCTACCACTGAGCTATGGCAGTGTGCTAGGCGGACGTTCTACCACTGAGCTATGGCAGTGTGCTAACGCCTTCAGACAGCACTAGTCTAATGGCCTATAGTCTATAATGGCCTATAGTTTAATGGCCTATAGTCTATAGTGGCCTATAATCTAATGGCCTATAGTCTATAATGGCCTATAGTCTAATGGCCTATAGTCTATAATGTCCTATAGTCTAATGGCCTATAGTCTATAGTGGCCTATAGTCTAATGACCTATAGTCTATAATGGCCTATAGTCTAATGGCCTATAGTCTAATGGCCTATAGTCTAATGGCCTATAGTTTAATGTCCTATAGTCTAATGGCCTATAGTCTATAATGGCCTATAGTCTATAATGGCCCATAGTCTAATGGCCTATAGTCTAATGGCCTATAGTCTAATGGGCTATAGTATATAATGGCCTACAGTCTAATGGTCTATAGTCTAATAACCTATAGTTTAATGGCCTATAACTTATATCAACTTATGTTAATCTGATGATTAAAATTTGATACAACAACAACAACAACATAATGGCCTGTAGTCTAATGGCCTATAGTCTAAAGGTTAATTTGAAGTAATACCCTACTGAAAGTACTACATCTATCAATGATAACAAATAAAATACATTGGATACTAACATGCCTATCAATGATTACAAATACATTGAATGCTAACATACATGGGTTTTAAAATTAACTTCCTATTAACAATTGCTTATACATTTTGTACATGTTACTGCTTTTGCGAAGTTGTTGTCTTGATTTTGTGGTCCTGATTCGGCTCTTTGCAGTCCGCTAGACCCTGTAAGCAATGAATAATTATATACATGTAACTGCGTTTGCAGGAATCAAAGTGTATTCTGGTCCTTACAGTGGTTGGATGTAACCGCTAGTCTGTGATTACATCTGGCGTAATCGAAAGCAGCCCGTACTTGCCCGCAGGATCAGAATCATTTTGTAAATTAATATTAATACAGTGACACTCGGCGTCCTTCAGACGATCATTATATATGATGAAGAAAATGGAACTGTCATATTAATTATGGTGTCCATTTTTAATACACATATAAAAGTCTCTTTTCCCCACACGCAGACATTTCATTGTCTGAATCCAAAGAAAAGGGCCCATCTTCACACGGTAATTTTTTTGTGTGCTTACAATTTGAATATAATTTGTATGGATTTTCGTTTTAGTATTTTCAAATTGAAGCTTATGGTATACCGGAATTTTATTTAGTAAAAAAAAATGTATTTATTTTTTTTAATTTGTTAATTATTTACTTATTTACATGTTATTTATCTATTTATGTTTGGAAGAGTGGGACTTGTCACGTTTGGGACCGTTTGTCTCCCTTGAGGTTGGAGAGAGAGTTACTTCCATTGTTGTAAGTCTGGCCGTAAATGTAGTGTTTCCATAGGTGAGTGCGAGTTAGGAGTCAAGTACTCTGCTTCACTATATGTGCATATAATGTACATTCTTATTTCTTAATTTAATTATTTATGTATAGATTGATCGTTTGGTAGATTTTGACTTTGAGTATGGCTGCTGGTTAAACAGCGATGAATGGACAATGTTTACACAGACCTGGTCGTTACCTTTAGATCTGCGACATGAAAAACAACCTATCACATATTTTATTGCGCGCCTAATTCTATGGATTATTTAAAAAAGAAGAAGGAGAAGAAAAAGAAAATGATGATGATGATGATAATGATGATGATGATGATGATGATGATGATGATGATGATGATGATGATGATGATGATGATGAAAAAGAAGACAAGCTAAAACAAGACCAGAAAAGAACAGAACAGGACAGAACAGAAAAGGAAAGGACAATAAGAGAACAGAACAAAACAAAGAAATGAATACAAATGAACAGAAAAAGAACAAAAGTTAAAGGAAAAGAAAATCACAGGAAACAACAGAACCGAGCAGATCACAAACTAAAAAGAAAACCAAAACGGAACGGAACAGAAAAGGAAATTAATAAAATTAATCGAAACAAAACGAAATGAAACAGAACAAAACATAACAGGAATAAGAGAGAATGTTGTGCCTGTAGCAAGTAGGCCTAGATTATCCTGCATATATACTTTTTGTCCACACCACCAGGAATACAGGTAACAGCCTAGAGCAATACAGGAATCAGCGGATTGATTGTGACTGCTCAGGCCAAGAAGAAGAAGAAGTAGGAGAAGAAGAATGGAAAAAGGATGCAACCTGCAACAAACTGTCAGTACTTTTGTACAGTGAAGAACATGTCCTTGCGTCCATGACTAGGTGTGCAGTCACCATCTATGTGTTAACGTCATGCACACTGTTACATCACTGCATGACAGTGACAAGCGCCAGCTGCTATGCGGCACAAGAAATAAATATGTAACATTAAAATTGCAACAGACTGATGCCAACATCAACAGCACCACGAATATTAATGATGATGATGATGATGACGACGACGACGACGACGATGATGATGATGATAATGATGATGATGAGAGAATGGACTGGTTTGACACTGAGCGAGGACATGAGGGTTGCTAAGGACAGGAAAAGATGGAGTGCGCTGGTTAAACGATCATCTGTGGCGTTCCTACGACCTCCGAGTTACGGGATAGGATAGGATAGGATAGGATAGGATAGGATAGGATGATGATGATGATGATGATGATGATGATGATGATGATGATGATGATCATCATCATCATCATCATCATCATACAGGATTCTATCACGTGCTTCAAAGGGACTCAAAGAGCGGGGAGAGATTAAGAGATCATTATCATTAAAGGGCGGACAAGAAATCAAGTTTTATTTTGGACAATGTTAGATTGACTGCATCCAATTCCCATTATGGAATGGAGGGAGGATAACGGAGTACCCTAAAATAACCCTTCGGTGACCTGAAAAGCCTCATAGCAAAGTCACATACGTCGGTCCCACGCGGAAAGCACTCACCATCAACTGAGCTATCTCTTGAATACAACGGCGGAGTATCACATTGCTCAATGGTTCGCACGCCTGCATTTACATCATTATAGTGTGAAAATATCGCCTTTTGACTGGACAAGATGGGGTGGAAATGAAATATTTTCTCCAACAAAGCACGACCCTGACCAAACTATTCACCATTTCCCTGTTGGCGTCTGTGGAACTATTTAACCGGCAGCCGCGGACGATTGTTGGGAGAAGAGGGGGTTAAAAAGAACTTAGGCTGAATACGGGCGAACTAATTTCCGCACTTTCCTCAAGAGACGCTACTCTCAAGCCTCTGCAAGAAGCAGACGACATCTTGTGTACTTCCCAGCATTCCTTCACTGTCTGTTACTAAAGTCCACTTCCGGCGGCCATTGTTCTTCTCCGTCTACAGCGCATTAATTTTGTCTCCACGTAGAGCTCTGTCTTTGGGGAGATGTTTACTTTCGTTACTTGTGTAGTGATTATGTTTCACGACATGATCGAGTCGGCTGTTTCAATGCAGTTGCTCAGCGACAAGCAATTAAACTCTACCACAGGAAGGATCACGGTACATGTTGTTTCATGTACATGCAGTTCTATATACGGACGTTATCAGCAGTCTTCAATACGGACTTACTTTTGAAACATTGTTTAACACAGTGGGGTATGGCAGTGCAGAGAAACTATAGGACCTGACAAAGAGGAGTGAGGAGGGAGGGAAGAGCCAACATCAAGTAATACTAGATTCAATAGTTATGAGATAGCCATACACGGTGTATAGGACAAAATATACGGTAAAAAAAAGAAAGAAGAGAAAGAAGAGAAGTGGGTAGGTCAGGCGAGACCGTGGGTGTATGGGAGGGGGGGGAAAGAGGAGAGGAATGGGGGCGGGTAACATTATCAAATCACCACATGTCTATGCCGCGCTGGTCTGGTCCCTACCGTACTCTGTTCAGACGACTGGTGACGACAAATTCAATCAAATAACGTCACATCGCCCGCACACGCTGAACAACATGCCTACAGGACTTATATATTATTATGTTACCGCTGGTTCCACCTACATCAGCGTGCCTTTGGACGTGGTTTTGCTTCGACATTGACCAATTAAAAAACCCCGCTTACTACTACTACTACTACTACTACTACTACTACTACTACTACTACTACTACTACTACTACTACTTTAGAGGTTTTATCTCATGTCTTCAAGGCGTTTTACATCAGAACCTTTTTAGGTACGAGTTTTATTCCTCCTTCTACTATACTACTACTACACTACTACTATTACTACTACTATACTTCTATTATTATTATTATTATTAGTAGTAGTAGTAGTAGTAGTAGTAGTAGTACTACTACTACTACTACTACTATACTACTACTATTACTACTACTACTACTACTACTACTATACTACTACTACTACAAAAGGCTACTAGCAATATGATAATCATTATTGTCAGGGTGGCGACGTGGTGATCGTCCTTAACGCTGATGCAATAGGACGTTAAGCTTCGTTGTTCCTCCTCCTCTTGGCGTCCTGTTCACTGTTTAGTATCGGCAAGATTCTTTCATTAGATATTAACACAAGTATATCAACTAACAAGTTAGTATCTCGTATTGCCCCCAGTCGACGTGAGGTGGTCCCGTTTAGCCACAAGCTGAGACGGGAATATCCCAAACCTAAAAATAGAATAGAGAATTCTGGGAAATCTGTTCTCGCGAAGATGTGCTCGCTGAAATGAAACGAAAGTTGGGAGAGGAACTGCATATTTCTGGTAGTGAACAAAGGCAGAAACTTGTCAGCAGTATTATCAGCGATGGAGTTATAATGGACGAAGTGCTCCATACCTATGAGGTTGCCTTTGCTCGAGCAAAGAAACTAAAGAAGGATTTAGCCGACGTTATTTCAGAAAAGGATTTCTCTACCCATAATTCCCCTGGGTTTTGAAGTTTCTAAAAAGTTATTTCAGGCCGACGACGCTCTATGGGGCGCAAAGCATGTAAAGGGAAGCAATCGGTTGTACGCGCACGTCGATAGAGACATAGAAGAGAGATACTAACTTGTTAGTTGATATACTTGTGATATTAATAAATAAGACGCACTGGTCAAACCCTAACACGTAGTTCTAAAATATGTCCCGTTCAGTCCAGTTTGGGGTTGTGAAGTGGTTGCAACACTGTGCGCGTGAGTGAGATATATCGGATTTTTAAATGAGAGAGAGAGAGAGAGAGAGAGAGAGAGAGAGAGAGAGAGAGAGAGAGAGAGTTCTAGGCCCAAAATAAAGAAAGCTGTAGTGCATTCAATGTCATCTAAAAAGTTTCAAGTTTCGGGGGGTGGCATCGTGGCGCAGTGGATAAGTCGCCGGCTTCCTATGCCGAAGGTCGCGGGTTCGATTCCCGCAAGGGGCGAACGTATGTGACTTAGGTACGAGATTATTGAGGTCACCGAGGGTTTTCTCCGGGCACTCCGGTTTCCTCCCTCCCTTCAATAATGGTACAGGATGCAGTCAATATAAAAATTTCAAAAATAAAAATTCGATTTTCTTCCGTCTTCTAATAGCGATCTCCCTGCCTTTACACCACATGTTTGAGTGATGTATGTGTATTTGGTGTGTGTGAGGGAAAATGAGACAAGTGAGCGTGTATGTTGGTATAGATCCCCGCGCTTTGAGCCTGGGGGAAAGGCGCGTACATAGCATCCTGTATTATTACTGTATTATTATTATAATATATCCTTTCTACACAGCCGTTTATTATCCACATGAATTGTGCACAAACTAAATAGTGCCCAATAAATGTGAAGAGTTTCTGTGTACTATCAGAATAAGTTCTATAGATTGAAAAAAAAACACGTCAAGGTCATTCTTGTAATTTTATTTTTTGCCAGGGAGATTTCGGTACAAATGCAAAAAATATATCCATCTCGTGGCTTTTTATAAGGTGATTTCTTCCCTTTTGTCAGATTCCGGTACATAGACAAAAGATTTCAGAACAAACGCATGTCTCAAACTTATTAAAGGATGCGTTTAGGCCTGACGTGGGTTGTTACCAGTTTTAATCTTCTTAGGTTTGGATGAATGGAATAGTCCTGAACAAATAGTCCCAGTGCAAAACTAGTTGTAAGCAATGGTTTTGTCCCAGAGTAGTCCCAAATGTCCAATAGTCCCAGTCTGTGCATCACAACACTTGCCTCCATTGTTTCAAAGATTCCGGTTCAAAGACACACCTTTTTTTCTAGCTCAAAAAGGTCAAGGTCGCGTGCGAATTTGTTATTGTTATTGTAGGTTTTTAGCATTAGCAAGCTAATCTCCTTGAAGCATTTGTAATCACGAATCAGATTTAAAAAAAAAAAAAAAAAGATTAAATGCCAGTATCGGGACAGTATAATGTGTTTCCGCTCCAGAATCGCACAAACAACTGCTGCCCTGACAAGGTTGAAGCCCATTTTGAAAGACAGGACCATAAGTCTACACTCCAAGGTAAGGCTGCTGCGCTCCCTTGCCATCTCATATACGCTTGCAAAACATGGACTTTCACAGCAAATCTACAACAAAAATATAAAGCTAGGAGGTGAGGTGCTACAGAAGACTTCTGGGCATTTTCTATACCCAGCACATCATCAACGACGAAGTCCGACAGACCATCACACAAGCCATTGGACAACCCGATGACCTGCTCACAGTTGTGAAAAAACGGAAACTCCGATGGTATGGCCACGTCACCAGATCATCAGGCCTTGCGAAGACCATCATGCAAGGCAAGGAGCATGAATGCAGAAGAAGAGGGAAACAGAAAAAGAGGTGGGAGGACAAGATTCGAGAATGGACTGGCTTGACACTGAGCGAAGCCATGAGGGTTGCTGAGGACAGAGAAAGTTGGAGTACGCTGATTAAACGATCGTCTGTGGGGCCCCAACGACCTTCGAGTTACCGGATAGGATAGGATAGGATATAGAAGCATGCTTCATCACCTGTTGTTGCAATCTACCAATACACACACTTGCAAAATAAAAAGCTGCAGTAGGCCAAAAAAAAAAAGTTAAGTTAAGGAAATTATCACATAATAACTTCTCGTCCCTACTCATCTCCCACTCAACTTCACCCACTTTGCCTCACCCTCACCCTCACCCTCACCTTTTGATCATCATTCGGCTCCTGTTCATTCATCAGACTGGTTTGGGTGCCGGTCGTCACCGTCTGCGACATTTCTCATCTTAAAGCCAAAACTGCACAGTAAAGCCAGTGACTGCAGAAGGGAGATAAAGCTGACTGAGACTAGTCGCAAAACTCGATACGACGGTCATTATCCGCCTATGGATGGACGGAAAGAATCAATGTCAAGGGGGGACAATTTGGCGCGCGGCCATTTATTGCCCTGTAATTGTCGTTCCTGAACGGATTGTGCAAGAGTTTAACCCAAAAACAGCCTTCTGTTTCCTTGTCAGACTCAGTAATGAGGCCCGTGTATTCCTGTGAGCTCTTTCAATCGCTGTGATAGTCACCATTGATTTGTTTTCAATAATCATATCGCCATCAGGAATTAATACTTCCAGTATTTTCTTAATACATTTTTGAGAGAACGGCAGTGTTATTCTTTAGGCTGTAAATTATGACGTTTATGATGCAAGCAGCGCATTCACGCAAAGTCGCAGGGATAACAACTATAATCAAGTGTCTGAAAGGTGGACGAGGAGTACTGAAGGTTTCAGGCTTCTATGCAGGAATAATGTTTCAATGACAACAACATATACCAACAGCATGACAATTGGTTAGTTGGTTGTTTTATTAACGTTTTCTTCATTGAAATACTAAGACGCACTCGCACGCATTCATGCACGTACACGCACGCATGCACACGCACACACACCCACACCATATTACATTTACAATTTAATAATAATAATAATAATAATAATAATAATAATAATAATAATAATAATAATAATAATAATAATAATAATAATAATAATCCCTATATGCTTGCGAAGCATGGACCCCCACAGCAGATCTACAACGAAGAATACAAAGCATTGAGATGAGGTGCTACAGAAGACTTCTGGGCATTTCCTATACCCAACATCACCAACGACGAAGTCCGACAGACCATCACACAAGCCATTGGACAACACGATGACCTGCTCAAAGTGGTGAAGAAACGGAAACTCCGATGGTATGGCCACGTCACCAGATCATCAGGCCTTGCAAAGACCATTCTGCAAGGCACATTGCAAGGAGGTAGAAGAGGGAGACCGAAAAAAAGGTAGGAGGACAACATTCGAGAATGGACTGGTTTGACACTGAGCGAAGCCATCAGGGATGCTGAGGACAGAGAAAGATGGAGTATGCTGGTTAAACGATCATCTGTGGTGCCCCTACAACCTCCGAGTTACGGGACAGGACAGGATAGGAACAATAATAATAATACTAATTTTAAAATAATAATAATAAAAGTAATAATAATAATAATAATAATAATAATAATAATAATAATAATAATAATAATAATAAGAAGAAGAAGAAGAAGAAGAAGAAGAAGAAGAAGAAGAAGAAGAAGAAGAAGAAGAAAAAAGTAGTAGTAGTAGTAGTAGTAGTAGTAGTAGTAGTAGTAGTAGTAGTAGTAATATTTTTTTTTACAAATAAAATAAAATAAAAATAAAACGTCTACTCATATCAATCGAGCTATTGGACAATCAATTAAAGCTGCTGCTAACCGAACGCTCACATCAAAACTTCTGTTGTCGTTATCACTAGAACTCATAGTTTGTACATCAGGTGGCAAAATGGACGATAAAGATTGCATTCAGGTAAAACATGCTTCGAAGATACCGTTTAATTACATATGCAGTTGACATTTTAAAAATATTTTGCTTTAATTGAATTGAGTATTATTCTATGGGCCATGCTTAAAACTGATCTGTTGATTTCACAAGGTTAATCATAACTGAAATTAAATTTAATCGCTTTCACAATTTATTTCAAAAATCGAGTTTTAAATTTCTTTAGAAGATAACGGGATTGTTATTTACTGTGAGTTAATATTTGAAGTACCGCATTTTCCAGCACGATCAGCGCAAACATTATTTTTTTAAAAATCCACAATGTGATAAAATCTAGCAAAAGGTAACCTGAGTATCATTAATTATCAAACCGTGAATAATATTGTTTATTTCTAAAATAGTTTACTTTCTTTTACCTTGACAATTTGTAAAGCAGACATAGAATCTACACATATAACAATATTAAATATTCTCATAGCTAGATTTTAGATTTTTTTAAGAGCCATTAATATCGCAATTAATTCAGTAGTGAAAATGGAACACCCTCTACCTAAATAATATGATTTTGATATATTAAAATCCGGTATTACAAACGTTGATCCTGCTTCACCTGTTTAAAAAAAAACACAAAACATTTGCATATATTCGTAATGTCCTTAGTACGTATCATACATATGATTTGGTGTTTAAACCGTCGGGAAGTGTACGTTATGATTCGATTCTTATTTCGATTACAACAATATTTCATATCATAAGTTGCCTTTTCAATTTCCCACATAGGTACTGGTGAAATTATATCTTTTTGAGAATTTTCAATATGCATTAAGTCTACTTGAGTAATCCTATCCTATCCTATCCCGTAACTCGAAGGTCGTTGAGGCACCACAGATGATCGTTTAACCAGCGTACTCCATCTTTCCCCGCCCCCAGCAACGCTCATGGCCTCGCTCAGTGTCAAGCCAGTCCGTTCTCGGATGTTGTCCCCACCCCCCACCTCTTTTTCAGTCCCCCTCCTCTTCTGCCTCCCTGCACCGTGCCCCACAGGACGGCCCCCGCAAGGTCCGATGCTATGGCGACATGGCCACGTCATGGAATCTCTGTCCCTCCCCTCTACCCCCACTGCGAGCATGCCATCGCGCTGTCCAATGGCCCGTGTGATAGCCTGCCGGGCCCCGCCGCTGGTGACCTGCTGGAAACATGAAACGCACAGAAGTCCTCTGCAGCATCCCACCCCCATGCTCTGCACCCCCCGCTGCAGATCTGCCGCGAGTGCCCTTGCTCCGCAAGAGCATAGGAAGACGGAGATGACAAGGGAGAGCAGCAGCCCCACCCCAGAATGTAGACCGACGGTCCCGTCCCTCCAAATGGGTCCAAACCCTGCCAGGATTGCAGCTTTAGATAATTCGAGACAGTTTTGATTTACATAATGACCGAAATTACTTATTTCTTGTTCATATAATTTAGTTATATATTTTATTTCGTACAAAGATGGTTTCTTCTTTAAATTTACATTTATCCGCATTGCTAAGTCATCTGCATATTGAACAAGCGACACTTTATTACTTAACGCACGAGATAAATCATAAATTAATATATTAAATAAAATCGTTGAAACTATAGATCCTTGTGGAATTTTTATATTAGTTTTATAGCTAGACGAATATGAATTCCCGACTTGTACCTTTATATTTCTATCATGACAATTGCTGACAATAATAACATACACAAAGATGTGTCTAAAAACTGGAAGAGGCGTACAGTGTTACTCGGGCTCCATGCAAGAGGATGCCTTTAATGTCAGTCGATGTGACTGTGACCATGTATACCCCTTTGTCTCAGTCCATATTTTTTGTGGATGTGGAATGGGTTGAAGAGAGATGGACAAGTGGACTAAAGCAATGCGAGAGAGAGAGAGAGAGAGAGAGAGAGAGAGAGAGAGAGTTCAAACAACATAATAGTTCATAGATTCACATCTCCTCCCCCCACTCCCCCCCACACACCCAAACACACACAAACACACACACACAAAAGTAGAAAGTAAGAAATATAACATAAATAAATAAATAAATAAATAAATAAATAAATAAATAACACCAAGTGGATGTTTCCATGGAAAGCGAAAAGCGGAATTGAAAGTTTTTTTCAATCTCTTTTTTCAGGTAATACGAAAGAAAACAGAATGGGAAATTGGTATTTTAATGGAAAACGGAAAATGGACAGAAAATGATAGAGAAAGGCACAGGTGACAAGCTAGGATGACGTGGCAGTTTGGCCATTGTAGAACCACTAACACACATGTGCATTTCAATGCAACCTTACTTCAATGATTGCGTACGTCCGTAGCTGCCAGATGGGTCCTTTTTTTTTTCTTCTGTACTTCTCGCTTTACCTCTGGTATTTATCGTTGTTAGATAGCGCGCTTTTCCAGCTCAAGAGCTGCTCGTGGCGCTGGCTGATGTAAGATTAAAGGCGCCCATAATGACCGTCGCGTGACGCTTCGTTTTATTAATTGTGTCAGCTGAGCTCGCCCTGTGGGTTCGGGCACTGAATAGAAAAGACCCAGCGTTTCCCGGCGGCGAACTTGTTTTTTCCAACCTAGTTCCAGTCACTTTCCCGAAAAAGGCAATTACCGAAGTCGAACGAAGCTCTCCGAGTCGAGCGAAGCTATCCGATGTTTTACGAACGAATGCTGGCAGGACTACGTGAAACCACAGGCTTGGAAGTCTCGTCTTTCGTAGGCCTAAATTACATACTATACTGCGTACGTATTTAGGAGTTTACAAAAACAAAAGAAAAGACTTCAGAGCCTGTGGTGAAACATCCGTGCATAAAAATAGCCGCTGCTAGATCTAATTCTATTTCGATCTGCACAGCTTCAAGCTCAAGTCGAGATTTGCATTTTGAAGCAGTTAGTATTATTATTATTATTATTATTATTATTATTATTATTATTATTATTATTATTATTATTATTATTTTATGATGAATAATATACTGACACAATTAGTAATAAGGAGTAAAAGTAATATATAACACATAAAGCACACATACAACGATTTCACATCTATATCAACAATAAAACCATGACAAAACTTCAAAGCGCTATGGATACGTTGATGTCCCTTCAGCACAACAAGGCAAAGCAAGTTTATAATGGTCTCAAAAAACAGTAATATTTTTTATTGCAAGCACCAAAGCAATTATTTATTTAACTAATACTATTCTTTTTAACTGATACAGTAAATTTGTTATATATGTATTTCAATTATATGTATTGTAATGAGAAACACGTATTACAAAAATGTTGCGTGGCGGGCGGAAATTTCTATAAATCATCTGAAAACTTTGTTAAATCTATAAGAAAAAATAACCAGTAACACCATCTGAATATTTCGGGTTACACCCAACTTCAGCAAAAACAAACAAAACGTCACTGACCATATTTACACCATTGATCACGCACAGCAGCACACTATTCTGTTATTTTTTAAAGTAGGAATAATAATAATAATAATAATAATAATAATAATAATAATAATAATAATAATAATAATAATAATAATACTAATAATAATAATAATAATAATAATAACACACAAACAAAACAAATAAATAAATTAAAGATTTAACTAAATAACTATACTACTACTACTACTACTACTACTACTACTACTACTACTACTACTACTACTACTACTACTACTACTACTTGGGAAGTTGTGGTCTCGATTTTGTGGTCCTGATTCGGCTCTTTGCAGTCCGCTGGACTCTGTAAGCAATGAATAACTAATAAGCTTTTAATTTAACTCTGATCTCGAGTTGTCTTGATTTTGTGGTTCTGATTCGACTCTTTGCAGTCCGCTGGCCCCTGTAAGCAATGAATAACTAACTATTAATTTAACTCTGATCTCGAATTATAAAAAAAAAATTCGCTTAGCCTACTCGTCCTTCTCCGGAAATTTCAAGATTCGAATATTATAAAGTATAGGCCAAAATATTATCAATTAGAATAGATATAGTTTATACATTTATTTACGTATAAAACAAACAATACAGGTCTAATAATTATATTCAGCTAGTGAGCTTCTTCGCTGCGCGGAGACTGACTTATAATGTAATAATGTAGATTAAGCCTATGTATACTGTATAACAGTGTCTACTTGGTTCGAGGCAGGAAATGGGCAATGCTATTATTAGCCTTTACTGCTGATAACTAATAAAATGCAAATCAAGGAACGCAACTATTAAATATGGTCAATTATAATTATGCTCATATTATGATCATATTAACAAAGTATACCGTTGCGAAATGCTAAATCTGTGTCAATAGAACAGAATTAGAAGCAACAGCGATCATTTTTAATGTCAGCTAGTCGTAGTCATGCAAGCGTCATTTCGTAACACATCGGAGAGCTTCGTTCGACTTCGGTGATTGCCTTTTTGGGCGAATGACTGGAACTAGGTTGGAAAAAACAAGTTTGCCGCTTCCCGGCGTGTCGTAAGAGGCGATTAACAGGGGTGATGTCAGCACGGCATCACTGGGCGAAAGTCTTCTACACAGAAGTCAACGGCAAGGACGGAGTAACCTTACGTTACTATAGGTTTAACGACCACGTGCTCGGAGCCAAGGCTAGTCACACTGTAATCGTGGATTTCGGCTGTGGCCAACAGCCTGGAGAGGATTGAGCCCGCCAGGTCTTTAATAATAATAATAACGTAAATGTATATAGCGCAGTTTCCTGAACAATGCCCAGGCTCACTGTGCTTCACAATTAAAACTTAATTTAAGAAATATGTAACACATTATACGTAAAACTTCACACTTAAAAATGAAGTCATAACAATAATACAAATGACAGAGCCATGCATAGCACAATAAAAACAATCAAAACATATATGCGGCACAACTAAAATCATTGACTTAATTTAAGAAATATGTTACACATTATACGTAAAAACTTAATTTAAGAAATATGTTACACATTATACGTAAAAACTTCACACTTAAAAATGAAGTCATAACAATAATACAGGAACAGTGACAAAGCCATGCATAGCACAATAAAAACAATCAGGACACATCTGCGGCATACACTAAAATCATTGACAATGACAATACATGTATACAAAACAATAAGTTAAAAATCAGGCATGGATAGCACATATCGAACATCAGTCAAGACAGTCATTATCCCAGAGAGCCGCCCAGGATCAGAAAATAAATGTAATCAGTCAGAGTAGCATTGTCTGAGGTGTGTTTTAAGTGCTCGCTTGAAGGCTTGAGTGGTTGGAATAAGTCGAATATGTGCTGGTAAAGTGTTCCATTGTTTCGGGGCAGAATAAGCAAATGCTCTCGCTCCGTAAGATTTCGTGCGGATTCTAGGGATGCACAGGGTGCGCCAGTCAGCAGAGGAGCGCAACTGGCGGGAAGGAGTATAGACCGAGAGTAGATGAGATAAATATGAAGGACAGGAATCAGAAAAGAAATTGTGACAAAGAACAGATAATTTATAGTCAATTCTGGCTTGTACTGGGAGCCAGTGTAGTTTATGGAGTAATGGCGTGATATGATCTCGCTTTTTGGCCTTAAGGACTAGTCTTGCAGCAGAGTTTTGAACTTTCTGTAATTTACTTACAATCTGATTTGGGCTTCCTGACAGAAGAGAATTACAGTAGTCTAGTCTGGAAAGCACAAGAGCGCAGACTAAGGTTTTGGTGGCTTCAACCGTCAAATAACAACGGATGGAACTGATCTGACGTATAGCGGCGTAGGCTGACCGACAGACTTGAGTAACGTGAGTATCTAGCGACATGTCATCGCATGTCCTTGCAGATGAGGAGAAAGTAACATCTGAACTTCCAACACTAAAACAATTGGGGAGGGAAGAAGTGTATGATGCTTTCTTATTGCTTATCATCAGAGCTTCGGTTTTATCGTCGTTTAGTTTAAGTTTATTTTGCGTCATCCATGCCCTTACATCAGAAATGCAATTCTGCACGGTCTGGACAGAAGCATCTATCTCAGTTGGTGGACTCGATTTATAGAGCTGAGTGTCATCGGCAAAGGCCTCATTTTCTTGCCCAAGAGGAAAAGAATCACTAATTCCATACCGGATCGGTCGTCGCCCGGCTCACCAAGGACCGCGCCTTCTGTTGGCCACCAGGACGGAGGTGATAAGTGTTACTGATGGACAGCTTAGCAAGATTCGCCCGAGGAGCAACATCGTCATAGGAACCTGGAATGTCAGGACCATAACTGCGGAGAAAAAATTAGAAGAACTGGCCCACGAGCTGGACCACTATCGATGGAACATTTTAGGTATCAGCTAAGTGCGCTGGAAAGGCCTTGGTGAAACAACGACCGACAAAGGCCACAAGCTTTATTTCAACGGGTGAGATGACAGCCACGAACACTGCGTTGGATTCTTGGTCCATAAAGACATTCTAGCCACTGTCATTGAATGCCGCGCAGTCTCCAGTAGACTAATTACCATCCCTCTGAGAGCAGCTCCTTTCAACATCACCATCATCCAGGCCCATGACCCAACATCAGACTATGGCGACAGCGAAGACGAGGATTTCTATGACCATCTGCAGGCTGTCCTTAACCAAGTGCTGAAGAAGGACATAGTCATAGTGGAAGGTGACTGAAATTCCAAGGTTGGCCAAGATGCATACCACAACTGGGGAGACACATGTGAACACCATTGCAACAACGAGACAAATGACAGAGGTCTGAGACTCTTGGAGTTTGACAGATACAACAATCTGATACTGGCACATGCTTGGTCTCCACAAAACATCAAGACGATGGACCAGTTCCATCGGGGAGCACCACAACCAGATTGACTACATCATGGTCAAGAAACTGCTCAGATCAAGCATCACCATTGGCAGGACACGCAGTTTTCCAGGAGCAGACATCGGGAGTGACCACTATCTTATGATGATTTCTTTTCTGCTCCACTTGAAGAGGAAGAGAGTACACAGCAAAGTGCACCAGACTGAAGTTCGACCTGGACAAATTGCAAGACTCGCTGGTGGTAGAAATATTCCAAACCACAATTGGAGGGAAACTTGCACCAATGCTCATTTTGGGAGCTGTGACAGATGCCGCGACTGAGATCATTGGCAAGCACCGCCCAAAGACGAAACCGTTGATCACACCTGAACTTTTTGACCTGTGTGACAATCGAAGAGAGATGAAAAAGAAGAGGAACACCTCACAGACGCCTATTGAAAAATCAACAATGACATCCGAAAAGGCATGCGCACAGAAAAGGAGAACTGGATAGAAGATCAATGCCAGAACAACAGCAAGAAGACATACCAGACTGTGAAGCGGATGACAAGTGTTAAACACTTCAAGGTCTTTACGATCTAAAGCAAGTCTGGCATATGCCTTACAGAAGAACAAGTTTTGGATAGATGGACAGAGTACTGCTCTGACCTTTACAACCACACACCAAACAGAGACACATCAGTTCTAGCATGTCCCCAGAAAAAAGAGAAAGAAGAAATCCTCCCAATTCTCCGAGTAGAAGTTGAGGCAGCAGTGCAATCGCTGAAGAAAGGGAAGTCCGTGGGAGGGGACAACATACTCGCAGAAATGCTTCAAGCAGGAGTAGAAGCGATGATTGACGCCCTCACCATTATCTGTAACAAGATATGGCAGAGTTGGGAGTGGCCTACACCATGGACCCAGTCGCTTATCATCACTCTTTCCAAAACGAGTAACTTTCAGGAGTGTGAAAATTACCGCACCATCAGCCTCATCAGCCATCCCAGCAAGGTCCTCCTGAAAATAATCACCAGCAGGTTGAAACCACAAGCTGAGCAAATCATAGCTGATGAACAAGCAGGATTCAGGGCAAGGCGAAGTATCACTGACCAGATTTTTAAACTCAGAATAATCTGCGAGAAATATACGCAGCACCAACATCTTTATAATGTTTTTGTAGACTTTAAGAAAGCGTTTAACCGAGTCAGGCATGCAGCTCTGTGGGCAACCACGATAATGTACAACATCAGCCCTAACATTATTGAAGTCATCAAAAGCCTTATGACTAGGCTACCAATGCAGTCCTACACACCAAGACTGCTGCGTTCCCTTTTCATATCCGTCTTTCTATCTGCTTGCGAAACATGAACCTTCACAGAAGATCGTGGAGATGAGGTGCTACAGAAGACTTCTGGGCATTTCCTATACCCAGCGCATCGCCAACGACGAAGTCCAACAGATCATCACACAAACCATTGGACAACACGATGACATGCTTACAGTGGTGAAGAAACGGAAACTCCGATGATATGGCCACGTCAACAGAGCATCAGGCCTTGCAAAGACCATCCTGCAAGGCACAGTGCAAGGAGGCAGAAGAAGAGGGAGACAGAAAAAGAGGTTGGAGGACAACATTCGAGAATGGACTGGCTTGACGCTGAGCGAAGCCATGAGAGTTTCTGAGGACATGACAGAGAAAGATGGAGTACGCTGGTTAAACGATCATTTGTAATGCATCAACGACTTTCGAATTACGGGATAGGATAGGATAGGATAGGATAGGAGATCGCTCACCCACTATCAGGCATGGGCCAGTTTTGGGTTGCTCGCCTCAATGTGAGATGAAATTATAAATCAGCTATGAATGTATCCACTATTACGGATTACAATGTTTTGTTTCACGCAAATACAGTTTTATTGACAAAAGTTATAGGCAATATCCAATAGGGGATTCACCCTGAGTTGCGAATATGGTATCTAAGAGAGGTGTGTTGGTGGCGGACCATAACGTGCCGCACTACAGACATACAGCACCAGTGACACCTAACTGCCATCTCTCTCACACAATAGGTCCAGTCAACGCCATATCAATGGCGTGGAACTCACGGATTAATTTGATTGGACAATTTGTATGCCTCAACCTTGCAATATTGACAGTTTTCGTGTGTTTGGCTGTCGTTAGCATACAGTAAACGTTCCAGCTTTGACAAGACCGAAATTGTTTGTTTGTCCCGTACTGACCGAAGACTGAGACCACCACACGACAGTTCATACATTTCTGGGTATAGTTTCTCAGTTCACGACCGCGCAACCGAAACGTCCTGTTATAACAGTTTTTTCTCCTTTGAAAGCGCTGAGGGGAAACAGTTTCAAGAGGGCCTACTCGGACACCAGACACTTGTTGCGATTGCTAGTATTCAGTACAAAACTAATCAGTACCTCTCTGTAAATACCCAAAATCCGCATTCTCCATATCAATTTTACCATACATACTGCAGACACATTTAACGCAGTCTTGACCACTTCTATCGGGTATGTTAAGTTTCAGTGAATATTAATACGACAATTTTATTGCAGAGAAAAAATCCGCAAATTTTTAAAAGCCCATTGATTAATTATCTGCGGGGCATAGTCCAAGGGCCGTTTTTTAGTGGCACAGATCGTTTAAGCGAGAGGACAGTGTGTTGTTCAAAACGTTGCAATGCGCTTTGTTTTACGGAACTCTCTGCAATGGATGTTAGGATTTGTATATTTCAGTTGCTTTGTTTTACGGAACTCTCTGCAATGGATGTTAGGATTTGTATATTTCAGTTGCTTTGTATCTGCTGAAGAGGGCGAAGTGCTGCACAGAGAACTTTTTAATGTGCTGTGTTGTATCACCCTCTGTGTGGTCTTTAGTGACTTGTACAAGATCACTCGTAAACGTAGCTCACGTGCTCTAACGAATGGTAGACAACTATAGACAACGGTAAATAACGGTACACAACGGTGGTGAACGGTAGAAAATGGTAGACAAAGGTAAACAATGGTAAACAATGGTAGACAACGGTAGACAACAGTAGACAATGGTAGACAACGGTAGATAATGGTAGATAATGGTAGACAATGGTAGACAACGGTAGATAACTCACACATTCCAGCTAATCACACTGCTAATAATAAGATCTTACGTAAATTTCACACCCGTATCCGTACTGGTAGCCCTCCCATTGTAAACGAAACCTGTGTATGACTGGCAGGACTTAAGACCAAGTACTACCTTAACAAGCGCATGGCATGTCCTAGGCCTTGCTACACGCTATATTTGTGTGTTCTCGTTGGTTTATTGTTGTTATTGCTGATGATGATGTTATGACGAATATCATGACGTTGTTGTTGTTAATGATGGACGATCATGCATGATGATGATGATAATGATGATGATGATGTTGTTGACGATGATGATGACGATGATAATGATGCAGCAACAACAACGCAACAATTAATGAATTAATGACCATAGTAAGAGGCCAAAACTGCTCACGATATTATCGTATCTCATGCTCAGAGCGATCTTTTCGCATCGCATGCACAGAGCGATCCCAAAACAATACACTACCGATATAGAAGAAGAAGCTGTTGTTGTAAGATTATGTATTATGTTTTGTGGAATGTGAATGAATAGATCTACATTGTTTTTAATGTTTTTAATCGTTGTATTATTCACCGATGCGCAAGGCAATATTTCAAGCGAATAAAAGTTTTATGTCATTTCCATTTCTTTGTTCCAAGTCTAGTGTCAAATTTATATGAATAAGCTTTCAATAAGAAAATCAATCTGTTGTCACCATAAAGCTGTACTTATGTTTTATTCTCTCTCTCTTCCTCTCTCTCTCTCCCTCTCTCTCTCTCCTAGATAAATCTGTTTAGCTATAGGCTATAAATTGAGCTTTGGCACCACCACCCCCCACTATCACCACCACCGTCAACGACAACAAAAATAATAAACATCATTATCACCACGACCACCACCATACATCATCATCATAATAAACATCATCGTCATTATCTCCACCATCAACACCATTATCATCATCATCATCATCGTCGTCATCATCATCACCACCACCAACCGCAACAACAACAACATCAACAGCTACTTCAATCCCCACAGGCCGAAATTGCGTGAGCAAATACAGTGTAACTACGGCACAAAGATGGCAGACTCTGACTTTATTGAAAATCAATGTCAGGAGGCAAGGCGCACACTCACACACACACACACGCACACACACACACACACTACGTCACCCACAAACACAAACCCACCTTCTCATCCACACAAGCAATAATGAATGATGTTTGACCTGACCTCGTTGAGAGAGCGCAAGAATGATGAAACGAACCAATCAGCGCACAGAGATTAATTCAGTGCGGGACAGTTGTCATTTGCAGCGGACTGCTTATTGCATGCATTTCCTGTGGCAATGGCGGACACAGACAATAACCAGTATTACATTTTCTGTTTGGGGTTCGACAGGACGGCTGCGAAAATGAACGAACATTTCATAACTCCAATCTCGGAAGGACAAAATATTTAAATTATTTGCATAGAAATACATTAATACTATTTTTATCGTCAAACAAGTACGTGTATAAAAGAAGACGTCCAACAAGTGAAAATAATTCTGAATGCACGTAAAAAAGGAAGACACAATTTTTGTTGCCTTATGGAGGTTGTGCAATCGTGGAAAAGTGGATTTTCCGATTCAGCGGACACGTTCAATCGCAGGCAGAAATCGAAATAAATAAATAAAATAATGAGCGATGGAACGGTTAGCAATGTCATGATGAGTGCGCTACACTATATGACCTTGTCTTATCTATCAGCGCCTTCAGCAGCTCTTTGGCTTGTAGGGCACGTCGTGTGACGAAACAGCTTAGAGAATAGAGCACACTGACCAAACAGAGTGGTTCAGCAACGAGAACGCTTGGTGCGCCAGCAGCCCCGGTTCGAAGCTAGGCGGTGCCGGCACATTGTTCTGACCGCGGCTGACGTGTTCCATAACTTACCAGAACAAGGGAAGGTAAAGCAAGCAGGCAAAGAACAGGGGAGACAACAAGTGTGTAAAACGCAAAACCCATGGCAGGGAGTATTATTATTATTATTATTATTATTATTATTATTAGTAGTAGTAGTAGTAGTAGTAGTAGTAGTAGTAGTAGTAGTAGTAGTAGTAGTAGTAGTAGGGTGTTTCGCGTAAAGAAATGATTAGTTAGTTATTCACTGCTTACAGGGTCCAGCGGACTGCAAAGAGCCAAATCAGGACCACAAAATCAAGACCATAAATTCGATGAAATAGGACTCACCCCTGATCCACATAAAAGATCCGCCGAAACAACCCTAGTGGTAACACTGAAGGCTCTCCACCAGCTATCCTATCCTATCCTATCCTGTCCCATAACCCGAAGGTCGTAGGGGCACCACAGATGATCGCTTAACCAGCATACTCCATCTTTCTCTGTCCTCAGCAGCCCTCATGGCTTCGCTCAGTGTCAAACCAGTCCATTCTCGAATGTTGTCCTCCCACCTCTTTTTCGGTCTCCCCCTTCTTCTACCTCCTTGCACTGTGCCTTGCAGAATGGTCTTTGCAAGGCCTGATGATCTGGTGACGTGGCCATACCATCGGAGTTTCCGTTTCTTCACCACTGTGAGCAGGTCATCGTGTTGTCCAATGGCTTGTGTGATGGTCTGTCGGACTTCAACGTTGGTGATGTGTTGGGTATAGGAAATGCACAGAAGTCTTCTGTAGCACCTCATCTCCATGCTTTGTATTCTTCGTTGGAGATCTGCTGTGAGGGTCCATGCTTCGCAAGCATATAGGAAGATGGAGATGACCAGAGAGCGCAGCAGTCTTACTTTGGAATGTAGACTGATGGTTCTGTCTTTCCAAATGGGCTTCAACCTTGTCAGGGCAGCAGTTGTTTGTGCGATCCTGGAGAGGACTTCCTGTCGAGACCCATTGTCTGACACAATGGCTCCTAAATATTTAAAGCTGTGCACTGTGTTGAGGGATTGGCCTTGTACTTTGATGTCCGTGTTGATGCCATTGGTGTTGTTGGTCATCATTTTGGTCTTCTCTGCACTTATTTCCATTCCATAAGCTCTGGAGGTGGTGTCAAGCCTCTGTACAAGCTGTTCAAGTTCTTGTTCCTCTCCAGCCAATCCATCAATATCATCCGCAAAACGAAGATTGGAGATTGCTCTGCCCCCTATGCTGACTGTGCCTTCGTGATCTGCAAGAGCATCTGACATGATGCGCTCTAAGAAGATGTTGAAGAGTGTTGGAGAGAGTAGGCATCCTTGACGCACACCGATTGTTGTTCTGAACCAGTTCCCGATGACGCTGTTATGGAGGACTGCACTGGTAGCCTTGTCATACAGGCTTTTGATGACTTCTATAATTTTAGGGCTGATGTTGTACACTTTCATGGTTGCCCATAGAGCTGCATGCCAGACTCGGTCAAATGCCTTCTTGAAGTCTATGAACACATGATATAGATGTTGTTGGTGCTGTAGGTATTTCTCACAGATTATTCTGAGGTTGAAAATCTGTTCAGTGGTACTTCGCCCTGCCATGAATCCTGCTTGTTCTTCAGCTATGATTTATTCAGCTTGTGGTTTCAACCAGCTGGTCACTTTAAAATAAAGGCACCACGCAGGGGACGCTGAGGCTATTCTCTAATTTATCGAAACCCCGGTTTACAAAATCAAAATAGAATGCAAACATCATTATAAAAATAATATCAACAAAACACATATACAAAATGCCTACATTGCCAAATAATAACATCATAGGAAGCCCCAGTGACCATTTGGCGGAAAGCGTCCAATATTCCCAAGCTGATCCAACAAACCTCACACACAAATGAGGAGTTTTGTCCCATAAGAGTGTTTAAGAAAAAAGGTAGGTGACTGGTCCAGCGAAAAAGATAGTATAGTAGATTGATTGAACAGAATAGGAATGAGAAAGAAGAAAGGAGAAAGACAGCGACAGTGGGAATTAAAAGCACTAAATTTCCAGAAAGCGGGGATACTATTTATACTGAAACCCCCGGCACTCCAAAGTGGGGTTACTATTTATACGGAAACCCCTGACACCCCAAAGTGGGGATACTATTTATACGGAAACCCCCGGCACCCCAAAGTGGGGATACTATTTATACTGAAACCCCCGGCACCCCAAAGTGGGGATACTATTTATACGGAAACCCCCGGCACCCCAAAGTGGGGATACTATTTATACGGAAACCCGCGGCACCCCAAAGTGGAGATACTATTTATACGGAAACACCCGGCACCCCAAAGTGGGGATACTATTTATACTGAAACCCCCGGCACCCCAAAGTGGGGATACTATTTATACTGAAACCCCCGGCATCCCCACAGGGAGGAAAGAAATGGTACTGAAGTGAACTGACAATATCTTGGATATAGAAAACAGAATAAATATAACTCAGTGTCCCCAATCAATTTGTCAGTATCACACAGCCTTGTAAATGAGTAATACATCTTCTGTCCTTTAAACTGGATGGAAGATTTAGAGCTATTTCTTTGTAAGCAGCTTTCCTACCACTAACTGTGCACAGTATTTTATTTGATGTTGGACTGGAGCCATACACCACTTCAGCAGAGTTGTCCCAGCCTGTGTATGATGAAGACCTTCAAAGGTCGAAACAACTGTCACACACTTTGCTCTCTAACAACAGTGGTCCCCGTCAACAGAATGGAGGGAATTAGTGCAGGCAGGCTCTGACTTTACTTTCACAGCAGAAGGCAGTGTGGTGCTGTTTGACGGGAAATGGTCGTCGTCATCCGCTGTTGGGAAAAGCAAACCTTTCTACAATCTTGGCTACCATCCTTATAGAGATGCTACTACCCTCCGGAAAATTTGGGAAACGATAGAAAAGATAAATCTCCCATTCTCTGCTGCTAGTGATGATAGAGTTAGTGGATTAGTGTCATAGATACAGGTGGCCATTGGTATGTTCCTAGCTCGTCAGTGTGTATCAGCTGGCTCTTCCTCCCCTTCTGCCTCCTCCTCCTCCTCCTCTTCTTCTTCTCCTTCTTCTGCTCCCTCTTCTTTCTTCTTCTTCTCCTTCTCCTCCTTCTTGACGCTTCACCTTCTTCTTGACTCTCTTCCTCTTCTTCTTCTCCTTCCTCTTCCTCCTCTCCTTCCTCTTCTTCTTCTTCTTCTAATTCTTCTTCTTCTTCCTCTTCTTCTTCTTCTTCTTCTTCTTCTTCTTCTTCTTCTTCTTCTTCTTCTTCTTCTTCTTCTTCTTCTCCTTCTTCTTCTTCTTCTTCTTCTTCTTCTTCTTCTTCTTCTTCTCCTTCCTCTTCCTCCTCTCCTTCCTCTTCTTCTTCTTCTTCTTCTCCTTCTCCTTCTTCTTCTTCTTCTTCTTCTTCTGCTTCTTCTTCTTCTTCTTCTTCTTCTTCTTCTCCTTCTTCTTCTTCTTCTTCTTCTTCTCCTTCTCCTTCTCCTTCTTCTTCTTCTCCTTCTCCTTCTCCTTCTTCTTCTTCTCCTTCTCCTTCTCCTTCTTCTTCTTCTTCTTCTTCTTCTTCTTCTTCTGCTTCTGCTTCTTCTTCTGCCTCGAGGCCCCCAGCCGGAAGTTCTGTAAACAGAGGAGTTTACCCCACTAAATTTCTTGATACATAGACTTTCTCTGAATTACCACACATACCTCTCTCTTCCCTGTGACGGGACTAGACCAGAAACATAATTCAATTCTCATATGTGTCGAACACAGTTCACACATACGCAAATTGCAAAACTAATTATAACAACTGATTATTACATCTTGAGGCTGATTAATTGATTGATTGATTTATTTATTGTTGCTTTAGGTCCAGCGGACTCCTCCGAGCCAAATCAGGACCGGACAACCCCCGATCCGCATAAAAGATCTGCTGAAACAACCCTAGTGGGAAAATTAAACGCCCTCCACCGGCCAGTCACTTTACAATAAAGACATCCCACGCGGGGGACGGCGGAGGGTTTACCTCAACTACGCGAACCCCCGGTTACAAAAACAAAATAGAATACAACCATCATTACAAATCATCAACGAAACACATACATATAAAATGCCTATATTGCTAAATACTAACATCATAGGAAGCCCTAGTGACCACCCAGCAGAAAGCGTCCAACATTCCCAAGCTGATCCAACAGACCTCATACACAAACAAGGAGTCTTGTCCAGGAAGAGTTTTCAAGAAAAAAGGTAGGTCATTGATCTAGCGAAGAAGAAGATAGTATAGCAGAGTGATAGGACAGAGCAGGAATGGGAAAGAGTACGCTGATTAATTTCATTCACAAAAATAAATATAATGCTATACATTGCAAGTTGAGGTTTCAGCTTCAAATCAAATAATAATCCAACTTCAGTTCGTTAATCAAAACCATACAACGATCCACCATCTTCATCACCTCCCTATTCCATCCTTCATACTAATATCAAAAATTATTTATTAATAATTTTATTCCACAACAAGTAGAATATAATCATTGTTAACTACTATTATGTTTATAATACAATATTTCAATGATTAACAATATATACCTGCAGACACAGCTGCCAGAAGTCCAAAACCACCACTCCTTGGTACAATCAAGAGAATGACTATTTTTGAATGTACATTGGTTAGCCGTACAACCAATCAGAATTTAGTTCTCAATAAAAAATATTAGCAATTATATCTTTTCACAGGAAGAGACTACAATACACAAAGTCATCGGACCGAAATACTATACAACCGGTCCGTGAAACTCTCTCTCTCTCTCTCTCTCTCTCTCTCTCTCTCTCTCTCTCTCTCTCTCTCTTACCCTTACAGCCAAAAGATTCTTTTTATAAGCACACTCCAGAACTTTACGTTTTCTATGTGCATACTGTGACCTGAATTCGCAAACCAATATTACTTTTGAGGCACACCATCTCTCTCTCTCTCTCTCTCTCTCTCTCTCTCTCTCTCTCTCTCTCTCTGTTGTTGTTATGATTATTGTTATTTGTATTAATATTATGAGGGTGAGGGATAGGAAGGGGGGTGGTTGCCTAACATTGTTTAAAGATAATGATGAAGATGTTGGTATGATTGTGTGTGCATGTGTGTGAGTGCATGTGTGTGTGTGATTTCTATGATTTCCAAGTTAATGTTAAAGGTTATTTACTATGTTAATTTGTTAAGGGACAGATTGGAAGTTTAGACTTCTTATTAGTCTAAAATCTGTATCCCTAATAAAAAAAAGTTTCAAAAAGTTTCAAAGTTTCAAACTTACTCTCTCTCTCTCTCTCTCTCTCTCTCTCTCTCTCTCTCTCTCTGATATCTCATTTCATTTTGTGCTTGCAGCATGAAGGAATGATGGGTTTGGCTTGTAGAGTGCTGGCACGCAGATGGACCGTTATTTCTCCCTCAATGAAGCCACCCGAAACCAATGCACTCTCCTTTTTTTTTCATTGAGCACTTACTCAACCTCCTGCATTGTGTTTTGTCTATTTGCATTCCCCTCCCCCTTCCTACCCTCATCACTCTAGCTGTGCACAACACTGTCCTATGTATAGCTAAACAAATAAAGTTCACCATTCTAGCTCTGCACAACACTGCCCTATGTATAGCTAAACAAATAAAGTTCAGCCATTGCTAGTTTTGACAACATTGAAGGGAATAAAGCGTTTGGACTTGACTTGACCTTTTACTTGATTTGACGTTTGGAGCCTTGAGGACCATCCTGTAGAGCACGGTGCAAGGAGGCAGAAGAAGAGGGAGAGAGAAAAAGAGGTGGGAGGACAACATTCGAGAATGGACTGGTTTGACACTGAGCGAAGCCATGAGGGTTGCTCAGGAAAGAGAACGATGGAGTACGCTGGTTAAACGTCCTTCTGTAGTGCCCCAACGACCTTCGAGTTAGGGGATAGGATAGGATAGGATAGTCTTGATGACCTCTTGGAATTTGGTACTATCCTATCCTATCCTATCCCGTAACTCGAAGGTCGTAAGGGCACCACAGATGATCGTTTAACCAGCGTATTCCATCGTTCCCTGTCCTCAGCAACTCTGATGTTTCGCTCAGTGTCAAACCAGTCCATTCTTGAATGTTGTCCTCCCACCTTTTTTCGGTCTCTCTCTTCTTCTACCTCCTTGCACTGTGCCTTGCAGGATGGTCTTTGCAAGACCTGATGATCTGGTGACGTGGCCATATGATCGGAGTTTCCGTTTTTTCACCGCTGTGAGCAGGTCATCGTGTTGTCCAATGGCTTGTGTTATGGTCTGTCGGACTTCGTCGTTGGTGATGTGCTGGGTATAGGAAATGCCCAGAAGTCTTCTGTAGCATCTCATCTCCATGCTTTGTATTCTTCGTTGTAGATCTGCTGTGAGGGTCCATGTTTCGCAAGCGTGTAGGAAGATAGCTTTTGGTACAGGTAGTTGAATAACTCCCTATTGGAAACCGCTGATAACGTGTTTTTTGTGTGTGTGTAAACAGTACTGCATGTGCATGAAATGGCAATGTAAGCTAAATGCATTATACAGACGACTGACAAATACTTTCATTGCACGTGTAGGACCGCAAACATGACTATGGTTAAATTTGGTCTCAAAAGTATAGGTGAGGTCCACTTTAAAACGTAGTGAAATTTCATTGACGTGTCTCTAAGTTAATCCCAGAGCAGGTCATACATGTAATATCCCATCGACTTTACATAGTCTTATGTCAAAAGAGCTCGTAAACGCAGTGTAAGGCGACGTAGTCTGATGTCAAATGAGCTCGCACACGGAGTATTAGGCGACGGGTTAGACGGAGTTGCTTTCATAACTGTGAAATAAAATCCAAGATCAGCAAGTAAATTCTACACTGTATGGATCTAACTCCTACTGCCCTTGATCTTTCGGTGAATCTCTGCCCTCTGCTGGTTTTGTGCCCTGTGATGAAAGCTTGAGTGTGATAAACAACAGTGGGTTTGTTGCTTGTAACTCAGTGGGTCATGGTGTTCGGCAGTGCGCGTGAGTGCAGCAAGTGGCAGCATTAGGAGGTAAGCTTGATCCTGATTTTGTTCAGCGCCTTGTGCACTTTTTTAAAGCTGGTAAGCGTGCTATTCAACATCTTCCTAGAGCATCTTGCCGGATGCCCTTGCAGATCACGAAGGCACAGTCAGCATACGGAATAGAGCAATCTCCAACCATCGTTTTGCGGATAACATTGTTGGTTTTGCTGGAGAGGAACAAGAACTTGAACAGCTGGTACAGAGGCTTGACACCACCTCCAGGGCCTATGGAATGGAAATAAGTGCAGAAAAGACCAAAATGATGACCAACAATACCAATGGCATCAACACGGACATCACAGTCCAAGGCCAATATCTCAAACAGTACATAGCTTCAAATATTTAGGAGCAATGGGTCCCGACAGAAAGTCCTCTCCAGAATCGCACAAATAACTGCTGCCCTGGCAAGGTTGAAGCCCATTTGGAAATACAAGACCATCAATCTGCATTCCAAGATAAGGCTGCTGCGCTCCTTTGTCATCTCCATCTTCTTATACGCTTGCGAAACATGGTCCCTCACAACGAAGAATACAAAGCATGGAGATGAGGTGCTATAGAAGACTTCTGGGCATTTCCTATACCCAGCAAATCACCAACAACGAAGTCCGACATACCATCACACAAGCCTTTGGACAACACGATGACCTGCTCACAGTGGTGAAGAAACGGAAACTTCGATGGTTCGGCCACGTCACCAAATCATCAGGCCTTGCAAAGACCATCCTGCAAAGCACAGTGCAAAGAGGTAGAAGAAGAGGGAGACGGAAAAAGAGGTGGGAGGACAACATTCGAGAATGGACTGGCTTGACACTGAGCGATGCATGAGGGTTGCCGAGGACAGAGAAAGATGGCGTACGCTGTATCATCTGTGGTGCCCCAACGACTTCCGATTTACGGGATAGGATAGGATAGGAAGCGTGCTATTCTACGACTAATTACTTTCCAAGATAAGAATTAGAATAATTACGATTTTTCTATACAACTATTAGTCTGCCTCAATCCTTGGGATGAGAGCATAAACCCAGTTCTAGTCTGCGTTCGCATGCATTCCCCCTAACGGATTTTAAAGATCCTGATGCTCATGTCCTAGGCGGGTGCGAGTGTCAATCAGACGGACATAAACAGAGAGAGAAAGAGAGAGAGAGAGAGAGAGAGAGAGAGAGGGGAAGAGAGCGGGTGCAGAGGGAGGGGGTGGAGAGAATGAGAGTCAAGAGGGAAGAGGGCTGAGGAGAGGGGTCAACGTTTGCATACGCTGGAGAAGAATTTAATCATCATGTTTAAATTGGTGTGGACGCCAGGGCACACAAACAAGAACAGTATCACGATTCGATTGCCCAACGGTCTAAATGCACCCTACGTCAAAACGTAATTCCCCACTACACTTGACTGGTAATGCTATGCCTTTTGAACGAAGTAAGAAAGTTGCCCTAAAATGAGAAACAGAGATCAAAATCCAACCTGTGATATCTCAATTAGCTCATGTTTTAAACGGGAATCCTCCTAACTTATAGTTCCTCACAATTCATAATTGTTGATCCTTTGGATGAGCGTATAAACCGAGGTCCAGTATGTGCACGCACGCATTTCATAGCACGGGCTTTAAAGATCCCGACGCACATGTCCTAAACACACCAGCTCAATGCCTATGTGAGCAGCACTGTTTAGTGCCTCCACATTTTGCTGGCTGCGGGCTATTTATAGCTTGCCTGCATCCTCCCTTCCAGTGAAAGCAAAGGAAAGGAAGCATCGGCCAAGCTATTTATAGCTAGCTTGGCTGACCTAACCTCAAAACTAAAAAGCTTTGGTTGAGTCGGTGTGTAAACGGGTGCGATAAAGGCTACACAACTACACCCAGTAAGCACTAGATCGTTTCTTACCCACCCACCCCCCACCCCCACTCCCCATCCTCAGTTCAGGATGGTGCTCAGTCGTCTGGGCGTCAGAAGATGCAGCAAGTTGTCTCCTCGGGCAGTCAAGTTAGATCCTGTATAGGCCATTCCTACAGCAGCATAGGAGCGTGATTCAAACATATTACCTAATACAAACTAACCCTAATTTGTATTTTCATATTTACTTGCGCAATGGAGGTAATTAGTTTAAACTATGCTCGTAGAAAACAACCCATTACTTTATGTAATCAGCGGCCATCTTCTTTTCTGCTATAAAATTCCGTATATCTCCGAAACAACTTATCCTATGGAGTTCTTTGGGAGCGGTGGCCACTTCAGCGATTGGGGTAAGGACACCTGGACAACCATTTTCTGATCATCGTTTTAACAGGAAGTATTGCAAATGTGTAATAGCCTCCTATACAAAATATCCAAGGGGACTGATTTTGGAGCGGTGGCCACTTCAGCGATTGGGTCGAGGGCTTAGAGAACATGGACATTGATTTTGTGTGGTGATTTCCCTGGCTAAACACAGCATCATGCTGTGGGGGACCAGGCTTGTCCTGTTGTAGTATCGACAGTCAAATGCCTGCTCTGGAACCCGTAGTGCTAGTGTTGTACCGCACTGGCTGGGCTATAGTAGTGTGGGTATTAGGAAGGAATATCATAAACATATAATACAATTCAACAAGCAGCAGCAACAGCAGCCAATACTAGCAGCACCAACAGCATAAGCAGCAGACGAAGCATCATCATCATCATCATCATCATCATCATCATCATCATCATCATCATCGTCATCATCATCATCATCGTTATCATTATCAACATCGTCGTCGTCGCCACTGTCGTTGTTTCTTGACTTTCCACTATTCCCACTCCTGTTATAAAATGTGTAGGTAATTTTTTTCTTCTTTCGGTTTTATCCTGGTCTTAATAGTTTGTAGTAATCAGAACATCAGTTCAGTGAGCAGACGTAACGTGAAATCTAACACTGTATAATGAAATGTGCTTAGCTCCGCCCTCTCTCCAACCATCCCCCAACCCCACCCTGTTATCCACACACACACGCAAGCACCCACACCCTCCCATCATAAGCCTTCCTTCACCCACACTCTCCCACCATAAGCTTTCCTTCTCCGTTCCAAATTTACACATTTAACGTCACTTCGATGAGAGACTTGAACTTAACATTATTCTCTTTCTCTCTTTCCTTATGTATTTATGTATTTATTGTTCTCAGATAAAGCGCTTTTCCAGGCCCAAGAGATGCTTAAGACGCAAGATCATTACGTAATAAACATGAACTCATGCACCGTTTGCTCACCTACACGTTTGGTGCTCATTCTGTATTATTCTGCTTAAACAAACGCCGCCCATTTGGGAATAACAGATAATGATGGGATGGGGAAATTAGTCCTGGGGAATAGGGTGAGAAGTGTGGCGGGCCAAGAAATACTACTACTACTACTACTACTACTACTACTACTACTACTACTACTACTAATAATAATAATAATAAAGGTACAGTGGTAGTTCGATCCAGGATTGCACAAACAACTGCTGCCCTGACAAGGTTGAAGCCAATTTTGGAAAAATAGGACCATCAATCTACACTCCAAGGTAAGGCTGCTGCGCTCCCTTGTCATCTCCATATTCCTATACGCTTGCGAAACATGGACCCTCACAGCAGATCTACAACGAAGAATATACAAAGCATGGATGGAGATGAGGTGCTATAGAAGACTACTGGGCATTTCCTATACCCAGCTCATCACCAACGACGTCACCAGGTAATCAGGCCTTGCAAAGACCATCTTGCAAGGCACGGTGAAATGAGGCAGAAGAAGAGGGATACAGAAAAAGAGGTGGGAGGACAACTTTGTCAAGTCAGTCCATTCTCAAAGTTGTCCTCCCACCTCTTTTTCTGTATCCCTCTTCTTCTGCCTCCTTTCACCGTGCCTTGCAAGATGGTCTTTGCAAGGCCTGATTACCTGGTGACGGGGCTATACCATTGGAGTTTCCGTTTCTTCACCATTGAGAGCATGTCATCGTGTTGTGCAATGGTTGTGTGATGGTCTGTTGGACTTCGTCGTTGGTGATGGTTTAAACAAATATTTTCCTTGAATAATAATATTTGTTTAAACCATCAACGAACGAAGCCATGAGGGTTGATGAGGACAGAGAAAGATGGAGTACGCTGGTTAAACGATCATCTGTGGTGCCCCAACGAAATACGAGTTACGGGATAGTATAGGATAAGATAATAGTAGCAGTACGAGTAGATGATGATGATGATGATGATGATGATGATGATGATTATGATGATATCAAGCGCAATTTCTTCTTTTCTTCAACTGAACTCAAAAGGCGTCGATCTGAGAATTATATTTGCTATAGAAAACAACAGAAATCAGAGTGTAAGTTTTAAATGCATATAGCCTGCATCCAGTACCATAACCGAATTCATCATTTACAATATATACAATTTTTAACTGGAACGGTAATCGCAAACTTTTATTAACAATAAATACAATGATATGACTTGTTCCTACCTAGCGACCAGGACGCCAACCTGCATCAACCTGCGCACTTCGCGGGACCACCGGGGTCATCTAAATGAATGCGCGTTTATTTGACTTGAAATCTTACCCTTCTGACAGAATGTCTTCCATCTTTAACTTCCCGCTGTGGTGACAGAGAGTAGGTGAGTGGAAGAGTCATTACAGAAAAATCGCCCCTGGCGATGCAAACAAGGCTACCCTTCTACCACTAAGACACAGTAAAAACAAATTACAAAAACTCACGTCTGCATACCTCCCTAGGCCCTCCAAACAATTGATAGTACGGGGCAACCAGTCACACGCGGCTAATCTAGACTTAACACTAGCCGCGTTTACATGAATACAGTACAATTTAAACTATAAAACAGAACAAAGGAAAATTGAAGCTAATGACTCTCAAACTAACACACACGCACGCACGCATTTGTAAGTCTTTTAAAGCTAACCCTAACCCTAACCATAACACAACCCTAACCCTAACGGATCATTGGTTTTGATGCCAAAACAATGAGGGCTGTCAAAACAAGTTATGTAGATATTCTCTGCTTTGTCAAAATAACGCCGTGTAAACAAGTCCGCACACAAACTCAAGCACACAAAACACACCCACACACCCACACCCACACCCTCACACACACACACCCGCACACATTCACACACACACACACACACACACAATCTCTCATATATACACACACACGCATACACACACACAAACACACACGCACACGCGTGAACTATGACTGCAGATTTGTTTCACTGATGTCACTGGGTGGAAAATAATGAGTTTTAAGAGAGGATTTGAATGACTGCATTGAAGATGAATTTCTAAGAGAAACAGGCAGTGTGTTCCAAATACTAGGGCCCTGACAAGAGAAGCACGTTCACCATGTGACTTAGTACGCACAGATGGAACTCCAAACATACGAATGCCAGAGGAAGAGTGCAGTTGTCTTATTCAACCACCCAGACAATTAATAATGAGCAAAGCATAAATAATTGTTACGTTGAAACGCGAAGGATAGTATGTCTGAAACGCGCACGATAGATCTAATCGTTTCGCTTTGCAAAGTATTCAATAATAGAGTGTATTTACCTTTGATTTGAGTTTACATTGTTGTTAGAAGAAGCTTTGTATAACGTTGATAATTTTCGTTAGTCGATATTATTGGAGAATTCTCTAGATCTGCTTGAGTATCCCCACTTTCTGGAAATTTAGTGCTTTAAATTCCCACTATCGCTGTCTTTCTCATTTGTTCTTTCTCATTCGTGCTCGGTTCTATCAATCTGCTATACTATCTTCTTCTTCGTTAGACCAGTCACCTACCTTTTTTTGGAAAACTCTTCCGGGACAAGACACCTTATTTGTGTGTGAGGTCTGTTGGATCAGCTTGGGAATATTGGACGGTTTCTGCCAGGTGGTCACTAGGGCTTCCTATGATGTTATTATTTAGCAATGTAGGCATTTTATACGTATGTGTTTTGTTGATAATTTATAATGATGTTTGTATTCTATTTTGTTTTTGTAAACGGGGGTTCGATAAATTAGAGTATAGCCTCAGTGTCCCCTGCGTGGGATGTCTTTATTGTAAAGTAACTGGCTGGTGGAGAGTATTCAGTTTTACCACTAGGGTTGTTTCATCAGATCTTTTATGCGGATCAGGGGTTGTCCGGTCCTGATTTGGCTCGGAAGAGTCCGCTGGACCTAAAACAATAATCATGTAATGTAATGTAATGTTTACTGTCGATAGAAGCTTCGCGATATTTGAGGACATTCTTGGACAGAAAGGAAAATTGTATGACGTAAGTCAGTGATGACGAAGTTTCATTTCATTGGTTGTGGTGCGTCACACTGGCGTGTTCTAAATTGTTCTGAAGTATGAAGAGACTAAATAAGTGCCGCACTGTTTCAAAAGAGGTGTGTTGATAGTTGAGAATTGTGTTGAAAGTAAAAAGAAGAGAGTGAAAAGGCAATTGTATGCAGTTGTTGATGAACGCTGAATAAAGTTTGAAAACTTCATACGACTTGTGGCTGTTTGAACGGGTTGCGTGGATAAACGAATCTGAGCTACATTCATCAGTACTTCAGCATTGGGGCTGAATCAACTACTGATAAAGAAAAACACCAACATTCAAACGAGTGTAACAATAATCTTATACTGAATAATTCAGTTGGGATCCTGAGCCATCGCAAAACTGTCATCGACACGTCAGTCAGCTCGTTGTTAGGATTGTTACAGCAGATCTTTTATATGGATCAGGGGTGAGCCCTCTTTCAAGCAAGTTGTGGTCCTGATTCGGCTCTTTGCAGTCCTCAAGACCCTATAAACAATGACTAACTAACTAACTATTTAGCCATGTCACCGCGAACAAGTACATCAGTACCCTATCCATATGCATTCAGTTTTAACAGAATGTCTGTGACCAGTACCTCAGTTTCCTATCATCATGCTACAGCCTACAAAGAGTGTTCACTCAGTAGTACACTCTTCATGTATACAGATCCAACAAGAGTGTTCCTTCACTACCCTGTCCTCCCGCATACAGCCCCAGGAGAGTGTTTGTGACATTGCCTCATGGGATTGCGTTCAGACTTTGTATAGTCTCGGTTGCCAATCGCCTCCATTCATCAGTCTCGGCTGGGCAGTTCACGCGAGAACGAGATATGTGATTTGGGTAAACAGTGGCTATTGTCTAGAGCCGTTGTTATTGAGTGACTTAGCCTACGGTAATGTGGACTGGCGCTAATGCCCAGTAGTTAGATCACAAGGCCCTACCGTACCGTGGGCTGGCCTAATACCCGGTGGTTGGATCACAAGGCCCTATCGTACCGTGGCCTGGCGTAATGCCCAGTGGTTTGATCACAAGGTCCTACCATACCGTGGGTGGCGTTAATGCTCAGTGGTTGGATCACAAGGTCCTACCATACCGTGGGTGGCGTTAATGCCCAGTGGTTGGATCACAAGGTCCTACCATACCGTGGGTGGTGTTAATGCTCAGTGGTTAGATCACAAGGTCCTACCATACCGTGGGTGGCGTTAATGCCCAGTGGTTGGATCACAAGGTCCTACCATACCGTGGGTGGTGTTAATGCTCAGTGGTTGGATCACAAGGTCCTACCGTACCGTGGGCTGGCATAATGCCCAGTGAGTAATCACAAGGTCCGGATATTGTTAGTGTATTGACTCGCATTACATTGTTGTTATAGCGCGCTTTGTCGGGTACCAGAACTGCTCAGGGCGTTCACTACACACATGATCTAACTCAGCGTCAATTTACTGCTTGATGCACATAGTCTAGCGCCTCAAACAACTGAGCAATGTTGAACGACAGGCGGCGAACAGGACCTGGTGCTTCTTGGCTGTGTTGTCGCTATCCCATTCCCCCCTCCCAATTCCACCCCATCCTGTGAGATTGGAGCGTCAGGCATTTTTAAGTCCTTGCGGTGGAACTCGAGCGTGCAAAGACTAAACCTCGGCCTATTGGTTACTTCTCGTATAAAGACGAAGCCTCTACCTCGAGGTGGAATGGCTTCTTTCGTGTATGTACTGAAATTCCCAAAGATCAAAATGCCACGTCTGTTAAGACTGCTACAGCTAGCGTGCGCGATGATGTATGAAAGGAAAACCCAGCACGTACAACACGAGAACGGATTGAACAGTTACATGACTGGACTGACGTCGGAGTATTACATGGAATACGGTGTATGGGGTTGTGTAACGCAGTGTGTTTTATTAGTGTGACCATCTGAGATCCAGATAGCTCTGGGACATTCATGTCAGGTCAACTGTGGCCGTCATAATAATAATAATAATAATAATAATAATAATAATAATAGTAATACTAATACTAATACTAATAATAATAATAATAATAATAATAATAATAATAATAATAATAATAATAATAAAATAATAATGACGATGATGATGATGATGATAATAATTGTAATAATAGTAATAATAATAATAATAATGATAATAATGTTAATAATAATAATAATAATAATGATAATAATAATAATAATAATAATAATAATAATAACAATAATAATAATAATAATAATAATAATAATAACAATGTTAATGTTAATAATAATAATAATAATAATAATAATAATAATAATGATAACATTAATATTAATAATAATAATAATAATAATAATAATAATAATAATAATAATAATAGGGCACTGCTGAGGAAAAGAGTATTGTAGATAGCCCTAACTGTGGAAAGTTGTTGTTGTTTGTAGATTATAGTCACACGACACTTTCGCATATAGGTGACTACTGGACCGATTTATACTGACACCAGCGGGCCAGTTGTTGGTAAAGGGGAAAATAATATGATCACACGTTGACCAATCCGGGATTCGAACCAACGACCTTTCGGTTACTAGCAAGACGCTCTTACCAACTGAGCTACCCGGCCCCTCCTAAGGAAAGTTGTGTTGATCTTGTGTTAACATAGCTCCATCGTAAATCACCCACCGCGGTAGCTCAGTGGTAGAGCGTTGGCCTGGCACACCCATGCCCCAGGTTCTAATCCTTAAAGGAAAACATAACAGCGGTCATTTTTCACTGTCAATCTCAGCAGTAGGATTACTCTGGTGGTTCAGTGTTGATGTAGGTCCATACCTGCACCACTCTTCCTTGGGAGGGTTATTCAGACAAGCATGCTTTCAAACCACAAACATATAAACCAGGTTATAAAGACAGGAAATTTTTGATGTTCTCAAAAACAAACACAAAAATAAACACTAACGTCTTGTTTCTTCATCACATGTCCAGATTTACTCTGAGCAGAGGCTCGTGAACACTTTTCAAACATGATTGGTCTTGGTAGTCTTAGAGCACAACCACAAGTAGAAGAGTGAGGGACCAACTGAAACCAATATGCCGCCCTTTATACAATACATCGTAGCGGCGGTATAACAATGGTTGATTGTATAATTATGTGTGTGCATGTGTGTGTGTGTACTACCGCTACATAATAAGGATTTTGCACCGTTACACCCCTATAGTTATCACATTCCTCATTATGCAGCTTTAGTAAGTGTATGTGTGTGTGTGTGTGTGTGTACTACCGCTACATAATAAGGATTTTGCACCGTTACACCCCTATAGTTATCACATTCCTCATTGTGCAGCTTTAGTAAGTGTACGTGTGGGTGTTTGTGTGTGTGGATGTGGGTGTGTGTGTGTACTACCGCTACATAATAAGGATTTTGCACCGTTACACCCCTATAGTTATCACATTCCTCATTATGCAGCTTTAGTAAGTGTATGTGTGTGGGTGTGGGTGTGTGTGTGTGTGCGTGTGTGTGTGTGTGTGTGTGTACTACCGCTACATAATAAGGATTTTGCACCGTTACACCCCTATAGTTATCACATTCCTCATTATGCAGCTTTAGTGTATGTGTGTGTGTGTGTGTGGGGTGTGTGTGTGTGTGTGTGTGTGTGTGCAAGTTTGTGCGTGTGTGCTTGCGTGATAGTGATTGTGTATGCGTGTGGTTTTATTGTCTTATCATTTCCATGAGAAAAAAGACAACAAATAAATAAATAAATAGCCATGGAATGAAATTTAACTTTAAAAAATTGTTAGCGCGCTTACCAGCTCAAAAAGTTGGAAAAGTGCTGAAAGGTACAATAGTTACAATACAATCCCTAGACGCAGGTTTGGAACTTAGAAAAAAGAAACACAACTTTCATTCGTACCTTCTTCAATCTAGTCTGCCAATTAATATCGTAAGCGTTTCTTTTGTCGTCGTCATAGTCATCATCCTCATCATCAAAATCACTACAAAGCACTAGAAAAGAAATCACATTTAGCAGCAAAAGCAATCGATTTTTTAGGGTTATTTTTTATTTTTTAAAATTATTTTATTTTATTTTCATACTTTTTTGTTGTTTAAAGTCACATTGTTGTGAACAGGCGTGAAAATAAAATATTGAATAGAATTGATTTGAATTAAATTGAAGCGATCGCTGACCATCATCATCGTCTTCGTTGTCATCACCATCATTTGATCAATCAATCAATCATCATGATCATCATTATCATCGTCGTCATCGTCATCATCATCATCATCATTATCATTTTTACCACCATCACAACCACCATTGCCATTATTGTCATCATCATCATCATCATCATCATCATCATCATCATCATCATCATCATCATCATCATCATCATCAACAACATCATCATCATCATCATCATCATCATCATCATCATCATCATCATCATCAACAACAACATCATCATCATCATCATCATCATCATCAGGCATTACAAAGCACAAGAGGACCAATCGTGTATAACAATAACAAAGTGTTGACCTTACGGTGGCCAACTTACTGCTACCAGCTTGGAGTCCCAGGTGTCTGTACACACAGTCAAAGACATGCCGGACGAACGTGTCTTTAGACTAGCACTAATGAGACAAAGCCACGACGGACAAACAGACAGGTGCAAAGACATACCGACAGACGGACGGACAGGCAGACGGACAGACAGACAGGCAGACGGATAGACAGACAGGCAGATAGACAGTTCATATCATCTGATCCATCTACAAACCCCAAAATATCCAAATTTGCCCAGCCAATTTTTAGGTACGCCGCAAAACATGTTTAGAAAGTGATGAAGTGTAATTACTTTGACCTTCAAGAACGTACTAATACAAATAATCTAATAGCTAAAATATCCTATCCCGTAACTCGGGGGTCGTTGGGGCACCACAGATGATCGTTTAACCAGCATACTTCATTTTTTCCTGTCCTCAGCAACCCTGATTGTTTCGCTCAGTGTCAAACCAGTCCATTCTCGAATGTTGTCCTCCCAACTCTTTTTCGGTCTCCCTCTTCTTCTACCTCTTTGCACTGTGCCTTGCAGGATGGTCTCTGCAAGACCTGACGATCGGGTGACGTGGCCATACCATCGGAGTTTCCGTTTCTTCACCACTGTGAGCAGGTCATCGTGTTGTCCAATGGCTTGTGTGATGGTCTGTTGGACTTCGTCGTTGGTGATGTGCTGGGTATAGGAAATGCCATTAAGTCTTCTGTAGCACATCATCTAAAATATCCGCAAAGTAAAATGTTGAATTTCGGTTTAACTTCTCTCAAAATAAAGCAAAAAGTGTGAATAAGCCAAAAACGTGAAATGCGGATCGACGTTGCGATCTACTGACAACCAGATTGTTACCGAAGGATGGCCCATGATTCGGGGTACATTTATACTAAAAACGTAACAAAATCGCTAAAGCCGTTTTTGAGATATTGAGCTAAACAAACGTGTTTAACAACAAATTGACTTCAGTGACCTTGACCTTTGAGGTAGAACAAACCTGATGAGAAGTGGAAGGGGGGGGGGAAGCGGGGAAAGGGGGCAGGCCACTAACCCAGGTAATGTTCCTATGAAGTTTTATCAAAATCCGTTCAGCAGTTCTTGAGATGTAGCTTCTAGCAGACCAGTCGACAGACCGACTATTTTGCTTTTTTCGGGTTTCCCTAGACTATTTCAACGATAATAATAATAATAATAATTTATTTTATAAAGCGCGATTCCAAACAACTGTCTGCTCAAAGCGCTCACACGCATGCACACACTCTCACACTCGCAGGTTAACATTATAATCTTAAAGTATCGAGTTTAAACGAAGGGTAAAATATGTATACTAAAAGAAAGATGTACATGTACAAGATTTAAACATTAACACTGGTAAAACACAGGACAGCAATTTTTAAAAAGTTAGGGCAAAAAGGGTACAGTGGTTACAAATACATGCGAATCACAAAACCAAACCATACACAGAATTTTAAAAAGTATGTGATAAAACAAAATGACATCGTACTAAAACGTATTGCACATAACATTGCATTGCACAAACACGCACACAAAGAATGAAATTACGGATTTAACCGTCTTATAAAATATTACGTATTACATTTAAGTCCAAGGCCAATCCCTCGACACAGTGCATAGCTTCAAATATTTAGGAGCCATTGTATCAGACAATGGGTCCCGACAGGAAGTCCTCTCCAGGATCGCACAAACCACTGCTGCCCTGACAAGGTTGAAGCCCATTTGGAAAGACAGGACCATCAGTCTACATTCCAAAGTAAGACTGCTGCGCTCCTTTGTCATCTCCATCTTCCTATATGCTTGCGAAGCATGGACCCTCACAGCAGATCTCCAACGAAGAATACAAAGCATGGAGATGAGGTGCTACAGAAGACTTCTGGGCATTTCCTATACCCAACACATCACCAACGACGAAGTCCGACAGACCATCACACAAGCTATTGGACAACATGATGACCTGCTAACAGTGGTGAAGAAACGGAAACTTCGGTGGTATGGCCACGTCCCCAGATCATCAGGCCTTGCAAAGACTATTCTGCAAGGCACAGTGCAAGGAGGTAGAAGAAAAGGGAGACCGAAAAAGAGGTGGGAGGACAACATTCGAGAATGGACTGGTTTGACACTGAGCGAAGCCATCAGGGCTGCTGAGGACAGAGAAAGATGGAGTATGCTGGTTAAACGATCATCTGTGGTGCCCCTACGACCTTCGGGTTACGGGACAGGATAGGATAGGATAGGATTACATTTAAAAACAAAAATTAAAATAATGAAAATGGCCAAAATTTAAAATGAAAGACTCCAGCGTAAGAAAATAATTTTCATAGCCTACACCTCGACCGACAGAACGACCCATGCCGAAAAATTGTTATAATTCTCTCTCTCTCTCTCTCTCACTCTCTCTCTCTCCCTCTCCCCTCATCCCCCTCCTCCCTCGCCTCACTCCAAAACTCATACATACACATTTATTCACAGATGTTTTAAAAACAGGTGTGTCTTCAGTGATTTCTTGAACGATGAATGGGACTGGGCAAGACGAAGGTCGGACGGCAGGGAGTTCCATAGAGCTGGGGCATACCGGGAAAAGGACCTTTTACCAAAACTATTAAGGGAGTATCTAGGAACTGTAAGGAGGGATGCATCTTGTGATCGGAGAGGGCGTGTTGGCCTATAGGGGCTGAGGAGTTCGGAGAGATAGGAAGGGAATGTTTCAGAGTGGAGGCACTGATAGCAGAGAGAGGCAATCTTGTAGTCAATTCGAGCTTTAACAGGGAGCCAGTGTAAAGTTGTCAGGGCAGAAGAGGCACTGGAACGTCGAGACTGACGAAGGACAAGACGGGCAGCGTTGTTTTGGATGCGTTGAAGTCTGAGGAGCTTGTTTTCAGGAAGATCAGCTAAGAGGGAATTGCAGAAGTCAAGACGAGAGAGAATGAAGGCCACAGCAAATTTGTTTGATGATTCCATTGAAAGATATTGTCTGATTTTGCCAATTCTACGAAGGTGGAAATTCAAGGTTTTGCACATGTGGTTGATGTGAGTGTCCAAGGAAAGACATTCATCAATATGAACGCCAAGATTTCGAACTGATTTGGAAAATTCTATATTGTTGTTCATCAAGCTTAGGGAGTGTGTTGATAGCTGCTGAAGTTTACTACTTGTGCCAATGGCGATCACCTCGGTTTTGTCATTATTCATCTGCAGTTTGTTTGTGCTCATCCAGTCAGCAACCGAGTTAATGCAACGCGACAGGTCGGAAGCAAGCTCCGGGATACCGGCCGGAATAGCAGAGTTTTGTAGTTGAGTGTCATCCGCAAAGAAGTGGTAAAGGTGGTCAAAAGTCTTGATGATAGAGCTTAACGGCTGGGTGTACATAGTGAAAAGTACAGGCCCAAGCACGGAACCCTGTGGCACACCATACTTCAAAGGAGAAGGAATAGACTGAGTATTGTTAACAAGGACAGACTGAGTTCGTTTAGTAAGGTATGAACGGAACCAATGGCATCAACTCGGACATGAAAGTCCAAAGCCAATCCCAGAACACGGGGCATAGCTTCAAATATTTACGAGCCATTGTATCAGACAGTGGGTCCCCACAGGAAGTCCTCTTCGGGATTGCGCAAGCAACTGCTGCCCTGACAAGGTTGAAGCCCATTTGGAAAGACAGGACCATCAGTCTACACTCCAAGGTAAGGTTGCTGAGCTCTCTTGTCTCTTCATCTTCCTATATGCTTGCGAAAGATGGACCGTCACAACAGACCTACAACGAAAAATTCAAAGCATGGAGATGAGGTGCAACAGAAGACTTCTGGGCATATCCTGAACCCAGCACATCATCAACGACGAAGTCCGACAGATCATCACACAAGCCATTCGACAACACGATGACATGCTCACAGTAGTGAAGAAACGGAAACTCTGATGGTATGGCCACATCACCAGAACATCAGGCCTTGCAAAAACTATCCTGCATGGCACGGTGCAAGAAGGCGGAAGAAGATGTTTCAGAAAAAACGTTGGGAGGACAACATTCGAGAATGCACTGAGCGAAGCCTTGAGAGTTGCTGAGGACAGAGAAAAGTGGAGTACGCTGGTTAAACGATCAATCTGTGGTGCCCCAACGACTTTCGAGTTACTGGATAGGATAGGATGGGATAAAATAGGATAGGATAGGACGTAAGCTGTGACTTTTTTGGTTTAAATGTACAACAGGTTTGCCGTGTTTTTGTCATTTACGTTTATTTCATTTTATGGAAGAAGAAGAAGGAGGAGGAGGAGAAGGAGGAAGAAGAAGAAGGAAGAAGAAGAAGAAGAAGAAGAAGAAGAAGAAGAAGAAGAAGAAGAAGAAGAAGAAGAAGAAGAAGAAGAAGAAGAAGAACAAAAAGAAGAAGAAGAAGAAGAAGAAGAAGAAGAAGAAGAAGAAGAAGAAGAAGAAGAAGAAGAAGAAGAAGAAGAAGAAGAACAAAAACAACAACAACAACGAAAGAAGAAGAAGAAGAAGAAGAAGAAGAAGAAGAAGAAGAAGAAGAAGAAGAAGAAGAAGAAGAAGAAGAAGAAGAAGAAAAACCACAACAACGGAAGAAGAAGAAGAAGAAGAAGAAGAAGAAGAAGAAGAAGAAGAAGAAGAAGAAGAAGAAGAACCACAACAACGGAAGAAGAAGAAGAAGAAGAAGAAGAAGAAGAAGAAGAAGAAGAAGAAGAAGAAGAAGAAGAAGAAGAAGAAGAAGAAGAAGAAGAAGAAGAAGAAGAAGAACGAAAGAAGAAGAAGAAGAAGAAGAAGAAGAAGAAGAAGAAGAAGAAGAAGAAGAAGAAGAAGAACAACGAAAGAAGAAGAAGAAGAAGAAGAAGAACAACAACAACAACAACAACAACAACAACAACAACAAGGAGAAGAAGACCCCTCTGGATCCTCTGCACTGGAAACTAGATCTCCAAACTGCATTATTGGCCAGCATTAGGACAGGAGGTCAGAACAACTTCCTCTATTATCACGTGAGTAGACACCATGATACATTAAAGGTTAATGGAACCCGACATTGAAAACCCCAAACACAGTAAAACCGCAAATTGTGAACTTCTGCATAGCACGAATGCACCGGGGTGACGAAACCGCGTTCCTAGTGAGTGGTGTTCATTAGTAACCTAATATGCTAATCTATGCAAATTACGTTTGCGAAACAGATCAAATGTGTTCCCGTAACCCTTGTGTTATTGGGGAAACAGGCGTTAGGAACTTCTCTTTCCTCCGGGCCAGCTTCATAAAAGGCGGTGGAGCTCTTATCCTCTCCTACTAGTTAGTCTCCTCTCTGAAAATCCTTATCGGGAAGAGAGGGGACTATAAACTAATACATAACATAACATAACATCCTCTCCTTCGCTGCTTGTACCGTCCCCGCTTCTAAACAGATTCAGGTAAACTTACTAATTCACGGCTGGATGGACTGTGTGCCGTTTCATTCCTTGTGGCTTTCATTGGTAGCATCCAAGTACTAAACATTCCCATCCAAGTAAGTAAACGGGTTCAACGATGCTTAGCAAAATCATTTTAGTGTCCGCCCTAACCAATACGCTTTTACGGCACCCTGATGATGCCAATAAAAATTTCGTGGAGCGAGATCCAAAGAAGTGAATGAACATTTAGAAAGTATTCGAGCATTTGCAAGTAGAGGACGAGAAGAAGAAGAAGAAGAAGAAGCTGAAAAAGAAGAAGTACAACAACAACAACAACAACAACAACAACAACAACAACAACAACAACAACAACAACAAGGACAAGAAGAACAAGAACAAGTACAAGAACAAGAAGTAGAAAAACAAGGAAGAGAGAGAGAGAGAGAGAGAGAGAGAGAGAGAGAGAGAGAGAGAGAGAGAGAGAGAGAGATACATAAGAGACGGGAGAGAAAGAAAAAAAAGAGACAGACAGGCAGAGACAGACAAATGAGAGGTAGAGAGAGAGAGCGATAGAGTGGTACAGACAGATGAGAGAAAGAAAGAGACATAAAAAGAAAAAAAAGAGAGAGAGACAGAGACCGAGATAGCGCTTTGAACTGATATTGTTCGTTGGGAAAAAGCGCTATATAAATATCCTTATCCTTATCATCATAGAGAGAGAAAGAATGGAAGAAAGAGAGAGAGAAAAAAAAAGAAAGAAAGAAAGAAAGAAAGAGAGAGAAAGAAAGAAAGGAAGAAAGATAGAGAGAGAGAAATAAAGAAAGAAAGAAAAAAAAAGAGAGTAAGAGAGAGAGAGAGAGAAAAAGAGAGAGAGAGAGAGAGAGAGAGAGAGAGAGAGAGAGAGAGAGAGAGAGAGAGAGAGAGAGAGAGAGAGAGAGAGAAAGAAGGAGTGGAATGAAGCTAGACAGAAGACGAGTATGGATGGAAAAAATGGTTGTCGTAGGGGTAATAAATATAAAAGTGTTGCTGTTGATAGAAAAGAGTTTGAGGTCGCAAATGCATATTGTGGAGATTTACATCTTTTTACAAATACATTTAAAAAAAGAAAGAAAATAAAATAAAAAAAGATGATTTAGGCCACTATTCAATTAATCTTTATTGTCTGTTCACACATTTAGGTGATAATAATAATAATAATAATAATAATAAAGTAGGCTTATATAGCGCGATACCCCAGCTCAGGGCTGGGCTCACCGCTCTTAACATAGGATATATCTTTAGAACAAATATAAACAATAAAACAGGGTATGCAAGCATTCACACCAACCGTACTCACAAAGGCATACAAGAGAACAACAACATATGCAATACACTACACATGCAAAATAAGCAAACAAACAAACAAAAAAATATTAATACAATGACATATTAAATAATAATAAGATTCACCATACAGATTTAAAATGTAACTAAAAATTTGTTACATCTAACAATGGTTAATTAATACAATGATCGGATAAAAAAAGATAAGACCCGCCTCTCCTCACTATTGCAGAAATAAAATATTATCAAAAACATAATGTACAAACTAATGCAAAAATAATTATGCAAAAATAATTATATAAAAATAATTAGATACTCAGATATAAATGTACAGACTATTTATGTGTCAAGCCATGGACGGCACCCCACCGGCATCCGTCGTCAGTCGGAGGGTGAGTCAATCAGGATAATACAGTTTGAAGAGATGGGTCTTGAGTGCGTTTTTGAAGGCCTGGGTGGTCGGTATGTTGCGGATGTGTGGTGGAAGAGAATTCCATTGCTTGGGAGCGCAGAAAGAGAAAGATCGTTCACCGTATGCCTTAGTGCGTGTCTTGGGAACAGAAAGAATGCGCGCGTCTGCAGAGGAGCGAAGCGGTCGAGAGGGTGAGTAGACAGTTAGAAGATCAGTAAGATAGGAAGGGCAGGAGTCAGAGAAGAAGTTGTGGCAGAGAGTGGACAGTTTGTAGTCGATGCGGGCTTGAACAGGATATTGTCTGTTCACATTTAGGTGATATTGTCTGTTCACATTTAGGTGATATTGTCTGTTCACACATTTAGGTGATATTGTCTGTTCACACATTTAGGTGATATTGTCTGTTCACACATTTAGGTGATATTGGACACAAAGATGTATACTAGAAGAAGATGCGATACTGTTATTTTTCGAAAGCGTTTAAACCGTAAGTCAAGTCAAGTCAGCCAATCTTCATGACCCACAGTGGACAATTGATACAGCACATGGCGTCTCAGCCAATCTTCATGACCCACAGTAGACAATTGATACAGCATATGGCGTCTCAGCCAATTTTCATGACCCACAGTAGAGAATTGATACAGCACATGACGTCTCAGCTAATCTTCATGACCCATAATACAGAATTGATATAGCACATGGCGTCTCAGCCAATTTTCATGACCCACAGTGGAGAATTGATACAGCACATGGCGTCTCAGCCAATCTTCATGACCCACAGTGGAGAATTGATACAGCACATGGCGTCTCAGCCAATCTTCATGACCCACAGTGGAGAATTGATATAGCATATGGCGTCTCAGCCAATAAGAAAGGAACAACAAAACATACTTTTAATACAAACAGAATAACCCATAAAATCGTTATCACATAATCTCTTCCAGTGCTGTCTTACTACTAACCCACACACACCCGCCAAACAAATGTACAGTTCATTTCATTTGGTTCACAGAACAATTCATATCAAGCACATACATTTGAGATAACTTTCCACTCCTAATGATTGTTTGAGGGTATGAACATAATATCAGAGATGTTTGTTTATTTCATTTAACGTCTATTCACCGAAGTGATTTTAGACAATAAAATAAAAGGAAGGAGGGGGAAAAAGGATATGCGCTACATGGATGGGGGAAAGGAAATAACATTTAAACAAAATGGTAAAGTAACATAACATGAAATAAAATTAAATAAACATTAAGTATTCAAACAATATTTTAAAACTCTTTAAAAAAATAAAATAAAATAAAATAAACTTACTATGGAACAAGTCCAACTTGCGAAATGTGCATTGACAGAAAAGTCAATTTTGTGAGATTGTCATATACGAAGTAATCAGAATAAACTTGCAATTTTTATAACAAATGTCCTACAGGACTATAAATTATAGATTTAGCGATGGTTATCCAATATTTACTATTTTTATTTTGAACATTATGAATGTTCTGTGGAATATATTGTGTTATTACACTGCAGTCATGAATGATATGATTTATAGTTAAATTTTCATTGCAAATGCAAACAATATCCTTGCAATATTTTGTCCTCCAAGAATTTAAAGCAAGACGATGTGCTAAAGAGGTTATTGTTCGAGGATACTGTGAATTATCACTATATATTATTTTTAAAGGAAATTTATTTTTTATTTTCTTTTCAATTATACTATAAATTTCTTTTGTTGATAAGGGGATGTCAATATGGCTAACGTTGTGTTGATTTTTCGCTCCTTCTTTTGCTTTCCTGTCAGCCCAATCATTATTATCTAAACCACAATGAGATGGTATCCAACAAAATTGAACATTTGTGCCATTGATAATTAAGCAATGTATAAGATATTTTATTTCATATATAATATCACCTCTGCTCTTATAAATATTAGAGTCCAGACTCTGAAGAACAGATTTGGAGTCTACACATAATAAGATATTAAAAAAGGTCTTTGGTTGACTCAAGATTTTATGTAATGCCATAAGAATTGCGGTAAGTTCTGCAGTATAAATTGAGCGATCTTTACCTAAATACAAGGATTCACAAATTTTTAAAGCAGGTATAACATAACCAGCCCCAGTTTGGCCTGTATCTAAAACAGAACCATCAGTATAAATTTGCAAATAAGAATAATATTTTTTATCTATATGTTCATAAGCTTCTGTTGCTAACAATAATCCATTTTCTTTTTTCCGTAGAGCAGTATATTCAAAATCAAAGTTTGCTCGCTTAAATTCCCAGATTGGTATAGGCATTTGTGGTATTTTTTTAGAGATTGATTTAGGAAATAAATTTGACCCCTGTAAAAGTTCATCTGTATAAGATGCTATTGTTTGTAAATAACTGATACCCTGTGCTCTTTTTGGATAATCTAAATCAGATCTTACTTCTAGTTCTGTGTCAGTGAAATTTTCTACAGCAGAGGCTCTAACTATATATTTAGCGCATGATAATTTTCTCCACTCATTTAATGGTAATACTCCAGCTGCTTTATAAGCATCGTCAGTTTTTGTATGTACTGGAATACCCATAACAATTTTAATTGCTTTACTGTCCATACTCTGGAGTTGTTTCAGTAAATATTTTGGAGCTGAAAAATATACCTCTTGTCCATACGTTAATTTAGATCTGACAAGCATGCACACAAGATGAATAAGAGTTTTAGTATCACGTCCCCATTTTTGAAAGCTTATAATCTTTATTAAATTTAAACTTTTAACGGCCTTTTCCAACAAATAATGTATATGTTTTTTCCAACTTAATTTAGATGTAAAATATACCCCGAGAAATTTTATTTCCTGTACATATTTCAATTCTTTGATACCAATATAAAATTTTGGCAAACATTTGGGGTTAATCCCATTATTAAACAAGATCATGTTTGTTTTTTCTTCTGATAATTCCAATCCATTATCCTTCATGTAAATATCAATATTGTTCAGTTCATTTTGATATATCTTTTGAATATGTTTTATTTCATATATAGAAGTTTTCCTTTTTAAAGATACATTTACCCATATGGCAATATCATCAGCATATTGAACTAGATGAATTTTATTACTTACAAATTGAGGTAAGTCATTTAACAAAATAGTGAATAAAAGAGGTGAAATTATAGAGCCTTGTGGTATACCCATGTTAATATTATATGTAGAAGAATAAGAGTGACCTACTTTGGCCATTATTTTTCTTCCATGCAAAAACTCTTTAATATATTGAAAAATATTTCCAGAAAGCCCTATATTTTTTAATTTGTATAAAAGTCGAGCATGCCAAACTCGATCATAAGCCTTTTTAACGTCAAAAAATGTAGCTAATATATTTTTCCTTCTAGCGAATTGTTTCTTAATGTGTGTTGTTAATTTCACTAAATGGTCTACTGTTGATCTGCCTTTTTTAAAACCAGCCTGATTTTCTGGAATTACTTTATTTTTTTCACAATAATATGATAATCTATTCATTATAATTTTTTCCATAATTTTACCAGCATGCGATGTTAATGCAATGGGGCGATAACTTGACGATTCGTGTCGATTTTTCCCTGTTTTTAAAAGTGGAATAATTATTGATGTTTTCCAAATATCAGGCAACACATTATTTTCCCAACATTTATTAATAATAGTGAGAAAATGTTGTATCCATTTTAAAGGCATGTGTTTTAGCAAAATGTATGATAACCCATCTGGACCAACTGCAGATTTTTTAGTGCCAAAATAATTTAAAGCATCTGTAACCTCTGTTATTGATATACTAGAATTCATAAATAAATAATTATCTGAATTAGGTTCTTTATAATGTTCAGATTTTTCTTCATGTTTTCTTTTTTCGAACTCATCTCTAGTTAGACTACTAGTATTGCTTGCATTTGCAAAAAGTTTTCCAAATTCTTCAGATTTCTCCTTTGGCGAAGAAAATAGTTTGTTAGTTATTTTTATGGGACACTTAGGAAGCTGAAAGCCATTTTTCATTTCTTTAACTTTTTTCCAAACATTATTGACATTACATGTATTTGATATTTCTTTTTTACAAAAATCTTCCCAATACTGTTTCTTTGCTGATGCTATAATTTTATTACAATTAATTTTTGCACATTTCATGTGCCTATGTGCGGAAACAGATCTACATTTTATCCAATTCTTAAATGTATTCTTTTTTTCCTTAACTGCATCTGCACATGCTTGATTCCACCAAATATTACCACTGTGTTTTTTCTTTACAGAATTTCTCTTAATAGGTATAGACTTATTAGCTGCAGACAATATTGTTTTTGTAAAACCTGTACAAATTTCATTAATATCTTCATTTTGTAGAAAGTCATCTTCAGAGTACAATAAATGCATTTGATACTGATTCCAATCTGCACGAGTATAAATATATTTTGGTATAACATCATCTTCTATTTGTACCTCTGGCTTTTCATTTATTACAGTTACAACTGGAAGATGGTCACTACCCAATGAATCAGAGTCCACTTCCCATATACTGTCTATTGCCAAATCAGGCGATACAAACGTTAGATCAATGGCAGAAGGTTGGTGGGTTGCTATGTCAGGAATCCTTGTTATTTTACCATCATTTAACAATATAAGACCAGAAGTAATGATATTTTCAATAAAACGATTATTTGTATTATAATTACATCCTTTATCCCAAATTGTTGAGTGAGCATTGAAATCACCAACTATAATCCAATTTTCAATTATATCAATTGATTGTAACCATTCAGTATTAAAATCATCTGGTCCTAATGGATAATAAACAGACGTGATATTAACATACATTTGATCATGTATTTTTACTTTCACAGCTACTGAATACACATCATTTAAATCTTTTGGAATGGGAGACTTGCATGTGACGTAATCCAAATCTTTCCTAATGTATATCGCAACGCTAACTTTAGTATTCTGTTTAGTAAACGGTGTTACCGGCGGAAAAAAGTAGCCTTCGATCTTAGGAAGTTTCTTCCTTTTTACATTCAATGACTGCAGTGCAAGAACATGATGTTGGTTTGTTACTACATATTGTTGTAAAGAGTGTACATTTGTGGATATAGATCTGCAATTCCACTGAACAATACTAAATTTATCATCAATCATAAATTTAAGATTTTTTTTTAAAAATGAATGTTGTTCAATTATGACAAAATATTTCTGAACATCAGTGACATTAACTTCATTCCTTTTTGATTCAGATGAATGCAGTCTCTGTAAAAGGAACGGTTTGTAGCCCCCGTTTTTGTGAGATAGGATACACTGTTGTCCACAAAGTGTACATTTTCTTTGACACATGCTGCTCTCAGTGCAGCGTTGGAGGCATCACCCTTCTTTCTCAGCTGACCTCTCGGGGGTACTATAGATGACAAACAAATGTTTGCTGCAGGGAATGTTGTCTTGACTACTTTTATCATCTTTAGCCAGTCCTTCATGTTAATGTTTTTTGTTTTGCAGCTGTTGATACCTGCATGAATAATGACAGATTCTATTTTTCCATTTGCAGGTACATCATCCAACCATTGTACAATGTCTTCAATTTTTATACCAGGAATGCAGACTAGCTGTCCTTTGACGCCTTCAACAGCAACTTCTTCCATTCTAATGCCTCTAATGACGGAGTCTCCTATTATGAGTTGTTTAGTATCTTTGGCAATTTTACTATGCTTTAGCCTTTCAAACGGAGTACTGGTGATGTCACTGACAGATCTCATATTCAGTTTAGAAACATCCGGATATTCGACAAATGTGTCACAAGGAGTAGAACAGGCCACTGTCTCTAGTGATGATTCCTCACTTGTTATCGCATCTGACACCTGTCGTACATTGTGTTTACACAGTTTGATCAGCTGCTCTGCCTTCTCTCTTTCAGAGTGTACAATGCTTGCTGTTGTTGATTTATGTTGAAAAAGTGTTTTGTAGATTGCAAAAAGTCTGTCGATGTTTGTGTCTTGCTCACTAATTATTGGGACAGCTACTTTTTCCAAAAACTCTGTAAAAGATGGTGTTGATGTTGCAGTTTGTTGTGCAGCTACTTGAGCATATGTTTTTTTAATTTCTTTTTCAGGACGTTTCTGCTGTACTTTCTTAATAGCCTCTTGTATGCTCATTGAGCATTTTGATCTTTCTGTGAGAGCATTTTTTAGAAGCACCTTTTTGTCGCATCCACGATAGGCAGCTGAGTGCTCACCTCCACAGTTTACACAGTGAGGCTTGGAGGCGTTGCAGTTTTGCCTTACGTGATATCCTCCGCATCTGCAACATCTTTGTTTTGCACAGCAATGTTTCAATGTATGGTTTAATCGCTGGCATCTTGTGCACCGTGGAACTGGAGGACAATATGGATGTACCTTAAAAGTTTTGTCATTTTGTGTCAATGTTGCAGGCAATTGGTTTGATGCAAACACTATTCTTGTTATGGTGTGACTTGATTTTTTCGCAATGATATTTTTGTATTTGATGATGTTTTCATTGTTCTTTAGAGTGTGTGTATTGCTTAGTCCAAATACTACTCCTTCAGTTGTTTCAGTTGGAATAACACACTTTACATGTGCACCCCCGATGTCAGACAGTGATAATAATTTGTCTTGTTGTTGCTGAGAAACACAATGAACATACCAGTCTCCAGAACGCAGTTTACTAACAGAAGCGACACTACCTACAAAACCTTGAAATGGAAATTTACTTGATACAGGAAGTTTCTTCAAAGTTACATTTCCCGTATGTTTATCCCGTACTAGTACAGGAAAGTTTTGTTTACATACATTGTCTTTCGAGTATTTTATACTTATTTGCTTTTCAGGTGTAATAACTATAAATTCCCTTTCATTTTCAAGAATGGTCGATTTCTTGTCTATATTAAACTGTTCCCGAAGGCAATGCATCCTTATTGTACATTTTGTGATATTTATGTAATTTTGAAATATTTTATCAAGCGCGTATGTTGCGTCACTAAGATGAAACAACAAACTACCACATATGACGTGTACGTTTTTTTTTTTTTTTTTTTTTTTTTAAACTAATTGTTTACGTCATTTCCACTCTGGTCACACACAATGACGTATTTCTTCCTTTTTTGATCCCATGACGAACACCACGCGATCACATTCTGGAAGCATAATATAATATCAGAGAGTGGCACGGTGAAATCAAAGTTAATGGTTTTGAATGGTGCTGTGCTGATGCAAAACATCTTCAATTGTACACACCAATTGATGCGTCCTACACTCGCTGGACCTAAAGCAATAGTCATGTAATGTAATGTCCTACACTCGCTGGACCTAAAGCAATAGTCATGTAATGTCCTTCACTCGCTGGACCTAAAGCAATAGTCATGTAATGTCCTTCACTCGCTGGACCTAAAGCAATAGTCATGTAATGTCCTTCACTCGCTGGACCTAAAGCAATAGTCATGTAATGTAATGTCCTACACTCGCTGGACCTAAAGCAATAGTCATGTAATGTAATGTCCTACACTCGCTGGACCTAAAGCAATAGTCATGTAATGTCCTTCACTCGCTGGACCTAAAGCAATAGTCATGTAATGTAATGTCCTACACTCGCTGGACCTAAAGCAATAGTCATGTAATGTCCTTCACTCGCTGGACCTAAAGAAATAGTCATGTAATGTCCTTCACTCGCTGGACCTAAAGCAATAGTCATGTAATGTAATGTAATGTCCTACACTCGCTGGACCTAAAGCAATAGTCATGTAATGTCTCTCACTCGCTGGACCTAAAGCAATAGTCATGTAATGTCCTTCACTCGCTGGACCTAAAGCAATAGTCATGTAATGTCCTTCACTCGCTGGACCTAAAGCAATAGTCATGTAATGTAATGTCCTACACTCGCTGGACCTAAAGCAATAGTCATGTAATGTAATGTCCTACACTCGCTGGACCTAAAGCCATAGTCATGTAATGTAATGTTATGTCCTACACCTTATTCAACAATACATCGGGTGAATTTTCAACAGCAGTTGTTCTCCTTCACGCTTACACATATTTTCCTGGGCTTTTAACCGACGAGCATTCAAGTTCGCGTGAAAACATCCTCGATCAGTGAAGCTAAAAGATTCGGGCAATGAGCACGGAACTCTTCCTGTCCCTCCGAGCCCCCAAACCTCCCAATTAAGGTTCCTAGTGGGCAATTAAAGACGTTCTCACTCATTCACTTCAATCTAGCAGGCCCTCAGTACCTATTCTGGCCCTCCTGGCCTGGGGCTGCCGCGCTGCTCGCATACGAGTGCCTAATATTAAGTCATTATGGCTTTCATTATCATTAAATGCACCTCCATCACCACCACCATCGCTATGATTGATGTAATGTTGGAAAGAGTGTAACTACACTGCACTACTTTTGCTGGCGACCTGTAGGAAATCTATAGTTTTTTTTTTTTTAAACTCGTCCCTAAATACCTTTTTTCCACCTTAAGAGCTGCGCAAGTCACCGGCCGATTCAGGATCTAACTCCAGCCGTTTTGGGGCGCGTCGTCTCACGCCCAGACAACTGAGTACAACCCTGAGCAAACGGGATGAAGAAGAAGCTCGCTGGGAGTATTTGTGCACATTGGAGAGTCAGGATTTTTAACCTCAGTGCAATGGGATGGGTGCGTGCACAGAATAGACCTCGGTGTATACTCTCATCCGAAGGAGTCAAGAGTGTGCCTACACTGAACAAAAGGGATGAAGAAGAAGGTCTCCCGAAATTGCGCCATATCAAAAAGCTAATCTGGGAGAATGACTGCAATATTCGAGAAAGGTTACAGACTTCCTCGGCCATTGTCCACAGTGTAATACAAGTATGTGTACACAGAATGATCATTATAATGTGAGCGAAGTTTCTTCATTGATTTCTGACGCAAACCAGACTTTTTTGAAACGTTTATGTCCTTTCCTTCATCGATTTCCTACACTAAAGATAGCGCTGGGACAAGCTTGTACTGTGCCAAACAGGCTGAGTTTTGGGACAACTACCTGGCGTACAAAGTTACTCGGCCACACACACCCAATTTTCAGATTCATGAAGAGGAATGTTCAGTCAACTCGTAGTATTGTCTAGACTAGTTTTCCAATAAGAAAAAATAAAAACACGAACGAATGAACGAAAGAAAGAAAGAAAGAAAGAAAGAAAGAAAGAAAGAAAGAAAGAAAGAAAGAAAGAAAGAAAGAAAGAAAGAAGACATACAGAATAGAAGAAACAAAAAGAAACAAAGAAAAGAAAGAGAGAAAAGCCCCTCAGACGACCTCTTAACAAATAACACAATAGTCTGGGTGCACTCAATACATGTACCTGTTCAAAAATACAAATCATACAATTCCCTTTCTGTCTTCTTATAGTGATCGCCCTGCCTTAACACCATTTGATTGAGTGACGTATACAGTGTGTTTGTTGTATATGCACGAGTGTATGTAACATGCAAGTGTGCATATTGTTAGCAGATTGCCGCGCTTTGAGCCTGATTTAGGAATAAGCTCGCATATGACATCCAGTATTAGCATTATTATCACATTTTTTTCGAAACGACTCCCGTGAGTGTGTGTGTGTGTGTGTGTGTGTGTGTGTGTGTGTGTGTTGTGTGTGTTACTCATTTATTACTTATTATCCACCTAAGTGATTTAGACATTAAAAAATAAAATAAATAAATAAAAAGTACATTTAAATAACTAACTATTAAAAATAATCAACTCGTTAACTAGAATAACTGGAACAAAATCTCTCTCTCTCTCATTCCCCAATCCCACCCCAAATCCCCACCATCGTGGGAGTGCCGGTTTTTTTTCGTGTTTTTTTAAAATAGTATCCTCACTTTCTGGAAATTTAGTGCTTTAAATTCTCACTGTAGCTGTCTTTCTCATTTGTTCTTTCTCATCCATACTCTGTTCTATCAATCTACTATACTGTCTCCGTCTTCGCTAGACCAGTCACCTTTCTTCTTGAAAACTCTTCGGGGACAAAACTCCACATTTGTGTGTGAGGTCTGTTGGATCAGCTTGGGAATATTGGACGCTTACTGCCAAATGGTCACTGGGGCTTCCCATGATGTTATTATTTAGCAATGCAGGCATTTTATATGTATGTGTTTTGTTGATATTTTATAATGATATTTGTAATTTTTTTTTGTTTGTCCAAAGGAAGGTTCGATAAATTAGAGAATAGCCTCAGCGTCTTCTGCGTGGGATGCTTTTATTGTAAAGTTACCACTGGGGTTGTTTTAGATCTTTTATGCGGATCAGGGGTGAGTCCTTTTTCAGCCAAGTTGTAGTCTTGATTTTGTGATCCTGTGTCGGCTCTGTGCGATGAATAACTAAATAACTAACTCTCTCTCTCTCTCTCTCTCTCTCTCTCTCTCTCTCTCTCTCTCTCTCTCTCTCTCTCTCTCTCTCTCTCTCTCTCTCTCTCTCCTATGGTTATACACATGGGCTCTTCATATAACAATCAATGTGAAAAAATTACATGAATCTTCCAACAGATTAATAAATAAAAAATGTTGCAAGCTTTAAGCAAATCGAAAAAGTTATGTCACTTAGCATCTAAATGTTTTCATTTCCACTGGTAGTAACAAGTCAAAATCGTTGCATTTAAACCGAATATGAAACAGTGAAAAAGCACGCGTACATGAGCAAAACATATGTTTTACAAAATTTTGTTCGTGATGAATTTAAGAGAATTCTATATGCTAATGTTACAACAGGTCTTGAAAACTCAACATGTAACGAACACTGGGGTGAATAGTTATTCTCAGAAATGCTTTTTCTATCTTTTGATGGCTTCTTTAGTGTATGGAGATGTGCGAACAGTCACTGAATTCAAGTTCAAAGCACCTCTTTTTGCCTCATGATCTTCCAAATCATTAAAGATAAAACAAGAATGTGATGGTATCCAACCGAAATTAACTTATGTTCTATGTATAATCAAACAACGAACAACGTGTTTGATCTCATAAATTATTTCTTTTCGTTCATTACTATTTGTAGTATTCAATATCCGTAAAACACAATGTGAATCCACACACATTACTATGCTATATATAGAAAACAGTAGGCAAATTAGCAATTTTATTTAAAGCTATTAAAATAGCAATAAGTTCTGCTGTAAAAATGGATATAACTTTTCCTAAATAATATGAATCCTACCCTATACTATCCTATCCCGTAACTCAAAGGTCGTTGGGGCACCAAAGATGATCGTTTAACCAGCGTACTCCATCTTTCTCTGTCCTCAGCAACCCTCATGGCTTCGTTCAATGTCAAACCAGTCCAATCTGGAATGTTGTCCTCCCACCTCTTTTTCTGTCTCCCTCTTCTTTTTCCTCTTGCACCGTGCCTTGCAGGATGATCTTTGAAATAGTATGACTCACATATTTCCAAATCGGGAATAACGAAAGCAGATCTCGCATTTTCTGATTCTAGGAATAAACCATCAGTGAAAAAATTTAAACTATTATATTTTTTATTTTAAATGTATGCGAGCATCTATAGCTACCATATTCTTATCTAAATGTTTTGATACAGAACGATACCCATATTCACAATTCGCCTTTTATTTAACTCCCAAGATGGGAGCGGAGGTGTTATTAAACGTTTAGCAAATATTTCATTGGTAATTTGGCACTCCTGAAAAAGGTTTTGTGTATAAGTTGCTATGGTAATAAAGCTTTTAATGTGTCATGCTCTTTTAAAAATCTACATTTCAGATCTAATACAAAGCTCCTGGTTTGTAAAATTATCTACAGCTTTTGATCTTATTATATATTTGGAGCACGCTAATTTCCTATATTGATCTAATGATAGTTTGCTGTTTTATAAGCGTCTCTTGTTCGAGTGGCTATAGGAACTCCAAGAGCAAATTGTATGGCTTTACTGTCTGAACTATATAATTTTGAACGTACCAAAGCTCATGGTATGTTAACTAAAGTCTTCACATCTTGCCTTCAAATCTGCTTGATAATTATTTTTTTTAACAAATTAAAAATTGTTATTGCTTTTTGTAATATTCAATGTGTTTCTTCCAATTAAAACTACTCCCGGAAGATTATTTGAACTACTGTTGGTCCACCGTTGGATGTCATATGTTGGACTATGCTGCTAGAAAAATGGCCCAATATAATTATTGCTAAGGTCCTTTAGGAACATCATCACTACACAAATAACACATAATTAAATCAGGTGTTCGGGGGAAGGAGAGAGGGGAGATGTGGAGTGATAAGAGGGTGAGTTGGTGTGGGGCTGGGGGTAGAAGTAGATCCTTACAGGGTGTAACGTTCTATCGTCTGGCAGGCTAGCGTCATCGATTTCTGATCTCAAGCCGACATTTTGGACAAGACGCTGATATGTGATATTGGCTGGGTGCTATTTTACAACCTGATGGCGCTAGTTGATACTAAAATAGATATTTTTTTGTACTAAATTGGAGTACTTTATACGAAATTGGGCCATTTCGTACTAACTGGGTCTATTTGGGGGTAAAATGACAGAGGGTTGCTTGGGACTAAATCAAGGGTACTTTTACAAATCTAATAATCCCATTTTAGGTCAGGAAGCATGTCAGGAATCCGCATCGGAATATGAAATGCTGATGATGACATAAAAAAATAAACAAATTATTCTTGACATCAGTAACTTGATTGGACATTATGTAGCGATCGACCACTTATTGAGATACCTGTATCCCAAAAGTCATCAAAATTGGTTCAGCCGTTTCTGGAAAATAGAGCAAAACGTGATTAGCCGAAATTGGACCCCAGCGACCCTGACCTTTGAGACCTTTAATCAGTTTTAGAAACTATGGATTCCAATTCCTATAGCGAAGGATGTTATATTATAGATGAAATTAAATATCTTATTCATAGTTTAATCATAAATGGAACAAATGTTCAATTTTGCTGGATACCATCTCAAAGTGGATTCAATTATAATGACTGGGCTGATAGGATTGCAAAAAAAGGGCTGTTATTCAGCTCGATATTCCATTCTCAAAAAATAAAGTTCTATCCTATCCTATCCTATCCTGTCCCGTAACCAGGAGGTCGTAGGGGCACCACAGATGATCGTTTAACCAGCATACTCCATCTTTCTCTGTCCTCAACAGCCCTGATGGCTTTGCTCAGTGTCTGTCACGTGGGGTTTATGGGCTCTGCACAATGGAATTATGGACCCTCACGTTTATTCGGTGGGAACTGCTAGTACGTCACCCTATGAATTACTTTAATAAATTTATTTGTTTAGCTCGTTCTGTGTTAAGGTTGGGGTACAGAAATAGAGAGAAAAATGGTAAAAGAATACTGTCACACTAGCTTTCACACGGCTATGAATCATATGTAGTCCAGCCACTTGATAACAGTTAAAATCACACATTTATTTCTTCTACTCTATACAAGATTCTCTAAGTACTAATCTAACTTAAAAAGTCTCTTTCAATGCTAATAGTTCGATCGCTGATAGTCTAGGCAGCTGTTATTTCTTCCTCGGGCACTTTGCTATAATATTTCATGTAGATTTGGACTACTGTGGTCCGTTTTACAGTTTCTGAAGAGTTGGACTACTGTGGTCCTGTTATGATCAGTTTAAGTGCACTTCTGGGTGTACACTTAACTTTCTTATGGTGCGGTCGAAGTCCTTCTGTGAGGTAGCTTCTGGTCCACCTTTGTCTTTGTGTAGTTGGGTTCCCTTGCCACGCTGTGGGGTCTGACAGGGAGTATTTCAATGCAGCTCTTTCCGTCTTGTGCGGTAGAGGATCCTCAACCAACTAGTCGTTTCTGTGGAGTGGGGTGCACAGGATAGCTCGGGATAGCTCGCCTGCTCGTCTGTAATATAAGAGACGAAATTCTGCACAACCCTGAATAATCGGTTTGTGCAGAGCGTCTCACTGAAAGCCAAGTAGCCCTCAGTGATAGCTCCACATCTCTATACATAAGCGACGAACATTCTGCTACTTCCGGGTTCCACTGGAATCTCACTCTAAATTCCTATACATACATAAATATCAATCGTGTCTAACTATACACATACAGAATTAATAATAATATAAACATTCACGGGTACAGCCACTGGTCTGCAAACATACATATAAGTTAAACAACAGTGGTTCCGTACGGGATACAACATGGCGGCGCAACCGGTCGTGTTTCACCACGTGTTCGGCCTTTCACATGGTCACGCAAATTCGGATTAACAATTCACATTTATGCATAGCAAATTCCACAAACATAATTTCAACAATAATATAAACATATCACGATGAAACAGAAGGGTGTTCATTTACCTGTTTGACAAGTTCAGGCCCGTGATGACTAAATAGAATTCTGAGATTCTAAGTCCTGCTTCCTGGTCTATGAGTGAAGATAGTTCTCTGCTAGCTAAGGAGATGTTACTTCTTCCTCGTCTCACACACGACTCATTCAAACTGTGTTAGGCTCTGACACAGTCAATACTGCTCTACCCACTGAGCCTGCTCTGATTGGTTAAAACGGTCCGATTCAAAGCTCAAGTGCTGAGTCACTGCGCTAGCGTGGGTCGGGCTCGCGGTGTGTGGTATGCTGTGTAATTTAATTGCTGCTGTGTTATAGTCTAACTTCTAAAGTTACAAGTACTACACATGGCTAAATAGTCAACAAGCAGAGTTAAGACTAGCCAGTTCGTGACAGTGTCAAATCAGTCCATTCTCGAATGTTGTCCTCCCACCTCTTTTCGGTCTCCCTCTTCATCTACCTCCTTGCACTGTGCCTTGCAGAATAGTCTTTGCAAGGCCTGATGATCTGGTGACGTGGCCATACCACCGGAGTTCCTGTTTCTTCACCACTGTGAGCAGGTAATCGTGTTGTCCAATGGCTTGTGTGAAGGTATGTCGGACTTCGTCGTTGGTGATGTGTTGGGTATAGGAAATGCCCAGAAGTCTTAAGTAGCACCTCATCTCCATGCTTTGTATTCTTCGTTGTAGATCTGCTGTGATGGTCCATGCTTCGCAAGCATATAGGAAGATAAATAAATATAAAAAATAAAGTATATCGTATATTGAAGAAAAATATAAAAAATAAATTTCCTTGCATTAAATTATATATTGGAATGTTACATTGCTCGCGGACTGTTATGAGTTTAGCATAATTATCTTGCTTTGAACTCGTGGAGGACAAAATACTGTAAGGAAGTTGCATGCATTTGCAAACAAGCACTTTCTATTAATCATCTCATTAATGACTGCAGTGCAATCGCTCAATATATTCCACAACATATTCGAAATATTCAGGATAAATATATTAATTATTGGATATCAATTGCAAAATCATTAATATTCATTCCTGTTGGATGTTTTTTGTATAAAAAAAGAACAGTCAGTACAGATTATTTACTAGATGTATTAGATTGTTTCTATGAAGGAAAAATTAAGAACATTGAAGGTATTAATTGAGAACATTGCATTACATATATGAGATATAATGATCCTGATTCGGCTTTTTGCAGCCCGCTGGATCCTATAACCCATGATTAATTAACAAAATATGAGACATGATTAAGATTATTTTACAAGGATTGGTTAGTAGTTATATTATTTATTTATTTATTTATTTATTTAATCGTTCTTATATAGACCTTTTTCACTTTTTTGGACGTCATTGGTATAAGTTATAATTATTTTACAATTTTGATTGTTGTTGTTGTTGTTGATTTTTATTGTCTTAATTCATTTAGATGATAAGAAAAAAAAAAGAAAAAAAATTTGATTGTTTAATTGTTCAGTTTTGTATACCTTGTTTAATTCCGTTCTCCTTTCATTATGACCATTCTTTATTTGTTTAATATTTTCCCGTGCTCCCACCAAGTCTAAAATCACTTAGGTGAACAGACGTTAAATGAAAAAAAAATTGGCCCCAGCGACCCTGACCTTTGACACAGAGCAAATGCACTGACACGGGATCAGGTCACTTACTTTTAGAGAAAATACTATGACTTTTAGATCAAATATTTTCCGTGGTTCTTGAGATATATGTATAACCTAGTCCTTGACCCCTTTATCCATATCCGCCAGAACTATTGGTAATCAGTCAATAATTGGTATCTAATACAATAATTTATCGTCGCTAATATTTAAACACATAAAAACGAAGACACGCACAAATATGAATGCATATCGTCGCTAATATTTAAACACATAAAAACGAAGACACGCACAAACATGAATGCATACATGAAGCCCTCCTCATTCACAAGCACAACACCTCCTCCTCACTCTCGCCTCTCCCAACATCGCTTACAGTAGGGACAACAAACATTCAGTTCTCATCCGCAGCAAGAAATCTCGGCTACATTCTCTCCGATGACCTGTCCCTCAACAACCACATCTCCAACGTCTGTCGCTCTGCATACACGACCATACGCCAAATCAGCTCCTTTCGCCACTATCTTACAGTCCCTGCCACCAAAACCCTAGTCTGCGCTCTCGTCCTTTCTCGTCTTGACTACTGCAACTCTCTCCTTGCTGGCTCTCCAAAACACCTCATTGACAAATTACAAAAGGTTCAGAACTCAGCAGCTAGACTAGTATTCCGAGCTAAGAAACGCGATCACATCACACCTCTACTACATTCCCTTCACTGGCTTCCTGTGCAAGCACGCATAGAGTACAAACTCTCTGTTCTCTGTCACATGATTTATTGATTGATTGATTGATTTATTGTTGCTTTAGGTCCAGCGGACTCTTCCGAGCCAAATCAGGACCGGACAACCCCCGATCCGCATAAAAGATCTGCTGAAACAACCCCAGTGGGAAAATTGAATGCCCTCCACCGGCCAGTCACTTTACAATAAAGACATCCCACGCGGGGGACGGCTGAGGGTTGACCTCAACTACGCGAACACCCCGGTTACAAAAACAAAATAGAATACAAACATCATTATAAATCATCAACCAAACACATACATATAAAATGCCTATAGTGCTAAATAGTACATTCATAGGAAGCCCTAGTGACCACCCGGCAGAAAGCGTCCAACACTCCCAAGCTGATCCAACAGACCTCATACACAAACAAGGAGTCTTGTCCAGGAAGAGTTTTCAAGAAAAAAGGTAGGTCATTGATCTAGCGAAGAAGAAGATAGTATAGCAGAGTGAAGGACAGAGCAAGAATAGGAAAGAGTAAATGAGGAAGACAGCGACAGTGGGAATTTAAAGCACTAAATTTCCATAAAGTGGGGATACTATTTATACTGAAAACCCCCGGCACTCCAACGGGGGTACTGTTGCCGCAGTGAAGCGTCTTGCCTATAAAGGAAAGACAGGTTTTCAACTGTGGCTTTCACTGTTCCCTTTATAGGTTTGAACAATCTACAGTGGCAAGATTGCTCATGACCCCAAGGGGTATTCTCTGTCACAACTTCTTCACAGATTCTTGTCTTTCCTACCTTGCTGATCTACTGTCTGTCTACTCCCCTTCACGCACTTTAAGATCTTCTGCTGACACTCGCACACTCAAGGTTCCCGTCACCCGCACTAAGACATACGGCCAACGTGCATTCGCTTACTCCGCACCCAAGCAGTGGAATTCCCTTCCCTCTCTTATCCGCAACATACAATCAACACAAGCATTCAAAAAGGCCCTCAAAACCCACCTCTTCAAACTGCATTATTCAGATTGATTTGTATCCCGCTGCCATTCTCTCATCTTTTGTCTATGTCTGATCCGTAAGTGTATACACGGTTGTAAATATTTATACTATTTGTCTTCCTGGGCCTAACCGGGCATATAAATAGCTGTGAATAGGTTTTTGCTATTCTATTTCTGTCTTTTTTGTCATTTGTGCACATAGTTGTAAATAGTCTATTTCGGTCTTTTTTTGTAATTTATGTACATAGTTGTAAATAGTCTGTACCTTTACTGTTCCGTCTTTGGTGTATTGTAGCAAAATTGATGTTTTATCGAGTGCATGTATTTATATGTAATGACTATGTAAAGCGTGGTGAGTCTGGTCATAGGCTGGAGTACCCGCTATATAAAAATCTGTTATTATTATTATTATACAACCTAAGCAGTATCGTACGTAAAGATCATGGGGGAAAAAATAGTCGTCATAATAATAATAATAATAATAATAATAATAATAATAATAATAATAATAATAATAATAATAATAATAATAATAATAATCATAATCATCATCATCATCATCATCATCATCATGGATGTTATCATGCCTTTTTTTCTCAATCGAACTGAAAGCGCGGCGATCTGAAGAGATCGGTATCACAGAAGACGGAAGATAAATCAAGTTAAATTGACTGCCTCCAATACCATTACTAAAGAGAGGCAGGAAACCGGAGTATCCTGAGAGAAATCTCGGTGTCATGAAAAGTCGCGTACCCAAGCCAGGTTAGGTTTGTCCCATGCTGGGAGCCTAGTCCGGGGATACTATAGGCCTAGGGAATATAGTCCTTGGATACTATAGACCTAGGGAACATAGTCCTGGGATACTATAGACCTAGGGAACATAGTGCTGGAGGAATATAGGCCTAGGGAACACAGACGGGGGGGGGGGGGGGGGGGGGAATATACACTTTCAGGAAACATAGAACTAGAGGGAACATTTTCCTGCTGTAAAACCGGGCTGGCCGCGGTACAAAAATCCAATTCCATGTAGACTGTCGACATGGTGTTTCCAAACTGATCGACCCTGTTGGGTAATGCCTACACCAAACTTCACCACTATACTTCCTATATTGTCACACAATTTCACGCCTTGTACAGCTATTGTGCATCCTTCCTTCTGGAGGTGATCAAGTGGGAAACTCTCTCTCTTCCTCCACCCAACAGCTCCAGTACCTCCTCCTCCCTCCTTTTGTCTCTCTCTCTAATTATTTATTTATTTATTTATTCGTTTTTATATAGTGGTTTTCCAGCCCAAAAGCTGCTCTAGGCTTTAGGATCAAGCTCAAGCCGCCCGAGACGTCCACTTGCGGCCTTTGGGTGCATCGTTGGACGCCCAGACCATTGTGCACCATCCTGGGCAATTGGGTACAGTGGAGAAAGCCAACCTATAGTGCTTGCTGGATGTCAAATAAATAAATAAATAAATAAATAAATAAAATAATAATAATAATAATAATAATAATAATAATAATAATAATAATAATAATAATAATAATAATAATAATAATAATAACAATAACAACAATATTAACAATAACAATAATAATAATAATAATAATAATAATAATAATAATAATAATAATAATAATAATAATAATAATAATAATAATATTAATAATAATAATATTAATAATAATACGAATATTTATATGACGCTTTTTTATGGAAAGGAGCAATTCAAAGCGCTCCCTCACGCATTCACTCATAAACATTATTACATTACATTACATGGTTATTGCTTTAGGTCCAGCGGACTCTTCCGAGCCAAATCAGGACCAAAACATTAGTACAATATATATATATGCATAAATGGCTGGGAGCAGACGAAGTCAAAGCGGACTGGGGGAGAGGCAGTAATAAATAAAGTGATTCCTCCCTCGCCCCACCCCCCTCTCTCTCCTGATACACACGCACACATACACACAGGCACGCACAAAAGAATGAGGCAATATGGAAGAAGCAGTTTGAAGACAGAACATATCAGGAGAAAACTTTAGAGAAGAAATACGTTTTGAGGTTTGCTTTGAAGGTGATATTCTGTGTGCTGCGGAGAGTTGAGTTGAGTTGAGTAGATTACCGTCCCCGGACACAGAAGCGTATAGGCGGAGAGAAAGTGGTCATGCATTTTTAAGCAGTTGGTCCAAAGACAGAAAAAGATCCAGAACCAACAGAGACAGTTTGTGGCGGCGTATCCTGGGAAGCAGTGTGTCGGATGAAGGGTGCAAGTTGCAAGAGAGGGTGTAACCTTAGACATTATCGGCAAAGTATAAAGCAGCGGAGCCATGGAGACACTTGTAACAGAAAAGACAGATTTTGTACAAAATGTTTTGCGATATGGGAAGCCAGTGGAGCGAGCAATAAAGTGGAGTGATGTGATAAGATTTTTTGTTCTTTATGAGAATGAGGCGAGCGGCAGCGTCTTGAACACGTTGAAGATGGTGGATGGAAGAAGCAGGCAGACCAGAAAGAAGAGAGTTGCAATAGTTAAGTCGAGAGATAATGAAACACGTCACAAGTTTAGAAGTTGCGTAGATTGTCAGGTATTTACGGTTAAGTCCAATGCGCCGGAGTTGGTAGTGGCAGGCTTGACATGTCTTGCGGATAAAATATGACATATCAAGAGTATTGTCCAGGACAACACCTAAGTTCCTTGCAGTAGGTAAAAGAGGGAGGGAGCGTGTGGCATTATGGCCTAGAACTATTGTGTTGGTGAGGGTGGAGGACAATTTATGCTTAGTGCCAATGAGCATGACCTCTGTTTTGTCTGCATTGAGTTGTAATTTGTTTGCTGTCATCCAATTCTGGATATCTGAGAAGCAGTTGGGTGAGGTTTTCAGAATGGGGGGGGGAGATTTTCAAGAGTGTAACTGTTGCTAAAGTGGATGTCATCAGCATAGAAGTGATGGTCAACACTATGTTCTGAATTATCTGAGACAGTGGTGATGCGTACAGAGTAAAAATAATGGGTCCTAGAACTGATCCTTGTGGTACACCACAGGTAAGCTTTGATGGAGTAGACAGGTTGTTGTTGACAGAGACAGTTTGAAAGAGATCAGTGAGGTAGGAGCGGAGCCAGCTGAAAGCAGCACCTGTGATGCCCAAACTGACGAAGAACAATGGAATGGTCGATTGTATCGAAAGCGGCAGAAAGATCCAATAAGATCAGGAGAGAGTTTTCCAAAATCAGTGGCTAAAAGGAGGTTGTTGGTAAAATGTAGAAGAGCAGCTTCAGTAAGGTGGTCGGAACTCACCCGTCTAAGACATGAGCGTCAGGATCTTTAAAGTCATAGCATTCTCAGTCTCTAAGTATTTATCTCTGTTGCCAATAAACAAGTCATAGACTAGTTTTATGGTGATCGAAATAATTTTTTTTTTAAATTTAAATCTGCTTTATCATGGAGAGTTCATACAAGTTTTCCTGTTCTTCTTTCTCCTCCTCTTCCTCCTCCTCCTCATCATCCTCCTCATCATCATCATCATCATCATCACCGTCGTCGTCGTCGCCTTCTTTATCCACAACATCAACAACACCATCAATTTTAATGACTACATCTCTATTTGGTGGTCGAAACACATACAGAACAAGTTATTGATTGGACAACAATTCAATGGAAACAAATTACATTCCTACATAAAATATATCTAAAAGTTTTATGTGAACAGATATAAAATGAGGCAGCAAGCACTAAAGACAGTCCGACACCCCGACGACGGCGATGACCATAACGACGATGATGCTCTACTGCTGCCACTACTGCTGTACTGCCGCTACTTCTACTGCTACTACTACTGCTACTGCTGTTGGTACTGCTACTATTCTGCTACTGCTGCTGCTGATTTGAGTAAACCTAATATCCAGGGTAGAGCGGCATTATGTTCCATTGATAATGTTAAACCGGGGCCCACAGCCTTAGTTCAGGATAATTTTAAGCCCTCACAGTAGCGGCAGTATTTAAAAGGCGGGTCGATACAGATGTTCTTTGCCAGTCGATAGTTTAGACCAAAGCCGCCTTTTTGCAAAAAGGAATACCAGTTAACAAGCAGGCCTGGTCGATAGCAAAGTCTTAACGGAAACAGCCAAACAGTCCCATGTCTAGCTGCTGCTACACAGCCGCAGTTTTGACTATGAAATAATTACACATGACAAAGAATTCAACACTGTGAGTGATACAAAGTGGTGGCGCAGTGGTTTAGTCGCCGGTTTCCAATGTCGGAGGCCGCGGGTTCGATTTACGCAAGGGGCGAACTTATGTGACTTAATAAAAAACGTTTCTTTCAGAGCACTGAGGGTCTTCTCTGGGTACTGCGGTTTCCTCCCCTCCTTTCAATAGCGGTATTGGATGCAGTCTTATCTAAAATGTTAAAAATAAAATGTGGGTTTATTTTCCTCGTCTTCTAATAGCGCGTTGACTTTTACATCACATGTTTGAGTGATGAATGTGTGGTTGTTGTGTATGTAGGAGTGTCTGTAACATGTTGGTTACAGATCGCACCGCTTTGATCCTGATTTAGGAATAATGCGCGTATAACATCCAGTATATTATTGTTATTATTATTATTAATTATTATTGTTTATATTATTAATTATTATTGTTGTTATTATTATTATTATTATTATTATTATTATTATTATTATTATTATTATTATTATTATTATTATTATTATTATTGACTATCTGGAATTTGTTGCACTCTATAAATGATGGGAAATGATCATTGGGAGCACTGACATACAATTCAATTTTCTGCATGATAATGAAAACATTTTCTACACTTTACATGCTGGTTCCTAGAGGCAGTTGCAGTTTTTAATCGCTGTTTGAAACATATATTTATATTTTTTTAAGTTTTGGGTGAATACTAAGTCAACTACCTTGATTACGAAAGTGTTTTTTTTAAATTGTAGACAGGGTCAATATATATATTTTAAATTGGAAACCAGCTAATGGCATTGTCTAATATACACCCATCCCCACTCTGCAATATCCACCCATTTCCACACTGTAATATAAACCCATCTCCACTCTGTAGTATACACCCATCCCCACTCTGTAATATACACCCAGCTCCACTCTGTAATATACACCCATCCCCACTCTTTAATATACACCCATCTCCACTCTGTAATATACACCCATCCCCACTCTCTAATATACACCCATCCCCACTCTGTAATATACACCCATCCCCAATCTGTAATATACACCCATCCCCACTCTGTAATATACACCCATCCCCAATCTGTAATATACACCCATCTCCACTCTGTAATATACACCCATCCCCACTCTGTAATATACACCCATCTCCACTCTGTACTATACACCCATCCCCACTCTGTAATATACACCCATCCCCACTCTGTACTATACACCCATCTCCACTCTGTACTATACACCCATCTCCACTTTGTACTATACACCCATCTCCACTCTGTAATATACACCCATCCCGACTCTGTACTATACACCCATCCCCACTCTGTACTATACACCCATCCCCACTCTGTACTATACACCCATCCCCACTCTGTACTATACACCCATCCCCACTCTGTAATATACACCCATCCCCACTCTGTACTATACACCCATCCCCACTCTCCCTTACCTCCTCCTCTATATTCTCCTCCTCCTTCTCTTCTTTTTCTTTTCTTCTTCCTTGTCAATATTAATTTCATCGCTCTAAGCTAGCGCCTTTCCAGCTCCACAACTGCCTTAAGCACCACAGATGCTCACTGGCTGCACTAGGCGCATTGCCTGACGCCCAAACCACTGATCGCCATCCTCCATCTCCATCTCTCTCTCTCTCTCTCTCTCTCTCTCTCTCTCTCTCTCTCTCTGTCCATCTCTCTCTCCTCTCTTTCTCTCTATCTGTCTCTCTCTCACTCTCTCTTTGTGCATCTCGGTCTCCTCTCTTTCTCTCTCTGTCCATCTCTCTTTCTGTTCATCTCTCTCTCCTCTTTTTCTCTCTCTGCCTCTCTCACTCTCTCTTTCTGTCCATCTCTCTCTCCTCTCTTTCTCTCTCTCTTTCTCACTCTCTCTCTGTCTATCTCTCTCTCCTCTCTTTCTCTCTCTCTTTCTCACTCTCTCTCTGTCCATCTCTCTCCTCTCTCTCTGTCTCTCTCTCACTCTCTCTCTGTCCATCTTTCTCTCCTCTCATTTTCTCTCTCTGTCTCTGTCTCTCTCTCTCTCTCTCTGTCCTCTCTCCTCTCTTTTTCTCTCTCTGTCTCTCTCTTACTCTCTCTCTGTCCATCTCTCTCTCCTCTCTTTCTCTCTCTCTGTCTCTCTCTCACTCTCTCTCTGTCCATCTCTCTCTCCTCTTTCTCTCTCTCTGTCTCTCTCCCCTCTCTTTCTCACTCTCTGTCTCTCTCTGTCTCTTTCTCCTCTCTTTCTCTCTGTCTGTCTGTCTCTCTCTGTCTCTTTCTCCTCTCTTTCTCACTCTCTGTCTCTCTCTGTCTCTTTCTCCTCTCTTTCTCTGTCTGTCTGTCTCTCTGTCTCCACCCTCACGCTCTCCCCCTTCTTCCCTCCCCACTCTTTGTCCACCCCTCATTCATCTCCAGGCCAAAGTTTTGTGTGACGGTGAATGTGGCATCATCCTGTACATCAGTTTGGACATCAACAGTTGTGGAAGGTCAGCTTTACGACATGCCATCACGCAATGTACCCACAACACAATTTTTCCCCCTTACAAAACGCCCTATAGGTATATAACTAGCTTCCTGTCAGTTGGAAGTAGTATCATGCCCACATCTCGAACTGACTGGCCTTGATTAGCACGTTAAACGACAGCAGTCGTCTCCTCCCTCCTCCTCCTCCTTCTCCTCCTCATCCTCATCATCATCATCATCATTATCATCATCATCATCATCATCATCATCATCATCATGCCCATATCTCAAACACTGACTGGCTTTGATCAATTTGTGAAAAGGCAGCAATCCTCATCCTCGTGTTCGTCATCATCATCAACCTCGTCATCATCATCATCAGCAGCAGCAATCATTGTCATCACCATCATCTTTTTCCTCCTCCTTCTCTTCGTCATCGTAATCCTCTTCCTACTACTCCTTATCAATGTCATCGTCATAATCATCATAATCATCATTTCCAAAATAATAATAGCTGAACCTACATCAACACACGTACAGAGGGACAATATCATCATTATCATCATCATCATCATCATCATCATCATCATCATCATCATCATCATCATCATCATCATCATCATCATCATCATCATCATCATCTTTCTCCTCCTCCTCCTCATCATCATCATTATTTCCAACTTAATTACAAACGAACCTGCACCAACATGCGCACACAGGGACAATTTGCCAGATTGTGTTATTTATTTTCCAAATTCACGCACCAGACCCAGTCAGGTACTCCAGCGTTGGCAATTGGTTATGTAATAATTATGCAGCAATTGTGAGTATTGTTCACGTACAGTAAGAAATAAAAAGAGAGAGAGAGAGAGAAAGAAAGAAAGAAAGAAAGAAAGAAAGAAAGAAGAGGAACAACAACAACACAACAACAACAATAACAGCAACAAAAATAACGACAAGAACAAGAAGAAACGCAAGAAGAACAGGAACAAGAACAAGAAAACGAAAAGCAAGAAGAACACGAACAAGAGCAAGAAGAAACGCAATTCAAATCTGAAAACAACACCATTTAAAAAAAAACAACAAGATATACTTGCCAAATTGGTCAACAGCGGAAGTCCACCTGTACTGCTGTACAGCAAACTACCGCAACTCCATTGACACACATATACAGTCACAGCGTCAATTAGAAAACGCAGACCGCTTCGCTCTGAAGAAAACTCTCCTAACACACTTAACCCATTTGCTACCACGATCCCATATATGGGGTCGTGGTAGCAAATGGGTTAAGTAAAACAAAGTCTGAGCACCAAGTAAAGGATTTAATTAACTCTAGTTTTATCTCCGCCGAATTATTGCGAAGTACGTTCAACACTAGTCCATACGGAAGAATGTTTTATGTCTAATAATTTTCAAAGGAACATTTACACTGCAGATGACATGAGAAAAAGTTCATTTTAAAAAAAGTTGAAGTTTGACTCAGAAATCAGTTCCCCCATTTCTTAAGGGGAGACAATATTTTCATTGTTATTGCTGCACATATTTAATTTTTAAAGATGATAATAATTTTTAAAGATGATAATAATTTTCCTTTAAAAAAAAGTAATCCTGCGGCCAAAAAAAAAAGTAAGACGAGGACATAGCAGTGAAGATATAGAACGGTTTAATGCGACGTTGTCGTTTCTGAAGGATTGTGAACGTCGGCGATTTCATGAAGAAATCTATGATGCTGGAAATGATGTCTCCCTCTGTCTGAACTATATTTTTGTATTATGTGATCTTTGTTATTATTACTGCTTTTCCATTTCCGGAAGGGAGGTTACTTGCTTCCGGCGTTTTGTAAAATGTGTTGTCTCCCATTGTAGTTATTGCTGTTCAACTGCAGGTGATTGTGAAAGAGTTGCTTTTTTTATAAAAAAATAAATCTGATGGCTGCAATTAAGTGAAAGTATATTACGAAATCATTACCAAAATCTCTTAAGGTATCCTGCGTTGCGATTCACCAGTGAGAGCGTTAAAGAGGCCACAGTATAAAGAATTTGATGTTGTAGATGATTTGAGCTTGCTTGGGAAACTGCATTGTTTCCACATTAAAATGTGTGGGTATTCTTGAGGTTTTTAAAGGGAGTTTTCAGGAATTTATAAGACGATGCAAAATGGCTTCGTTATCTGTCTAAACTGAACTAAACTAAACTACACTAAATTAAATTAAACTAACCAGCTTACATGTCTGCAGGAGGTAAACGTTTGTAGTACTGTTACATTTTTTTTAATGGTTGTGGTTCACATATAAATTGTTAGATTTTATTATATCTGTAAACATGTCTATGCAAGGAAATGAGTGTATGGTCTACAGTCACACGTACTTGAACAGACGTTAAAAATATTGATTGAATTGAATAGTTTACTTTAAAACGTTAATGCAATAAGCTCTGTGAATTATCTTTTATTGACTGTGCAATTTTAAGTGGAATTTTTAACAGCCTTTAAGATGTTTGTAACAACTCATTAAGATCAATGAAGCATCGCTTATGTATCAGCCTTCTTGCCCCGCTACTGCTTTGCTTTTAAAAAATAGTTGGAATTGGTTTAGGCAGTGCATTAACTTAAAGACGAATATCATGTTTACTTTGGTTTAACATGAGGTGAATTGTATGTAAGGTTACTGGACGAATCTTCTTCTTCTTCTTCTTTTTCTTCTTCTGGACGAATCTTCTTCTTCTTCTTCTTCTTCTTCTTCTTCTTCTCCTCCTCCTTCTTCCTCTTCTTAATGTTGTTGTTGTTGTTAATGTTTATTATTATTATTATTATTATTATTATTATTATTATTATTATTATTATTATTATTATTATTATTGTTATTATTATTATTATTATTATTATTATTATTATTATTATTATTATTATTATTATTATTATTATTATTATTATTATTCAACGCACAAAAACAATATTACATTAAATAGAATTGGCCTACATAATATAAAATGTCATTATTGCAAACAGAATATTATTAAATTCGACGGAAACCAAAGATTGTAAAAATGTGAAGTGCATTTGCGACAAACCCTTAACTCTAAAACATATTATTTGATTGTATTCACATTCATCCCTTGCCTACCTTCCCCTCCTCCCCTCCTCCCCCCCCCTGAAGTAACTACTATAACATCAGTTTAAAACATTAAAAAAGATTTTAGTCTGGTATTGGCAAATAATGTAATTAATTCTCCAGTCGCTCGTTTTAATTAACTGCCTTTGCTGCCCTGGCGAGGTTGAAGCCAATTTGAAAAGACAGGACCATCAGCCTACATTCCAAGGTAAGACTGCTGCGCTCCCTTGTCATCTCCATCTTCCTATATGCCTGAGAAACATGGACCCTCACAGCAGATCTATAACGAAGAATACAAAGCATGGAGATGAGGTGCTACAGAAGACTTCTGGGCATTTCCTATACCCAGCACATCACCAACGACGAAGTCCGACAGACCATCACACAAGCCATTGGACAACACGATGACCTGCTCACAGTGGTGAAAAAACGGAAACTCCGATGGTATGGCCACGTCACCAGATCATCAGTTCTTGCAAAGACCATCCTGCAAGGCACAGTGCAAGAAGGTAGAAGAAGAGGGAGACCGAAAAAGAGGTGGGAGGTCAACATTCGAGAATGGACTGGCTTGACACTGAGCGAGACCATCATGATTGCTGAGGACAGAGAAAGATGGTTAAACAATCATCTGTAATGCCCATACGACCTCAGAGTTACGGGATAGGATAGGATAGGATAGGATAGGACATTGTTACTTATGTTTCAATGCGGTTATAAATTATGTTTGTGTGTATGTGAGAGAGATGGAGATAGTGCGTGTGCCTATGTGTGCGTCTGTGTGTGCCTATGTGTGTGTACATGTGTGCCTATGTGTGTGTACGTGTGTGCCTATGTTTGTGTACATGTGTGCCTGTTTAAGTGCTTTAATCTGAATGTGTTTTGTTTGTATCATCTTGGTGAAAAAGACGTTAATTAAAAAAATCCAACCAACCCAGCCATAAGATGTTTGGGGAGAAAACACGACGCTGAGATCGCAAAAAAATGGCATCTGTATCTACCCGTGCTGTGATCATGTTTTGGGGTGGAAATACTCGTATTTATCATTCATTAATTCACTCTATGGCCCTGTTCAGCATGCTCTGACCACTGGCAGCACACAATGGGAGATAAATCCTTGCCAGCAATCCCGATTCTGTTTTTAAACTCCGTGCCCATCCCTTCAAGGGAGACAACTACAATAACTAAGCCCTTTCGTCTTATTTGTTCTAACTCGCCAGAACGCGCCTTCTTCTTCGTAGTTTACTGTTCACTTAGGCCTACTATGTCTAAAGTTCATTATTTGTTCTAACTCGCCAGAACTCGCCTTCTTCGTAGTTTACTGTTCACTTAGGCCTACTATGTCTATAGTTCATTAGTTGTTCTAACTCGCCAGAACTCGCCTTCTTCGTAGTTTACTGTTCACTTAGGCCTACTATGTCTATAGTTCATTACTTGTTCTAACTCGCCACAACTCGCCTTCTTCGTAGTTTACTGTTCACTTAGGCCTACTATGTCTATAGTTCATTATTTGTTCTAACTCGCCAGAACTCGCCTTCTTCTTCGTAGTTTACTGTTCACTTAGGCTAGTATTTCTATAGTTAATTATTTGCTTTATTTATTTTGTTTAGTTAAACAGTTATTTATTTTGGTTGTTTAGTTTGTTCGATGAGTAAATAGTTTATGCTTAAGTGTACTAATAGTTAACGATTACTTAGTTTTCTCTTAGAATACAGGAGTTAACCCGCACTAATATAACGCAGCGAAGCGTGACCATCATCCTCTAAGGCATTAATGTTGGGAATTAACCGAGTGAGAATATTGTTGTGCTTGTTGTATCGGGTGACGCTTCATGATTGTACCAAAGACCCTTTTTTGTTAGACTCGCGCCGTGATATCTTTTTAAGCTGCTTAGACACTCACTGGAAAGCTTTCACCGCAACAATCTAGTGTAAAAGTGAGCAAATTTAAAATCAGACTCATTTTAACACATTTCTGCAATAAACTCCCTTTATGAAATAAGCTATAAGCTTACGAACTCTCTACATGTATATGAGACTAACTTCTATACTATCTATCTACTGGTATGCCTTATAGATTAGAACTAAATCAACAGTGAATAGTAAGTAACCAAATGCTTCCATTAGAACTCCTGTTCCTTGTCTTTAAGCTAGGCTACTCTATATATTCAACACAGTTTATGTGTTATACATTTGCTTAGAGTGTTTGTGGGTAGTTCACAAATAGTAAACACCTATTTACACTGGTGAAAAAGAAGCTAAACGCCAAATCTGTCTCCTTCCATGTAAAATGTCCTACACAAATCTGTGTGATTGTCTCAACGTTCCTATAAAGCACATGAGAAAAGCAAAAGAAAAAAAACTGGTACATATGAAGAGAGCGCGTGTCACAGAATCCTATGGCGTCTGCTTTTACTCCTGTAAGCAGTAGCAGCAGCAACCGCATCACTCACCGTCGGCGACGCTGCGACGACCAGCCCGCGAGTACCGCCACAGCAGTTGCCGAGTCGATGCAGCGGGGTTTCAGTCAGTATGGGAATATTGCTAGCTTCTGTTAGACCCGGGTTTTTGATGAATTAGGGAACGTAGGAGGCCGGGGGAAGTGAGGAAAGGGGAGGTGGGGAGGGGGGGGACGAGGATAAAAGGAGAATGGGGGAGTGCGCGGGGTTGGGGGGTGGGAGATGGGGAAAGAGCGTGTTCCAGCGGAAAAAGGGAGCGGAGACAGTAGAAGAATGTTGCAAGGGCGAGTTTAGTGCATGTGAATGAGAACGAGAAAGAGAAGAGCACTGTTTATGTTTTGATATTTGTGGCTGATCAAAACCATTAATTGTGGATTGTGTTTGGATGGTCAGTTTAGGATTTGGGTTTTTGTTTTTTGAGTCGTCAATCTTACGGACGAATTTTAGGTTGTCTTTTCAAGGAAAGGGCGGCAGCCGCGAAGCAACGTCTGCATCCAGGACGAGGGAGATTAGGAAATAATGGTGGCAGGGTAAATACAAACGATCAACAATATATACACAAATAAGGTGAAGAAGGTGTTTTTTTTTCCTAGTTGTGTTTTTAAAACGAATTCACCACTTTAGGACATGATCATCCAGACTTTAGGACATGACCATCCATACCTTTAGGACATGGTCATCCAGACCTTTAGGACATGATCATCCAGACCTTTAGGACATGATCATCCAGACCTTTAGGACATGATCATCCATACCTTTAGGACATGGTCATCCAGACCTTTAGGACATGATCATCCAGACCTTTAGGACATGATCATCCAGACCTTTAGGACATGATCATCCAGACCTATAGGACATGACCATCCAGACCTTTACCACATGATCATCCAGACCTTTACGACATGACCATCCAGACCTTTAGAACATGATCATCCAGACCTTTAGGACATGATCATCCAGACCTTTACCACATGATCATCCATACCTTTAGGACATGGTCATCCAGACCTTTAGGACATGATCATCCAGACCTTTAGGACATGACCATCCAGACCTTTAGGAGATAATCATCCAGACCTATAGGACATGATCATCCAGACGTTTAGGACATGATCATCCAGACGTTTAGGAGATGATCATCCAGACCTATAGGACATGACCATCCAGACCTTTAGGACATGATCATCCAGACCTTTAGGACATGACCATCCAGACCTTTAGGACATGATCATCAAGTCCTTTAAAGTCCGTGCGACGGAGTCCTGCCGACATTGTGATAATACCAGTGGGAAGACTGGCGTCATTGTGATAATACCAGTGGGAAGACTGGCGACATTGAGATAATATCAGTGGGAAGACTGGCGACATTGTGATAATACCAGTGGGAAGAATGGCGACATTGTAATAATATCAGTGGGAAGACTGGCGACATTGTAATATAACCAGTGGGAAGACTGGCGACATTGTAATAATACCAGTGGGAAGACTGGCGACATTGTAATAGTCTCAGTGGGAAGACTGGCGACATTGTAATAATATCAGTGGGAAGACTGGCGACATTGTAATAGTACCAGTGGGAAGACTGGCGACATTGTTGTAATACCAGTGGGAAGACTGGCGACATTGCAATACAGTAAAACCTCCGTTTTGATACAATTTCTTAAACGACTTCCTCCAACATACGACTGGAAAAAAATTTACCGATGCTTTGTACTATTTAAACGACCTCTCTTAAACGACTACCTCTAAAACGCGACTTGCGAACGTCAAATAATTAACTTTTACGACCTAGCATCTGAAAAATTCAGATTCCAAAGCAATACTATATTTGTGCGCTTGAAGAAAACAGTTTCGTTTACAACTTTTAACAGCAGATGATGCATTAAAGCAGCTTGAAATACTCTAAGGAGCTGACCAGATTTGCCCTGAGCAGGGGCCTGTCAGATCTTGCCGACACCATGTCTGATGTTCAAAGTGACATACTAAGAGAACATGCACGGATCATGCAAACAAACAGAAATAACCGCTTTCTTTAAAAAAAAAACACACAAAAAAACACCCCAAACTATTCAATGATTGAATAAAAATAATTACAACAATATTAATAAGGTTATCTTATAAATAGTTATAACTCCAAACATGCACTCGGCACTTGCATACACTGTTAAACAACTATCATACCAACATTGACTTTTTTGTGTAAATAATGAGGAACAGGAAGAAATTGACTGTATTGGTTGTGAGACAGAGTTTAATCTATATTTCTGAAAGATTGTAGATGTTACCTATACTTAATGGTAGGTGTACTTTTGGTACATGTATTTATTTTACTTAATGAATTTTCTAAATGTCTTTTTCAAAAATGTCCTAACTCCCTTTTAAGACCCCTCCAATTTAAGACCTCGTTTAAATGGCAATTTAAAGGTCGTAAAACGGAGGTTTTACTGTAATACCAGTGGGGAGACTGGCGACATTGTGATAATACCAGTGGGGAGACTGGCGACATGTGATAATACCAGTGGGGAGACTGGCGACATGTGATAATACCAGTGGGAAGAATTCACTGAAAATCAGTGGGTGTGTATTATTGGAGAAACCATAGGACATGAAAATGTGAAAATGAGGGATTTTCATCCTTATTTGCGAGAGGAAACGGGCACCGTTGTAAGTGTCGCCATTTTAAAGATGTGTACTCGATAAACGCGGTTTGATTGTATATAATGTCAGCTGATTAGCTGAAAGATTGAATCAGCCGGAAATAAAAGTCACAAAGCAACTAGGCAGAGAAGTTCGATAGTCAACAATGGCAGGGTCTAATTGGAGCCACGCGTCTCTGGTATGAAATTCCATGGTTTGATGCCGACACCCTTTCGGACAGCGTCTATGTGGGTGTGTGTGTGGGGGGGGGGGGGTGTGCGTGTGTGTGTGTGTGTGTGTGTGTATGTGTGTGTGTGTCTGTGTGTGAGCGCCGCATGTGTGCGTGCGCGCGCATATGTGTGAGTGCGCGCGCGTTTGTATGTGTGCGTGCGTATGTGTGTTTGTGTGTGTGTGTGTGTGTGTGTGTGTGTGTGTAGGAGGAAGATGGTGGGAGACAAGAGGAGAATGAGAGTATTGTGTGCGAATTGTTTAGACTTGGGCAGAATGATGAGGTGGGCACAATGATGAGGTAGGCAGAATGATGAGGTGGGCAGAATAATGAGGTGGGCACAATGATAAGGTGGGCAGAATGATGAGGTGGGCACAATGATGAGGTGGGCACAATGATGAGGTGGGCAGAATGATGAGGTGGGCACAATGATGAGGTAGGCAGAATGATGAGGTGGGCAGAATGATGTGGTGGGCACAATGATGTGGTGGGCACAATGATGAGGTGGGCAGAATGATGAGGTGGGCAGAATGATGAGGTGGGCAGAATGATGAGGTGGGCAGAATGATGAGGTAGGCACAATGATGAGGTGGGCACAATGATGAGGTGGGCACAATGATGAGGTGGGCACAATGATGAGGTGGGCAAGTTAGGCCAGAGGGGGAAGACGAAGGGAAGGTGGATTGGGGAGGGGCAGTTAGTGTGGGAGAGGTGAGAGAGGTTTTTTGGGACACTTTTGTGTCCATTTTTATCAGAAAATTCTGGGTCGCCTACCCTGGGGAAGGCATAGTCGCAACCTGTGGCGCGCGCAAAACCAACTAATAATAAGTTGTGTTTCTGACATGTTGCTGTGTGAGCAAACCGGGGTACCCGGAGAAAACTCCCGATACGTTGCACGAGTTGAAAGTAAATAATATTCTGAGAAACATAACGCCCACGGCCACATGCTGGATCGATCCCACACAAACAATCAATCAATATTTCATTTATTATCTATTCACACAAAGGTCAAAGAGAAAATCATCTTTAATAAATTTTTAAAATGATCTGTATGTTATTATTTTATGTCCTGGTTTGGGTATTTTAGTTCCTTTGTTTTTTCCAAACAGGATAATGATCACTGCAAGCAAAGACTGGTACACAAACTTCTACAAACGTGCGTCTTGTTATTTGTATTTATGTGATCAATGAGTGTGCTAGAAATCGCAGTTACTCTGGTTGCTAGTTCAAAGTTGCACAGTTTAATAGTATCGGTCCAGTGTTTATTAGTTTTAAACAAGTCAATATTAAAATCCCCTAAAATGAAGAAATCTTTAGATTCTAATAACAGTTCATCGATCATTGAAGTAAAGTTATTAATCCAGTCCACATGTACATCAGGATGCCTGTATAAGAATCCGACGATGATTGGGGCTGAATGTTTAATATTTATTTCAAGCCAAATAGACTCAACTTGATGCTGCTCAAGGTAATGCAGACGCTTGAAATTAAGCGTTTCATCAATTTAAAAAAAAACAGTTTCTGGATTTCTTGTTCTACGACGTATTATTAAAGAATAACCTGGTATCGCCATTTCAGAATCAACAGTCTTAGTGCATAACCAGGATTCAGAAAAGTCAAATATATAAAATGGTGTATTATGATTGTTTAAAATTGATGCGATTTCATGCGTTTTGTTGATTGCATGACATAGATTAAGATGGCCAATTCGAAAACCATCCTCCCCCAATCTCTGCCCACCTTCCTCCATTGAGTTACCTCCCTGTATAAGACATGTCACTTACAACATGGCCTTCCAAAGATTATATCACATTATAAGGGAACTGGCATCAGCCATTAAAATTAACAACACATTCTAGATTCAGTAGATGTCAAATCACAATGCAATGAGAGAGAACAAAACCTAATAATATAAAATATATGATTACAAATTTAAGGTTGCACAAGGGTTTCTATCATAAAGAATAAATGCGCAACAATGTTATCAGAAATGTTATAGTTTGGCTGTACATAATGAAAAGGAGGGGGGAGGATCGAGTACAAAAGAGTTATGTGTTTGAGTGTAGGGTAGGCATGTCATGTGGGAATTTTGACTGCACCTACTTTATTCACTATTAAAAATAAACTACATACAATACAAGATATAAAGTCAAATTATTAGACCTAGAAACACTTAGTTTAGGAGTCGGAAAAATTTCAAAAGTATGTTTTTTTCCTTGTCGTTAAGGGGTGAGGAATGACTGATATGAGAGGTCTAAAGGTGTCTCATTGTGAACCTGCAGTTTTTGTTGCTGCTGACGTTTCAGTTGGCTGTTGTGCGCCGACATGGGTCTCACAGGGTTGTTGAACAGCGGCTGTGGGGATCTTTGGTGGGAAACAGTATACGACAAGCTGGGTGCGTACGATTTGAACCCTCTCACGACCGCCGAATACAGTGGCTTGGGCTTTTGGATGAGCATTAGATTTTGCCGTGGTTCATCCGATGGACGTTGCTCTGTTGAGATTGTAGAACTTGACCACAGACTGGCTGTACTACTGACTTTTGGCTAGTGTCTCCTTTCAGTTGTTAACGATGCGGGGTCTGCATGGTTAGGACACGGCGCTGGGTGTGCATGGCTGAGTCAGTAGCTCCCGAGTAACAACGCTTGATGTTAACAGCTAGACCACTGCTTCCGCGAGAGTTTGGGTGCACACATCACTCAGCCATCCCGTCTTCAACTCCCCTGCCGTGGTGTAGAAAGTAGAGTCATAGTGTCAACTACATCAACTCCTGGAAGCCGCTTGCAGACTTGTTTCATGCATTGATTCGAATTGGCAATGCAGGAGTTGACAGTTGCATGACCATCACGATGTGGTAGGATGGTGGACAACATTATCCGGGCTTTCGGGAAGCAACGGCGGCTCTCATTCACGACTGTGCGCCAAGTCGTGTTCCCAAACACATGACCTCGCCTGAGGTGTGGGTTTCAAAACCACAGGGCTAGGGTGATATGTTGTGGTGCGAGGCTGTGGACTGGGTGTGACCCCAGAGCCAGGCGGAGAGAGTTCGGGCTGTACTGTGCATCTGGCTGGAAGTTGTTTTGGTCGGGAATTCTGCCGTGAACTGACAAAACCGAGCAAGTCCACAAAACCTACTTTCGAGAAAATCGACGTTTTGTGTTGCGCTATATTACGCGATCGTTTCTGGAAGTTTAAGGGCATATTATAATGCAATTCCTCGATTTAAGAGTGCATACCTTGAATGTTAAAGAAATGTTTGATAGATTTGATGTTTTAAGACTATTTGTGGACTTGCTTTGTTTTGTCAGATTATTCTTGAGATAGATCTTTGTTGAAAACATGACAAAACCAAGCAAGTCACCCGCTTGGTTTTGTCAGTTTATTATTGAATTAAATCCTTGTTAAAAAAATTCACAAAACCAAGTAAGTCAAATCCGCTTGGTTTTGTCAGTTTATTATTAAGTAAATCCTTGTTTTCAAAATTCACCAAACCAAGTAAGTCCCATAGGCCGTTTCGTTTCTTTGTTAAAAAGTCTGACGAGATGAGTCACATAAGTTGGGTTTTGTAAGATGTGGGTGCGGCAGTTACAGTGAGTGTATATGTGTGCCTGTTTATTGTTTTTAGCCATTCTTCACTTAATATTCCTGGGTTGGTATGCAGGAGTCATGGTTTTTTTTGCTCTCCCTTCAAAATAATATTAGAAGCAGCCAATTTAATTTTAAAAATACAAAACTATTTTCCTTTCAGTTTCCTATTGTAGCGATCTTCCTGCCTTTACACAACGTGTATGTCTTGTATTTTGTTGCCCTTGTTGTGTGTCTGTAATATATTTGTTGCTGTTTGTTTGTGGGTTCGGGCACTGAATAGAATAGGCCCAACGTTCCCCGGCGTATCGTAAGAGGCGACTAACAGGGGTAATGTTAACACGGCATCACTGGGCGAAAGTCTTCTACACAGAAGTCACAGGCCAGGGCGAGGAACCTCACGTTGCTACAGGTTCAACGACCACGTGCTCGGGGCCAAGGCGAACCCCACTGTATTCGTGGATTTCGGCTGTGCCCAACAGCCTGGAGAGGATTGGGCACCGCCAGGTCCTTTTTTGCCCAAGATACACTACATGCATGATGACACTATCCACTAATTCCATACCGGATAGGTCGTCGCCCGGCTCAAGGACCGCGCCTTCCGTTGGCCACCAGGACGGAGGTGTTAAGTATGCTACTGATGGACAATTTAGCAAGATCCGCACGAGAAACAACATCGTCATAGGAACCTGGAATGTCAGGACCCTAACTGCGGAAGGAAAATTAGAAGAACTGGCCCACGAGTTGGACCGCTATCGATGGAACGTTCTAGGCATTAGCGAACTGCGCTGGAAAGGCCTAGGTGAAACAACGACAGTCAAAGGCCACAAGCTCTATTTCAGCGGTAGAGATGACAGGCACGAACACGGCGTTGGATTCTTGGTCCACAAGAACATTCTAGCCACTGTCATGGGTTGCCGCCCAGTAGACTCATTACCATCCGCCTGAGAGCAGCCCCTTTCAACATCACCATCATCCCGACCTATGCCCCAACATCAGACAATGACGACAGCGAAGTGGAGGATTTTTATGAAAATCTACAGGCGGTCCTTGACCAAGTGCCGAAGAAGGACATAGTCATAGTGCAAGGCGACTGGAATGCCAAGGTTGGCCAAGATGCGCACCACAACTGGGGAGACACATGTGGACCCCACTGCAACAACGAGACAAATGACAGGGGTTTGAGATTCTTGAAGTTTGCCAGATACAACAATCTGGTACTGGCAAACACGCTTGGTCTCCACAAAAACTCCAGACGATGGACATGGTACATTCCCAGGGGGGAGCATCACAACCAAATAGACTACATCATGGTCAAGAAACGCTTCAGATCAAGCATCAACATTGGCAGGACACGCACTTTTCCAGGAGCAGACATCGGAAGTGACCACGATCTCTTGATGCTGTCTTTCCGGCTCCACTTGAAGAGAGTAAATACTGCACTAGACTGCAGTTCGACCTGGACAAACTGCAAGACCCGGAGGTGGCAGAACTATTTCAGGCCACAATTGAAGGGAAATTTGCACCACTGCTCATTTTGGGGGCTGGTGAAGTAGATGTCAACACCATGACCACCACCTTCAACTCAGCTGTGACAGATGCCGCCACCGAGATCCTTGGCAAGCACCGACCAAAGAAGAAGCCGTGGATCACACCTGAACTTTTGGATCTGTGTGATAAACGAAGAGAGATTAAAAAAAATAAAGAAAAAGAACACCTCACAGGGAGCTGACGTCTACCGAAAAATCAACAATGACATCCGAAAAGGCATGCGCACAGCAAAGGGATAACTCAATAGAAGATCAATGCCAGGAAAGAGAGAACAGTCTGAACAAGAACAACAGCAAGAATGCCTACCAGACTGTAAAGCGGCTGACAAGTTTCAAACAGCCCAAGAGTCTCCACGATCCAAAGCAAGTCTGGCATATGCCTTACAGAAGAACAAGAAGTCTTGGACAGATGGACAGAGTACTGCTCTGACCTTTACAACCATACACCAAATGGAGACCCATCAGTTCTAGCATGTCCCGAGAACAGAGAAGAAGAAATCCTCCCAATTCTCCGGGAAGAAGTTGAGGCAGCAGTGCAATCGCTAAAGAAAGGGAAGTCAGCGGGAGTGGACAACATACCCGCGGAACTGCTACAAGCAGGAGGAGAAGCGATGATTGATGCCCTCACCATTATCTGTAACAAGATCTGGCAGAGTGGAGAGTGGCCTATACCATGGGCCCAGTTGCTTGTCATCACTCTTCCCAAAAAAGGTAATTTTCAGGAGTGTGAAAATTACCACACCGTCAGCCTCATCATCCATCCCAGCAAGGTCCTCCTGAAAATATTACTCAACAGGTTGAAACCCCCAGCTGAACAAATCATAGCTGAAGAACAAGCAGGATTCAGGGCAGGGCGAAGTACCACTGAACAGATTTTCAACCTCAGAATAATCTGTGAGAAATACCTACAGCACCAACAACATCTATATCATGTGTTCATAGACTTCAAGAAAACGTTTGACCGAGTCTGGCATGCAGCTCTATGGGCAACAATGAAAGCGTACAACATCAGACCTAAAATTATTGAAGTCATCAAAAACCTGTATGACAAGGCTACCAGTGCAGTCCTCCACAACAGCGCCATCGGGAACTGGTTCAGAACAACAATCGGTGTGCGTCAAGGATGCCTACTCTCTCCAACACTCTTCAACATCTTCCTAGAGCGCATCATGTCAGTTGCTCTTGCAGATCACGAAGGCACAGTCAGCATAGGGAGTAGAGCAATCTCCAATCTTCGTTTTGCGGATGACATTGATGGATTGGCTGGAGAGGAACAAGAACTTGAACAGCTGGTACAGAGGCTTGACACCACCTCCAAAGCTTGTGGAATTGAAAAAAGTGCAGAGAAGACCGAAATGATGACCGACAACACCAATGGCATCAACACGGACATCAAAGTCCAAGGCCAATCCCTCAACACAGTGCATAGCTTCAAATATTTAGGAGCCATTGTATCAGACAATGGGTCCCGACAGGAAGTCCTCTCCAGGATCGCACAAACAACTGCTGCCCTGACAAGGTTGAAGCCATTTTAAAAGACAGGACCATCATTCTACATTCCAAAGTAAGACTGCTGCGCTCCCTTGTCATCTCCATCTTCCTATATTCTTGCGAAGCATGGACCCTCACAGCAGATCTACAACGAAGAATACAAAGCATGGAGACGAGATGCTACAGAAGACTTCTGGGCATTTACAAATGACGAACATTACGCGCCTTACAAATGACGAACATTATTATTATTTCCTATACCCAACACATCACGAACGACGAAGTCCGACAGACCATCACACAAGCCATTTGACAACACGATGACCTGCTCACAGTGGTGAAGAAACGGAAACTCCGATGGTATGGCCACGTCACCAGATCATCAGGCCTTGCAAAGACTATTCTGGAAGGCACAGTGCAAGGAGGTAGAAGAAGAGGGAGACCGAAAAAGAGGTGGGAGGACAACATTCGAGAATGGACTGGTTTGACACTGAGCGAAGCCATCAGGGCTGCTGAGGACAGAGAGAGATGGAGTATGCTGGTTAAACGATCATCTGTGGTGCCCCTACGACTTCAGGGTTACGGGACAGGATAGGATAGGATAGGATAGGATAGTTTGTTTTTTTATTTCCACATCTCGTGGAAGTTGCCGCGTAGGCGGAAGATCTACAGGATCCTTCATGGTGGGCAGGAAAGTACATGAAGAAAACTCTTTTTCAAAAAGCCGAACACGTCCTTTGCTGACCGAAATTTCGTCATCATTTTCACAGGAAAATAATATTGCACAGCAGCAATAACATGGATTCTCACTGGTCCACTTTATTTTAAGGCGTTTTCTCATTGGTCGGGAGGACTTACTTTTCTTTGTCAGGTTATTGTAGAAAATGACGTCATCATGCCAACTCGAGCATCAGCCAGAGGATCGCCGAAACAAAATCGCATTGGACTTGCTTGGTTTTATCAGTTTATTCCCCCACTTAAAATTTTTTTAACAAGGACTTACTCTATGATATCTCCAAATCTAAACATAGTTCGGATTTGATTTTTACAGGTAAGATGCGTCATTCTCTTGCAAGTTTGATGGCGCAAAAAACTCATTTTCGACCTTAGGTGGACTTACTCGGTTTTGTCAAATCACGGCAGAATTGCTAGGGCAAGCCTGACAAGTGACGTCTTGTCGCTCTGTGTTCTCACAAGTGTTTCCAAATCATTCAGTTCTATCTTCATCGAGTATCGTGTTTCTCTCAGAGCAGAACGAAGTGCTGCGATTTGGTCACGCAAATTTTCCGTTATGCGATTGAAGTCGTCAAGACTGACATAGTTATCAAGGCAGTTAAGGGCTGTTTCTGTTTGAACCTCAACACTGCAAGAGGAAGGCGTGACCTGTTGTCCAACCACACCTGCTTCTTTAACAGCTTCCTCAATAGGCCGGATTGGTTGAGAGTTCTCAGGAATTGCAGCGGTGTTGGCGTTACCATTTTTCTCCTCATCTGCATCCTTGACTGTAGTGTACTGAGTGACGAGTTCTTCCACTGCGTTCATGGAGGGGAATGACAGACGGGGCGATGGCAAAGAGATGTGGGTTTTACATAATGACAACATTAGTTCCCCAGTATCCACATCAACACTGTCGTCTTGCATTTCAGGAGCAGTGCCAGAAGACGATGATACTGGTACATCCTCAGCAGTGGTTGCAGCAACGTTTTCTACTGGCCCAGTGATCATTGACTGACGACGGCGACAAGCAGGACTTGTTGTTATGAGTGGTGTTAAGGATGCAGACGCTGGTACGAAGGCCTGAGAGTGACCCTCATCACTGACACATGGCAATCCTAGTAAACGACTCGAACGCCTTGTTGGCTGTTTGGCTGAATGCGGAGTTGTTGCCTCAGATGGTGGTAGAGAGAGCATGTGTATCCTTTGCCTGGCCTCCTCACGCTGACGCTCACTAAGGTGGTTGTCGAGGGAATTGATCAATGCCACCAGCGCCTTCAGCTCATTCCCTCGCCACGTTGGGCAGAAGTTTCCCTGCGCAAGAACGATGTTGGTGGTGTAGTAGATAGTGATTGTCACACGCTTCTGGCCTTCAAATGACACTCCGATTGTTGTTTTAAAGAGCTCGGATGGAAGAACAAAAGGTAAGCAGTTCAAGTAGTTTTAGTTGTTCTTTTGCCTGATCATACCACTGAACATCAAAGTTAGGTTTGTTGTTGAGGACGACTTTATACCTCTGATAAAGACAGATCTCGCAATGTGCATGAGATGGCTGGAAAGTTTAAAAGTCGCCTGTCTTTCATCACGTTTAATATCAACTCCAGGTGTCCAGTTAAAAGGTGAGTCATGTACTAGCACCATGGCGCAGGCGATCATTGTGTTTCATATGTGTGTAGATATTAATAAATAAGCACACTTTTGAAACGTCCCCTTCTATTTTATTTCGTTTGCCGGAAGTTTACATGATGCTTTTAGAATTCCAAATGTGGAGAAAAAAAAAATTACAATGACGTAACCGATGACGAAATTTTGAAGATCACATTCTGTTCATGACAACAGTGTATCCTATCCTATCCTGTCCCGTAACCCGGAGGTCGTAGGGGCACCACAGATGATCGTTTAACCAGCATACTCCATCTTTCTCTGTCCTCAGCAGCCCTGATGGCTTCGCTCGGTGTCAAACCAGTCCATTCTCGAATGTTGTCCTCCCACCTCTTTTTCGGTCTCCCTCTTCTTCTACCTCCTTGCACTGTGCCTTGCAGAATAGTCATTGCAAGGCCTGATGATCTGGTGACATGGCCATACCTTCGCAGTTTCCGTTTCTTTACCACTGTGAGCAGGTCATCGTGTTGTCCAATGGCTTGTGTGATGGTCTGTCGGACTTCGTCGTTGGTGATGTGTTGTGTATAGGAAATGCCAAGAATTCTTCTGTAGCACCTCATCTCCATGCTTTGTATTCTTCGTTGGAGATCTGCTGTGAGGGTCCATGCTTCGCAAGCATATAAGAAGATGGAGATGACAAGGGAGCGCAGCAGTCTTACTTTGGAATGTAGACTCATGGTCCTGTCTTTCCAAATGGACTTCAACCTTGTCAGGGCAGCAGTTGTTTGTGCGATCCTGGGGAGGACTTCCTGTCGGGACCCATTGTCTGATACAATGGCTCCTAAATATTTGAAGCTATGCACTGTGTTGAGGGATTGGCCTTGGACTTTGATGTCCGTGTTGATGCCATTGGTGTTGTTGGTCATCATTTTGGTCTTCTCTGCACTTATTTCCATTCCATAAGCTCTGGAGGTGGTGTCAAACCTCTGTACCAGCTCTTCAAGTTCTTGTTCCTCTCCAGCCAATCCATCAATGTCATCCGCAAAACGAAGATTGGAGATTGCTCTACCCCCTATGCTGACTGTGCCTTCATGATCTGCAAGAGCATCTGACATAATGCGCTCTAGGAAGATGTTAAAGAGTGTCGGAGAGAGTAGGCATCCTTGACGCACACCGATTGTTGTTCTGAACCAGTTCCCGATGGCGCTGTTGTGGAGGACTGCACTGGTAGCCTTGTCATACAGGCTTTTGAGCACTTCAATAATTTTAGGGCTGATGTTGTACACTTTCATTGTTGCCCATATAGCTGCATGCCAGACTCGGTCAAACGCCTTCTTGAAGTCTATGAACACATGATATAGATGTTGTTGATGCTGTAGATATTTCTCACAGATTATTCTGAGGTTGAAAATCTGTTCAGTGGTACTTCGCCCTGCCCTGAAACCTGCTTGTTCTTCAGCTATGATTTGTTCAGCTTGGGGTTTTAACCTGTTGAGTATTATTTTCAGGAGGACCTTGCTGGGATGGCTGATGAGGCTGATGGTGCGGTAATTTTCACACTCCTGAAGGTTACCTTTTTTGGGAAGAGTGATGACAAGCGACTGGGTCCATGGTATAGGCCACTCCCCACTCTGCCAGATCTTGTTACAGATAATGGTGAGGGCATCAATCATCGCTTCTCCTCCTGCTTGTAGCAGTTCCGCGGGTATGTTGTCCACCCCCGCTGACTTCCCTTTCTTTAGCGATTGCACTGCTGCCTCAACTTCTTCCCGGAGAATTGGGAGGATTTCTTCTTCTTCTCTGTTCTCGGAACATGCTAGAACTGATGGGTCTCCATTTGGTGTATGGTTGTAAAGGTCTGAGCAGTAGTCTGTCCATATGCCAGACTTGCTTTGGATCGTGGAGACTTTGGGCTGTTTGAAACTTGTCAGCCGCTTCACAGTCTGGTAGGCCTTCTTGCTGTTGTTCTTGTTCAGACTGTTCTCTATTTCCTGGCATTGATCTTCTATCCAGTTTCCCTTTGCTGTGCGCATGCCTTTTCTAATGTCATTGTTGATTTTTCGGTAGGCATCAGCTCCCAGTGAGGTGTTCTTTTTCTTTTTCATCTCTCTTTGTTTATCACACAGATCCAAAAGTTCAGGTGTGATTCACGGCTTCTTCTTTGGTCGGTGCTTGCCAAGGATCTCAGTGGCGGCATCTGTCACAGCTGAGTTGAAGGTGGTGGTCATGGTGTTGACATCTACTTCACCAGCCCCCAAAATGAGCAGTGGTGCAAATTTCCCTCCAAATGTGGCCTGAAATAGTTCTGCCACCTCCGGGTCTTGCAGTTTGTCCAGGTCGAACTTCAGTCTAGTGCACTTTGCTGTATTTACTCTCTTCAAATAGAGCCGGAAAGACATCATCACGAGATCGTTGTCACTTCCGATGTCTGCTCCTGGAAAAGTTCGTGTCCTTCCAATGTTGATGCTTGATCTGAAGCGTTTCTTGACCATGATGTAGTCTATTTGGTTGTGATGCTCCCCGCCGGGACTGTGCCATGTCCATCGTCTGGAGTTTTTGTGGAGACCAAGCGTGTTTGCCAGTACCAGATTGTTGTATCTGGCAAACTCCAAGAGTCTCAGACCCCTGTCATTTGTCTCGTTGTTGCAGTGGGGTCCACATGTGTCTCCCCAGTTGTGGTGCGCATCTTGGCCAACCTTGGCATTCCAGTCGCCTTGCACTATGACTATGTCCTTCTTCGGCACTTAGTCAAGGACCGCCTGTAGATTTTCATAAAAATCCTCCACTTCGTTGTCGTCATAGTCTGATGTTGGGGCATAGGCCTGGATGATGGTGATGTTGAAAGGGGCTGCCCTCAGGCGGATGGTAATGAGTCTACTGGAGACTGGGCGGCAACCCATGACAGTGGCTAGAATGTTCTTGTGGACCAAGAAACCAACGCCGTGTTCGTGCCTGTCATCTCTACCGCTGAAATAGAGCTTGTGGCCTTTGTCGGTCGTTGTTTCACCTATGCCTTTCCAGCGCAGTTCGCTGATGCCTAGAACGTTGACAACAGTGTCTTTTGGAAAAAAAAGAGAAATCATCGAACAAATATCAGAAGACACAGTGTTATTACAAAGTTAAGGTATGAAAATAATTAGAATAAAATTATCACGATAAGAGGATTCGCACAGTATTGTAAAAAGTCCTAAATGAATGTCACCGTTACTGCATGGCAAGAACAATGTCACAAAGGAAGGGAGTCGTCGTCTCAAAATTCAAACGAACCAAAAACAGCAAAAGTGTCGTCTGGTTTCGGAAAAAATCGTCACATTTTTGAAGACCAATATTTCACAAATATTTCAAACATACATTTTTGCTACACAGAATAGATGATCCAAAAAATGTTATGTCAACAGCGAGCAGTGAACATTTTTCTCTGTCAATGGATGGCGTAGGAATCTCGACAGAGACAGAGATAGACAGAGACAAAGATAGAAAGACAGACAGACAGATAGAGGAGGATGACAATAAGATTAAACAGTTTGTGTAGGTGTATGACAGCGGGTAACGTGGCGTACCAAAGCAATTTCCTAGTGCAACTAATATACAATCCACTTCGCCCCATCACCCTCACACAAAACGACGACTTTACCTGTCCTCCTCCTTCTTTCTTTCTTTTTTTTCTTTCTTTCTGTCTTTTTGACTTTCTTTTCATCATCATTATCATCATCATTATCATCATCATTATCATCATCATCTCTAACTTCATTTCTCTGTTTTCTTATTTCCGTTACTGCTTTTCAGTCTGGGTTAGCTGTCTGCTTGAATGTATGTCTATGCGTGTTTGTTTGACAATTTGACTGTCTTCTTCTTCTGATTATGCACACACACCCGCGCGCGTGTATATATACACACACGCACACACACACAAACACACAAACAAACACACACAGACACAAACTCATGAACTCGTGGAGGACAAAATACTGTAAGGAAGTTGCTTGCATTTGCAAACGAGCAATTTCTATTACTCATCTCATTAATCACTGCAGTGCAATCGCGCAATATATTCCACAACATATTCGAAATATTCAGGATAAAAATATTAATTATTGGATATCAATTGCAAAATCATTAATATACAGTCCTGTTGGATGTTTTTTGTTAAAAAAACAACAACAGTCAGTACAGATTATTTACTAGATCTAGTAAATTGTTTCTATAAAGCAAAAAATTAGGAAAATTGAATGGATAAATTCAGAACATTGCATTACATATATGAGATATAATGATCCTGATTCGGCTTTTTGCAGCCCGCTGGATTCTATGACCCATGATTAATTAACAAAATATGAGACATGATTAAGATTAATTTACAAGGCTTGGTTAGTAGTTCTATTGGACGTCATTTGTATAAGTTATAATTATTTTACAATTTTGATTGTTTAATTGTTCAGTTTTGTGTACTTTGTTTAATCCCTGTCTTCCGTCATTATGACCAGTCCTCATTTGTTTAATATTTTCCCCTGCTCCCATCAAGTCTAAAATCACTTAGGTGAACAGACGTTAAATTAAAGAAACAACAACAGACACAAACACACACACAGACACACAAACAAACACACAGAGACACACACAGAGACACAAACATAAACACACGCACACATACACATGTACACACGAACCCTACCAAATCTCTCTCTTCCTCTTCTAAGTTTAAAAGTCTTATTCATTTATTTTAATGTTGTTATTATTATTATTATTATTAGTAGTAGTAGTAGTAGTAGTAGTAGTAGTAGTAGTAGTAGTAGTAGTAGTAGTAGTAGTAGTAGTAGTAGTAGTAGTAGTAGTTCATTCTATAATTTTATTTGGGCGCATCACGTGTTGTCGGCTTGGTAGGTCAGCTTACTATCATTGTCTGTAAAATATCCTCTGTCCATCCACATCTCAAACCTCCCCACGCACCCACCTACCCTTACGGCCTCTCCACTGGCCCTTTGGGCCATTCCTCTGCCAGACCCTCTTCCTTCTTCCGTTCTATTATGTCCCGTCTGTACAAGATTAGTACTTCACACTCCGTGCCCTCAACTTCGAACCCACTTTGCAGAGCAGGATGATTCCTGTTAATGCATCCATGAAGATTTCGGAATAGTAGTGTCCCTTGTGGGTGGAAGGCACATTAGATCTTTTCTGTCAAGGGGAACAATTAAAAGTCACAAATTGTTTTTGTCGTGGCCATATTTTACAACTTTTGCCGTAATTCACTTTTCGAAGAAAAATATCATTACGGTTAAACTTTGTAATATATTAATGTTGACACTTAAAGTTGCCCAGTTTCTAGTATTTGCTGAAACTGAATTCCCCTAAAATTCGCAATGTTATTACTTTAAAAAATGCTGCAATGAGCCTCCATTGCTCGAACCCACCACTAAGGTGTGTTATTTCCATTTCCGTTCCATCATAAGTAAGCACTGTCTCTGTTTACAAAGCATCAAGGCAAGGCCAACCAGCGATCAGTAGATATTTTTTCGAGGCAGATGGCAAGCCGCACTCCAAAAGGTTTCCCTGCATACATTCCAACAAATTGTTTTGACAGTTTTCTCTCTTAACATAGTTGTAACATCCAATCCGATAGGCGGCTAATTTGGGAACGTTTCATAAAGCTATGACACAGAAACGACACTGTTATACATAGTTCATGGCGATGCTGTATTTAGCAACATATGACAAACTATTGCTACACAAATAAATACAGAGAATATATTGATTTCTATTTTAAAAAACAAAAAAAAACAAGAAAACTATAATTTTCAAAGAGATGTTTTTTATTTGTAAGCTTATTTTTATTTCAGTTAAGCAACCCTCAATGTGAATGCTAAAAGGATCTGTCACCCTTAAGTTTGTGAAACTGGGACCCTTTACATATGTGTACATGCCAATATATTATTGTTTGGAGCAACGCACGATGTCTTGTACCAGTCTTAGATGCCAGAGTTGGATCACCGTTGCAAAAAAACAATATGTGCCTTAGGACGCAATGGAAATCAAGAGTTTCAGAGGCAACTAATCGAATTGGAATTTTTTGTAGGCTGAATAATAAATGAGTTTAAAATCAACATTTACATTGGTGAATGGAAAAGGTAAAATTGCCGTTTGGGGTATTAGGATTAAAGTGAGTTTAAACCCAAGATCAAAATCTGGGTAAAACTAATGAAATGTCTTATTCACACCAAAAGATAACTATTTGCATGTGTTGTCATGCATTTTTTTTGTCTGATATTTCCGGAATATGAAACTAGACGTCATGCCTGAGAATTCTAAACTATCGTCTGCTATAATCGGTACATGTCTTATTGCCCTTTGCAAAACGTCATAGAGGACGCTGCATGCACTCACAGACACAGGCTGTACTAATCTAGAGTATTTATTTCATTGACTGCATAAGCTACAACCGTCCTCGTAGTGTTTTGTGTGGCGCTGTAGTGTATTGGTTTGGACATACACTAACAATGTTTCACGTTAAGCAACGTCGGGAGGGATTAATACTTGGGTAGGTGAACGTGCTTGGAAGGCAACCACTATCCTATCATATCCTATCCTATCCAGTAATTCGGAGGTCGTAAGGGCACCACAGATGATCGTTTCCCTGTCCTCAGCAACACTGATTGTTTCGCTCAGTGTCAAAACAGTCCATTCTCGAATGTTGGCCTCCCACCTCTATTTGGGTCTCCCTCTTCTTCTACCTCCTTGCACTGTGCCTTGCAGGATGGTCTTTGCAAGACCTGATGATCTGGTGACGCGGCCATACCATCGGAGTTTCCGTTTTTTCACCACTGTGAGCATGTCATCGTGTTATCCAATGGTTTGTGTGATTGTCTGTCGGATTTCATCATTTGTGATGTGCTCGGTATAGGAAATGCCCAGAAGTCTTCTGTAGCACCTCATCTCCACGATTTGTATTCTTCGTTGTAGATCAGCTGTGAGGGTCCATGTTTTGCAATAGTATAGGAAGATGGAGATGACAAGGGAGCGCAGCAGTCTTATCTTGGAATGTAGACTGGTGGTCCTGTCTTTCCTAATTGGCTTCAACCTCGCCAGGGCAGCAGTGGTTTGTGCGATCCTGGAGAGAACTTCCTGGCAACCACAAAACGACACAAAAAGATTGAAAGAAGCGCACGACACCCAGCTGTGAATAGGTACCTGGCTGTGTTTAAAACCGGGGAAGGTAAAGCAGAGAGGGAGAGGAGATGAACAACGTCCTTAGAAAAGGGAGGTTCCAAACGGCTCTCTTCCCAGCAACTGAAAGGTTGGGGGGAAACCTTTACCTTTACCTTTTTGTTCTTCATGACTAAGATATATCTGCCAACACCCTAAGTCTGCATTACAACCTGCAATGATTATAGCACTGAATATGGGAACTCAGCTTCAAGAAGAAGAAGAAAAATAAGAAGAAGGAAGAGGAGGAGGAGGAACAGGTGCAAGAAGAAGAAGAGAAGAAGAAGGAGTTAAAGTATGGCAGTGTAATATTCACTACTTAGATATTGTTCACCAATTAGTAGATTTGACCGTTCATGGCTTTATGTCTGGAGTACGATATTGTACGGTAGTATGCAAAGACCATTAGCCATTAACAATAGAGTATTAAGGCCTAGAAGTCTTTACGTTCCTAAACTGGGCTGGAAGTTGAATCCACGGAGCTAATACTTACCCAAGGATCTGAGCAACAATCCTCTGTTGTAATCAATAGCCAATCAATCCGCCTCTCTCACTTCGGACCTGCTCGCTATTCTCCGCCACCACTCGTGACTCTTCGCCGCCACTCGCCTCTTTTCGCCGACGGCTTCTTACTTCCCTTGAGGTCAAGGGTCAACGATGAAGCTCAAAGACTGCCAGGGAGACTAACAAGGGGGATTACTTCGGCCCGGAAAGGAAATAGTGAGAAAGAGGGGAGGTAACTGAGTGCGGATAACAAAACCCCTAGGATTGGGCGCAGGGTCCAATAAAGATGGGCACAGTGTTTGGTATTATAAAGCACCAGTTGTTTTCTTAGATCCTTCATTCATATTTTGTGTAATGCTACTGTAAAGAACCCCAAAGTCGAAGAATGTGTTAATTTTTTGGCGCAAACGGGTTTACTACCAAAATTCGAATTATTATTACATAAAACAATACTCCCCCATTTAACTGAACTCCAAAAGGCTGTACTATCTACTGTTTTTAGTGCTAGAGCAGTATCTATTAATCGGCACAGAAATTACTACAGAAAATGCTACAGAAATGACTACAGAAAATACTACAGAAATTGATAACGAAAATACTACAGAAATTACTACAAAAAATACTACGGAAATTACTGGAGAAATTACCACCACAAAATACTACAGAAACTACTACAGAAATTACTACAAAAAATGCTACAGAAATTGCTACAGAAATTATTACAGAAAATACTACATATATTACTACAGAAAATTCTACAGGTATTAGTAATACTTATTATTAATATGTAGTATTAATAATACTACAGAAAATACTACAGATATTACTACAGACACTGCTACAGAAATTACTACAGAAAATACTACAGTAGTTACTACATACATTACTACAGGGATTACTACAAACATTATTACAGACTTTGTTACAAAAATTACTACTGACATTTCTACAGACATTACTACAGAAATGACTACAGAAAGTACTACAGAAATTGCTGCAGAAATTACTACAGAAATGACTGCAGACATTACTACAGAAATTACTCCAGAAGTTACCACAGAAATTACTACAGAAATTAATACAGAAAATTCTACAGAAAATACTACAGAAATTACTACAGAAAAGACTACATAAATTATTACAGAAATTACTACAGAAAGTACTACACAAATTACTACAGAAAAAACTACAGAAAATACTACAGAAAGTACTACAAAAATTACTACAGAAAATACTACAGAAATTACTACTGAAAGTATTGATTTAAATAAATAACTATACATTCCAAAGAAGTTTTTTCTTGTTGCAAGCTACATTTTTTTCAGTGGGGCCACATTCACTGTGAATGGTAAACGGACGTGCCAAGGGGGCGTGGTCAAGTAGGTATTTTTAAAAGAGGTCACAATTGCTGTGGGTTTTGAGGGACCCCAAACAGCGATACCTTGTTTTCACCCACATTATTTCCAAAGTCAAAACAAAATTGTTGGATTACCCAGGCTAAATAAAGCCTAGCCAGCGGTCAATGCCATCAAAATGTTTCAGCACAGCCCTGAAAGAAACACACAAGACAAAACTGTAAAAGTACCATCTCAATGCCTGTGAACGGGCCCCCAGTCTATATAGTTATACAATTTTTTTTTCAGCCTGTGATCAGCTTCAAAACTTCTAGTTCTAGGTACCTCTCTAGCGTTAACAACATCACTTAGTAGATCGTAAAGGGAATTGGTGCACCGTTAAACAAGGGACATCACTCTTTGTCAGAACGAAAATTGGAATGTTACATGTTAACAGTTGGTTTGGGCCACTTTATCATTGTGTTATGTCATCACAATGACAATTTTGGGCCACTTTATCATTGTTTTATGTCATCACAACAATGTTGGGCCACTTGATTGATTGATTGATTGTTGCTTTAGGTCCAGCGGACTCTTCCGAGCCAAATCAGGACCGGACAACCCCCAATCCGCATAAAAGATCTGCTGAAACAACCCTAGTGAGAAAATTGAATGCCCTCCACCGGCCAGTCACTTTACAATAAATACATCCCACGCAGGGGACGGCTGAGGCTTTACCCCAACTACTCGAACCCCCGGTTACAAAAACAAAATAGAATACAAACATCATTATAAATCATCAACAAAACACATACATATAAAATGCCTATAGGGCTAAATAATAACATCATAGGAAGCCCTAGTGACCACCCGGCAGAAAGCGTCCAACATTCCCAAGCTGATCCAACAGACCTCATACACAAACAAGGAGTCTTGTCCAGGAAGAGTTTTCAAGAAAAAAGGTAGGTCATTGATCTTGCGAAGAAGAAGATAGTATAGTAGAGTGATAGGACAGATCAGGAATGGGAAAGAGCAAATGAGGAAGACAGCGACAGTGGGAATTTAAAGCACTAAATTTCCAGAAAGTGGGGATACTATTTAAACTGAAACCCCCGGCACTCCAACGGGGGTACTGTTGCCGCAGTGAATCAGTCATGCCTACAAAGGCAAGACAGGTTTTCAACTGGGGCTTTCACTTTTCCCTTTATAGGTTAGAACAATCAACAGTGGCAAGATTGCTCATGACCCCAAGGGGTGTTAACGTGTTGGGCCACTTTATCATTGTTTTATGTCATCACAATGACAATTTTGGGCCACTGTATCATTGTTTTTGTCATCACAACGACAATTTTGGGCCACTTTATCATTGTTTTATGTCATCGCAATGACAATTTTGGGCTAAACGGATTTTGGCCATAGGTAAGCAAAGTGTTGGAATTGAGGTCCTTTACTATAGGGCTACTTTGCGGATAGCGTGTGCTGGGTGTGTGTAGGTTTGGGCATTGGGGGTGTGTGTAGGTTTGGGCATTGGGTGTGTGTGTAGGTTTGGGCATTGGGGGTGTGTGTAGGTTTGGGCATTGGGTGTGTGTGTAAATTTGGGCATTGGGTGTGTGTGTAAATTTGGGCATTGGGTGTGTGTGTAAATTTGGGCATTGGGTGTGTGTGTAAATTTGGGCATTGGGGTGTGTGTAGGTTTGGGTATTGGGAGTGTGTGTAGGTTTGGGCATTGGGTGTGTGTGTAGGTTTGGGCATTGGGTGTGTGTGTAAATTTGGGCATTGGAGGTGTGTGTAGGTTTGGGCATTGGGGGTGTGTGTAGGTTTGGGCATTGGGTGTGTGTGTAGGTTTGGGCATTGGGTGTGTGTGTAGGTTTGGGCATTGGGTGTGTGTGTAGGTTTGGGCATTGGGTGTGTGTAGGTTTGGGCATTGGGGGTGTGTGTAGGTTTGGGCATTGGGTGTGTGTAGATTTGGGCATTGGGTGTGTGTATGTTTGGGCATTGGGTGTGTGTGTAGGTTTGGGCATTGGGTGTGTGTATAGGTTTGGGCATTGGGGGCATTGGGTGTGTGTATAGGTTTGGGCATTGTGTGTGTGTGTAGGTTTGGGCATTGGGGTGTGTGTAGGTTTGGGCATTGGGGGTGTGTGTAGGTTTGGGCATTGGGGGTGTGTGTAGGTTTGGGCATTGGGGTGTGTGTAGGTTTGGGCATTGGGGTGTGTGTAGGTTTGGGCATTGGGGGTGTGTGTAGGTTTGGGCATTGGGGTGTGTGTAAATATGGACATTGGGTGTGTGTGTAGTTTGCGCATTGGGGTGCGAGTAGCATGGGAATGGGTGGGAGTGAGATACTGGGTGAACGTTTGCTTATATAGCGCACATTTCCCTTTTTGTCCAAGCTTGAGCAGACATACTGGCCAGAGTGATTTTTACCCCCACCACTCTTTACATCCAGGCTTCTCTTCTCTAGCCCCACCACACCCGCCACACACCGCACTCCCACCTCACCGTTACATCTCTCTCTCTCTCTCTCTCTCTCTCTCTCTCTCTCTCTCTCTCTCTCTCTCTCTCTTGCAATGGGGCGAATGTATGTTTGGTCAGTAAACCTCTCCTTTCAAGCCTAGTTGTTCAGGGACGATTGACCACAGTCCAGTGCAAGTGAGAGAGACCCTAGATTTGTAAACACTGGACAGTGATTGAATTAGGTGTGTCCAAAATCACCCTGGACATTTGTACGTTAAGACCTAGGCGTCTGGGTGCAGCCTGGCATGCTAGGTTCAGTAGAACTATCTCCAGACTTTGACGTCTGTTTACTAAAATCGTCTGGACATTTGACTTGGTGGCTGGTTGCAATAATGATGTGTCCTGTCCATTGCAAAATACAGAATCTTCATTGTCCTCCAACATTCACAAGCAGAACTGTTTGCGGTGTCCACTGTACAAAAATACGCACACACAATTTATATTGAATACTTCAAGATTTAATTCCATTACATTCCCTATAAACAATTTTTTTTTCTTAGGATACCTTCCCGCGTTCCTAATTCTACTTGTGTTACACGATTATCCATAGTCGATTCAGACCCGATGCTTGAATCTGTATATGTTTAACTCGAATTCGTTTATCCATGCAGCCTGTTAATTCGGCAACAATGCAAGAGTCGTCGTATAACATATTCCAATTTCATTCAGCAAACTGCATACGAGATCGCTTTCCGAAAATCACTTTTCGCAAGCAGACAGAGCATTAGTTCTATAGTCTCTCTACAATCCAGAGAAACTTGGAACATTCCAGAAAGACGCAATAACACCCATTCAAAAATGAAACTCGTCAGCGGAACTACGCACAGTCTTACGTCATAGATTGTTTACGAATTTACAGGATTCGACTAGCTATCGCCAGAAAGATCTTGAACATTCGATCGATGATAATAAACAAGTAATTCCTGACAATTCTCAACGCTACTGCAACATCGACCGACGAAAATTATCAACAGTATATAATGCTTTATTTAGCAACAGCGCAGAATCAAATAAAATGTAAATATACGCTAATATTGAATGCTTTGCAACAGAAAACGTTCAGAACTACCGTGCGCGTCTCAATCGTAACAAGCTGTAACTTATGAAACATTAGTAGTTTTCGTCACGAGACTGTTTCTACGTCTGCGTGAAATTATTTTTAAAATTCATTCCGATCTTACATTTACATTTAAAGTTACATTCTTATATGACATTATTAGAGCCTTTTACAAACTTCGACGTATGCTTTCAACAATGATTTGTACATGGCCATGTTATTACCAGTTACATAGTAAATTTCATTTATTAACCGCGATTGTTGTAACTGTAATTGACGTCACGTGATAATCCACTGGCACCTACTTGTTTATTTTTACTATTTGTTGTTTGCGTGTGTATGTGTGCACGCTTGATCGGTATTTTATTAGCTGGTAAACGTGTGTTTGCATGTATGTTTTATGAATGTTACTGCCACATCGCAACATATTCCATGCGCATGTTTTATGTCAATTTGGCCAATAAATTTCGTTGAATCGTTGAATCGTTGTTCCCTGTGCGTATGGTTTGTGATATTTCAATATGCTAATGCTGCAACTGTAGTTGCTCAATTTGAGATTAATAAAATAGTATAGTATAGTATATTATAGTATATTATAGTATAGTATAGTATAGTATAGTATAGTATAGTATAGTATAGTATAGTATTATTGCATTGCATCGGATCGGATCGGATCGCATCGTATCATGTAGTGTTGTATTGTATTGTATTGTATTGTATTGTATTGTATTGTATTGTATAGCTGTTTGTCGTCTGGTTTGCCTAGCTCATCCCCCATTCACCCTGAGTTCTCAGCTCGCTATCTCTCCGCCTCTTCCTTTGTCTCCCGACAATAAAATCACATCGAACATCAAAACACAGGCAATCCATTACGATAAGAGCACTCACGCCAAAGGTAAATGAAGCTGCTCAATAATGCATAAGGCAAAAGGCACAGCAATTTGCACACCGTTTTGTTTTTAGATCTAAAAGCTGGCTGAACATGCAAATAGGTGTCCGCTTTAACCGAATGTGTACATCGCAGATGTGAGTGAGTGTATGTGTGAGAACGCGCGCGTGTGCGTGTGCGTTCGCGCGTAGTGGGGTGGGAGTGTGTCTGTTTCAGAGGGACGTGGGGGTGGGGGGGGAGGGAAGTTAAGATAGAAAGATGGCGTTTGAGATCAGGACTGAGAGAGACAGAGACAGAGAGATAGACAGAGAGAGAGAGAGAGAGACAGGGTCAGAAGACATAGGAAGAGACACAGAGAGAGAGAGAAAAAATACAAATAGAAGGAGAAAGAGAGAGATTGAAACAGAGAAGAGAAGATGACCAAGAAGATTGATTATTATTATTATTGTTATTATTATTATTATTATTATTATTATTATTATTATTATTATTATTATTATTATTATTGTTGTTGTTATTATTATTATTATTATTATTATTATTATTATTATTATTATTATTGTTGTTATTATTATTATTATTATTATTATTATTATTATTATTATTATTGTTGTTGTTATTGTTGTTATTATTATTATTATTATTATTATTATTATTATTATTATTATTATTGTTATTATTATTATTATTATTATTATTATTATTGTTATTATTATTATTATTATTATTATTATTATTATTATTATTATTATTATTATTATTATTATTATTATTGTTGTTGTTGTTGTTGTTATCATTATTGTTGTTGTTGTTGTTGTTGTTATTATTGTTGTTGTTATTGTTGTTGTTATTATTATTATTATTATTATTATTATTATTATTATTGTTGGTGTTGTTGTTATTGTTATTATTATTATTATTATTATTATTATTATTATTATTATTATTATTATTGTTATTATTATTATTATTATTATTATTATTATTATTATTATTATTATTATTATTATTGTTGTTGTTGTTGTTATTATTATTATTATTATTATTATTGTTGTTGTTGTTATTGTTGTTGTTATTATTATTATTATTATTATTATTATTATTATTATTATTATTATTATTATTATAAAGAAAGAAAGAAAGAAAGAACTAGGGAAAAAACAAAAACATGAACTAAATGTATTTATTTTGGGGTCACACAATTGATGCCGGGATTAAACACTTGCTTTTCATTGACAATGTTACATTTGACACGCTGGATTAAAATGTGCAAAACTAAGAAGGAAGGGTTGAGTGGGCGGGAGGGTGGGGAGGGGGAGGAGGGAAAGTAAGGACAATTTGAAAGTGGTAAAATTCCCAAATCCACGAAAGAGAGGGTCAGTCAGCGAAAGAAAGAGAAAGTCAGCGAAAGATAGAGAGAGAAAAAAATAGAAAGAAAGAATTCCTGGCGACCATTTGTTACACACGGTGGTTATTTTTATCAATAGTTTATTCAGCCCCGATGCTTGAATCTTGATAAGTGTAACTCAGATTCGTTTATCCACGCAACCTGTTTACTCAGCAACAAGGCAGGAGTCGTCGTATGAAGTTTCCAACTTTATTCAGCAAACATCAACAACTGCATACAAGATCGCTTTCCGAAAATCACTTTAAAGATCATCATCCAAAATCATCACAAATCTCTCTCAAGCTTTCACTTTTTCACTCTCCAAGCAGACACAGTGCACATTCATATAGTCTCTTTATAATCGAGAGAACGTTCGAACATTCCAGCATGACGCAATAACACCCAATCGAAATAAAACTCGTCACCGGAACTATGCACTGTCTTACGTCATATAAACTTATTTAGGTTAAAAGAATCTCTGAGCTATTACTAGATTTATCTAGATGCTTTGATCGGTAGTACACAAGTAATTCTAGACAATTCTCCAGTAATATCAACCAACGAAAATTATCAACATTATACAAAGCTTCTTCTAACAACAACGCAAAATCAAATCAAAGGTGAATATGCTTTATTATTGCAAGCTTTGCAAAACAAATGATCGGATCTATTGAGCGCGTCTCAAACGTAACATTACCCCCTACGCAAGGAGAAATTTACTTCATTTCTGTCAACAACTTTGAGACGCAATGCACAAACAAAGTCCAGAATTAAAATGTATTTCAGTCTGTCTGGATACTGTCAATGTCCTCAGTGTATCCACACGGAGCCAATGCCCTCGATCGGCCCAGACCGGGTCAAAGACAGTGATCTCGTAGACTTTCCCGGTGTCACTGCATCCTCTATTGCTTCCTTCTTCCATCGAATGACCGATGAAGTCGACGTCATCAGTTTCCAGAATGCACTTCATGGGTCTCACGGTCAAGTTAGCTTCTGTAAGACGGTGAAACAGCTCCCTCAAGGTCTTCAGATGCTCCTTCCAGGTCTGGGTATGGACTAGCAGGTCGTCCCAGTTGTCAATCCCTTGAGGCACCTTCCTTACTCCTCTCTTCAGAGTAGCACCGCTGTTGATCATTCCAAAGGGCATCCTTAGGCACTCGTACGTCCCATCAGGAGTTATAAAAGCAGTCTCTGGTATGTCCTGTTCACGCTTAATTTTAACATTTGCTGGATGGGTTTCCATGGGCCCTATTTTTCTTTTATTAAGATTTTTAATAGCCCTACCAAAGGGTGGGGGGTGGGGGGAGGGGCCTGTTGCACTGCCACACGCTGCTCGACACAGTAAACTTTCTTAACCTTTTATCCGGCACTGCGCCGGCCTTCCACCCTTGGTTGATTACATTCTATGCCAGACCTGGTTTGGCAACTTATAAGTAATGAGGGCTTTTCGCCCAAAACTATTGTCCTTAACATTTTTTTAATCATAGGACGTAAAGCTTCGCTGAAAAAAATTATAACCGAAAACAAACAAACAAATACACGAGCAAAGGAAGAAATGAACGAACAATGAAACTAAGAAGCAAGTAAATAATTGAACAAGCAAAAAACGTAAACAAACTAAGAAAACACATTGAAACACAAGAAGGCGAAGCAACAAAACGAGACACACACACACACACACCCATGCCTACCTACCCTACGTTGTGAGGTAAGCATTTTTTAGCATCGTTGTGGGGTACATACACTGCATAGCATATTTCACGTAATATTAGGTTATGCTGACTTTGGGCAGTTTTAACATAATTGCAGAGCAGTGACGAATGTTTTTAATCAAGAATGACATCTCCCCCGTTACCCCACGTTGTGAGGTAAGCACATTTTTAGCATTATTGTGTGGTACACACAAAAATCTGAGTGTGTGTGTGTAGGTGGTGGCACTCCAATGGTTTTGTGAGGTGGTTGAGATAAATGTATAGGCGATATGCTTGGTAGCTCAGCAAGCGGTTTTTGAGGTTGGCCCTGTGGGATCATAGGAAAATGTACCTCATAAAATTTTGTACCTCACAACCCCGTCAGAAAGTCTTACACACACCCTCATAACCTACGGTACGTAAACGCGCGCGCGTGTACACACACACACACACACGCACAATAACAACTAAAGCAGTTCATTTGAGACAGAATGGACAATGCAACTCGTCCCATTTCTATTACACCAGATTCGATTTCATCTAACCTGAATTAAATTCATTTAATTCTGAGCTGCCTTTTTCTCAACATCTTTAGGCCTCCTGGAATAGTCCTCCCTAGCTCCAAAATGGTTCAGTCGGCAGAGCGTTCAGTTCCTGTTCCTGTGGTCCTGGGGTTCGATTTCCAGTTGCCATAAATAGTTTGAGTAAGCTTGTGAGTTCTGGTCACCTCTCTCTCTCTCTCTCTGTCTGTCTGTCTCTCTCTCTGTCTGTCTCTCTCTCTCTCTCTCTCTCTTTCTCTTTCTCTCTCTCTCTCTCTCATACCCTGAGACACTGCACCCTCTACTTCGTCCGATGAGAGTATAAACCGAGGTCTATTCTGTGCACGCAAGCATTCCATAGCACGGACAATAAAGATCCTGAAGCTCATGTCCTAGACGGGTGAGTGCCGCTACACAAAAACACCCAGCACGCACTAGGTCCCTTATCCCCATATCCGGTCTCTCAGGGTTGTGCTCAGTCGTTTAAGCGCCAGACTATGCGACCAAAGTCTGCAAGTGGGAGCCTCGGGCGCTTGAGTCAGATCCTGTATCGACCAGCGCCTTGAGCAGCTTCTGAGTTGGAAAAGCGCGATATGAAAGTGATTAAGTAAATAGATAGGTAGGTAAGTACATAGATAGATAGATAGATAGATAGATAGATAGATAGATAGATAGATAGATAGATAGATAGATAGATAGATAGATAGATAGATAGATAGATAGATAGATAGATAGATAGATAGACAGACAGACAGACAGACAGACAGACAGAGAGAGAGAGAGAGATAGATAGATAGATAGATAGATAGATAGATAGATAGATAGATAGATAGATAGATAGATAGATAGATAGATAGATAGATAGATAGATAGATAGATAGATAGATATTCTGTTCATGCCTTTTACCTTTCAAATCCTGGAATCCAGCTTCATCAGGAGAGAATGTCTAATTGTAACTGTTCCAGTGTGTTTATTTATGGCTGGTATATATCTTCTTCCCTTCGCGTCCGTCTCTCTCTCACCCTCCCCCTTATCCTACACCCTCTCTCTCTCTCTTTCTTTCTCTCTTATTCTCTCTCTTTCACTCTCTCTCCCTCACAAACATTATTTGTTCTTGTCATTCTTTCTTTCAATCTTTCTTTATAAAGCCTATCTTCTTTCATATGTTAGTTATCTTCTTTTACGATTGCAAAAAAAATTCTTACTGGCTGATGGTGTTCTGCCCTCGCTTGTAATTAGTGTGCTATCCGTTCTTTCCTTTAATTTGTTTTCTACTTTGTTTTTTTCTGCCCACCGCAACCAATCCGTATCTCTTCTTTTTTGATTTTTTGCTGTACAACTTTTAAATAATAAATGTTGTTAGAATGTTTATAAAAACTTTCCTCTCCATGTCCCACGCTGTCATTTGATTTTTGTGTGTGATGTATTTGCTCTCGGCTTTTCAATATACTGCCTTGTCTGTTAATTCCGTAGTTAATTGATTAAATTGATGATTAGGATGATGATAATGATGGTGATGATGATGATGGTGATATTGATGATGATGATGATGATGATGATATTGATGGTGATGATGATGATGGTGATGATGATGATGGTGATGATGATGATGATAATGATGATAATAATGATGATGGTAACGATTACAATGTTGATGGTGATGATGATGATGGCGATGGTGATGATGATGATGATGATGATGTGGTGATGATAATGATGATGGCGATGGTTGTTGTTATTCTTATTGTTGTTGTTATAGTAGTAATCCTTTCCTATCCCGTAACTCAAAGGTCGTTGGGGCACCACAGATGATCGTTTAACCAGCGTACTCCATCTTTATCTGTTCTCAGCAACCCTCATGGCTAAATACTAATAAAATACTACTACTACTACTACTACTACTACTACTACTACTACTACTACTACTACTACTACTAGGAGTAGTAATAATAATAATAATAATAATAATAATAATAATAATAATTATTATTATTATTATTATTATTATTATTATTATTATTATTAGTCATTACGTTGATGTGGATGGCTCAGTAAACAATGCCTTTACAGCAAGCACGGACATGCAGAAAGTGTGTATCCTTGACTAGCTTTCTCCTGCACGTAGGTGCGCTATATTGAAAGCAGTATTACGTTTTCATTTTTACTCTATTTCCTATGTAATCACTTTTTTTCTTTTTCTTTTATTTTAACTGTACATCTCTTTCAATTTTCTGTCGATGTTATTTGAAATGTGTGTTTCACCATGTTACACAAACACACATTCACACTCTTACTCTCACACACACACCCACACACACACACACACACACACACATACACACATACCCGATTGTATTAGCCCATGGGGTACTTCAGTGTGCATGTTTTTGCATAGTCAAAACAATCATCGTTGTGAGGAACTCATAAAACACAGCCTACAAACACACATTTCACATATAATTCAACAAAATTTAAATTTTACTAAGAAAACCGAACCTGTTGATTGACGTAAAAACAAAATTGTTGCAGCAACACAATTACACTAAAACAGTATGACACCTGCTTTCTGAGGTATTATGCATGATGAATATTCATGAGGTGCCTCGCAAAGTACGCAAATAAAACCACACATACACACATTACAATGTGCCTCGCAAAGTATGCAAATAAAACCACACATACACACATTACAATGTTTTTGGTTATTGCAAAAATATCAGTCCCTAATATGTTTAGAAGATGTTTAGGGACTTTAATTTACTTATGAAGAAGAAGATCAACCATATAAAACTTCACTTAGTGCTATTATAGTGTTTATTGTTGATGAAAAGTGTACATTATAATGTTCTTCCACTAACAGCATTTGTTTGAGTCTGTTGCAGCCTGCCATTTCCAAAACAAAGGCGTACCAACTGCTTTGCTGCAGCATGAACACCGGTGTAATTAAACAAATACCAAATGTGAAACCTGTTAAGCAGACTCATAATACGCATGTTAAAGAAGTGAAAGACTGAATAAAATAAACTAATGTTTAAATGCTATTTTGCTAGTTGGTGTAGTGATAACGTTAATGCAATTAAGTTACATATTATTACCTTTATAATGATTGTTTCAAAATGTGATTTAACTCAAAAGAGCAAAGGTTAGTCTAATTGGTAGGGCAATCTCAATGAGACTAATTATTTCGGTGAACCCTTGTACTAACAGCGCATTGAGAAACTTGTCGTTGGAAAGTGTGTTATATAAAAACAATAATTATTAAACAAAGAAAAGCAAAATTGTAGACTTTGGGAACAATATTATAGAGACTGTGGAGGCAATAGGGGGAGAGAGATGAAACCAAAAAAGATTTTTAAAAAAAAAGAACCACAAGTGAGCAATAACTAAAAGTATATAAAATATAAAACATCTGTCTCCACAGGCTGTTTTTACTCTGTCCAAGCTTTCCGCTTATTTTCTTCATCATGATTATATTGATTAATTTTTTAAAATATTTCTTTCACTTTCTCTTCAAAAATGGTTACATAACTATATTATAACATTACTCATTTACTGATCTATTATGTCTCCTCTCTGAGAATCCTTTTCGGGAAGAGAGGGGACTATAAACTGATATATTATATATATATATATATATATATATATATATATATATATATATATATATATATATATATATATATATATATATATATATATATATCAGACCTGTTTACACCCAAGCAGAACCAAGAGGAATCCAGAAGGGTACAAAGAGGAATTTGAGAATCTAAAGAGGAATGTCTTTGTCACGCAATTTGGGTCTAAATAGGAATCAAATAATAGAAAAAGAAAAGATATTCACTTTAGTTTAAGTTGGTGTTTACTTCTTCTAAATCATCAGTAACACATTATAAACATACAAAAATAAAATAAATAAACTAACAAATTTATACCTTACCTTGTCTGCTTTACTGCTCCTATGCAAGCTAGTACTGAAGCACAAACTGAGTTGGGTGACATGAAATGTCTCACACAAGTTAATATCTCAGAGAAGCTTCTTATTATGAAATTTGCAGGTTCAATATCAAGTCAGGTTTCCACTTGAAAATAAATAATTTAAAATACTATTGCCTTTCCTTGGCCATTCCATCTTTGAACACTCCACAAAATGTGACAATGAATAGCAGATAAAAGCAAGTGCGTCATATGTAGTTCAATCCAAACATATAAATGTTCCTTCATGACAGCCTACACATTTGGTCTAATTAACCTGCTAGGCTAACTCAAGTTATATCTATTGCTAGCACAAAATAGATGTAATCCACAAGTCTTGATAATTGCGCCATTCCTGAATCGAACGGAAATGCAACATGTATGCCTATACGATTAAACCTGTGCTATCTAAAAACCGAAAATTATACTTTTTTTTTTCCTCAAGCAGATATTATGCTGAAAACGTAATTTTAGCAGCTGGCAAAGTTGAGTTTGAAGAGGCAACGCGGAATAAGATATTATTTATTACGCTCAAATCGTAATGTAAACAGGTGTGATATAATGTAGCCTATGTAATAGATTCGTGTCTGTTTACCTGGGTTTGTGAAGTACCAATATGCAGTATGGGGGACACTGTGTGCATATATTTGTGTGCATTATTTTGTCATATTCCATTGTTACTGTAATTCTGAGTTATGTACATGTTTGTGGCTTCACAATTAAACATAAGTTTTGAGTTCTTAGTGTTTATCTGTTTTTATATTTCTAAGCCGTTTCATTTTTTTTAAATATTTCTTTCACTTTCTCTTGAACAAATGGTTCTTTCCACTTCATATTTTGATGTATATTTATAAAAATTTCCTTTGTTGACCTGTTTAATATATATGTAGTGCAATAATGTTGCAAGTTTCAATAGTGTTATTTATTTTGTCATATTCCATTATTACTGTAATTCGGAGTTATGTACATGTTTGCGGCTTCACAATAAAATATAAGTTCTGAGATCTTAGAGTTTAGCTCATATGAATGCATACATACCACACACAAGACGTACACATAAACAATACGTACACATACAGTCTTATTTAGATTTAATACCAGCAAACAAAGACGGTCAACATTGAAAAACAGAATTCAATAGAATGGTTCATTCCTTTTAATTTTGTCACTCAAATTGAAGTACATCATCTTAATAAAACACACATTATAAAGTACAGTATTGTTCATAAGAACTTGCTCTATTCACCTGTCCTATAATGTACTCAAAATTATATCTTGAGCTTCACAAATGTATATATATATATATCTATATATATATTCCTTTTAATTTTGTCACTCAAACTGAAGTACATAAAATAAAACACGTATTTTGATGTGACGTATTATTCATAAGAAATTGCTCTATTCAACTGTCCTATATAATGTACTAATTATATCTTCAGGTTCACAAATCTGTGTAAAATAATAAAATCACAGATTCTAAAAAAAAATATTTCTAAAGCTGTACAAGAAAAGATTTATCTGCACCAGCCAGTGTAGCAGTTGTTTTAATATGAAGTAATGAATGAAATATATACAACACCTACCATTCAAAGACTAGCAACAAAGTGTAAAAAAAACATTTATAACATGCCAAAATGGACAGTGCTGCCCATTCAAATGTCACTAAAGTACTGTGTTGTTTTCGCTGAGCTTTTTCCACTTTAGCTTTCTTAAACATTTTGTTAACCTATATTTTGAAACAATTATGGTTCCTTACACTAACAATAAAATAAAACAATGAATAATATTAATTTTGCTCCATGGTCTAATAATGAACAGAAAATTATACATTCAACTTCACAAATCAGTGTAAATTAAACCAAATCAAAGACTCTTGAAACGTACTTCTCCGCTCATCCCCTTTGTTTGTTTTGTTTTAAGCACTGCCATAGCCATTTATTTTTTTCAGATGGTTTTGATCCATTTCATTGGAAATGTATAGAATATAAGAGCCGAGATGCATGCTCATGCCTGATACTCCAAAACTAAACTCTATTAGATGATGCCACCAAAGGAAAAAAGTAAGACTGCTGCGCTCCCTTGTCATCTCCATCTTCCTATATGCTTGCGAAGCATGGACCCTCACAGCAGATCTCCAACGAAGAATACAAAGCATGGAGATGAGGTGCTACTGAAGACTTCTGGGCATTTCCTATACCCAACACATCACCAACGACGAAGTCCGACAGACCATCACACAAGCTATTGGACAACATGATGACCTGCTAACAGTGGTGAAGAAACGGAAACTTCGGTGGTATGGCCACGTCACCAGATCATCAGGCCTTGCAAAGACTATTCTGCAAGGCACAGTGCAAGGAGGTAGAAGAAAAGGGAGACCGAAAAAGAGGTGGGAGGACAACATTCGAGAATGGACTGGTTTGACACTGAGCGAAGCCATCAGGGCTGCTGAGGACAGAGAAAGATGGAGTATGCTGGTTAAACGATCATCTGTGGTGCCCCTACGACCTTCGGGTTACGGGACAGGATAGGATAGGATAGGACCAAAGGAAACAAGTGACCACACAAACTACATGGAGAGCTAAAAGAGAAGCAAGATCATCTTAATATCCTAGCTTCACGTTCAGACTCAAGCAATATCAGAATTACCCCCCTCACGCAGAGGTTCAGAGTCAAGCAATATCAAGATTATCCCCCCCCCCTCACGCAGAGGTTCAGACTCAAGCAATATCAAGATTATCCCCTTCACGCACAGGTCCTTTCACGTTATGGATGATTGAGCAGTTGCTGTCATCCAGGAACTCAACACAGACTTGTGTACACTGTCCCAGAGAACCTGTGCGTCCCAAAACTTTGGTCACTCTAGCGAGCTTGATCATAGGCACCTTAGAATCCCTTTTGCAGTTGGAAGTAGAGAAAGAGGAAGGGGTTTTCTAACAGGAATTGCAAGGGCACAATGGGAGGAAGGGGTCCGCTCACCCCAGTTATTACTCCACCCTTACCAACCCTAACCCACCCTTTCCCAACTCCTGTTTTGAAATTTTTTGAAGAAATGGAAAGGGGGTTGTAATTGAAACACAATTTACACTTTATTTTGTTGCAATAACCCATTATTCAGAATTACGTTAAAAACTGTAATTATTATGTTAATGAAGATTTAGCTGGGCAAATAAGGTTAAGAGCAACTGATAGTTATTCATTGCGTACAGAGTCCAGCGGACTGCAAAGAGTCGAATCATGACCATAAAATCATAACCACAACTTGGTTAAAAGAGGACCCACCCCTGATCCATATGAAAGATCTGCTGAAACAACCCTATTGGTAACACTGAAGGCACTCCACCAGCCGGTCAACTTTACAATAAAGGCATCCCACGCAGGGGACGCTGAGGCTATACTCTAATTATCAAACCCCCGTTTACAAAATCAAAATAGAATACAGACATAAAATATCAACAACATACATATACATAAAATGTCTACATTGCAAAATAATAATATCGTAGGAAGTCCTAGTAACCATTTGGCAGAAAGCATCCGATATTCACTAGCTTATGCAACAGACCCCATACACAAATGGAGAGTTTTGTTAGAGTTTTCAAGAAAAAGGTAAGTGACTGGTCCAGAAGCAGATAGTATAGTAGATTGACAGAACAGAGTAGGAATCAGAAAGAACAAAGGAGAAAGACAATGACAGTGGGAATTTAAAGCACTAAATTTCCAGAAAATGGGGATACTATTTATACTGAAACCCCCGGCACCCCCACGGGGGTCTATAATGATATAAAAATTGGATATTGAGCTTCACAAATCAGTGTAAAAGAATAAAAGCACAGATTCTTGAAAAATATTTTAAGTCTTTACAAAGAAAAATGTATCTGCACAAGCCAGTGCAGCATTTGTGTTAATATAAAGTCATGAATGAAATATATACCACACCTTCCATTCAAAGACCAACAACAAAGTGTAAACAATAACATATGTATAAAACCTGCCAAAATGGCTGAACTACAGCTTTGTTTTCCCTCAGCTTTTTCCATTGTATCTTAGCTCTCTAGTACATTTTGTCTACCTATATCTTTCAACAATATGGTTTTTTACACATAATAAAACAAAACATATAACGAATAATAATAATTTTGAAAACAAACTTGCTCCGCAGTCTTATAATGAACGGAGAAATGTACATTCACCTCCACAAATCAGTGTCAAATATAACCAAATCAAAAATTCTAGAAATGTACATCCAAAAGTATTTTTAAGCTTTAAAAAACTCAGATTCATCTGCACAAGTTGACGTAACAGTAGGCATCTAAAACTGAGCTTGTAGTTCTTTTTTTTCACATTTAAGGATGTTATATATATATACTATAGGATACAAAGCCAGTGCAATGTTAAACTTTAAAAAATGAATTTGCTAATTTGATATGGTTGTAATATTGTCAAGCACAAATGTCTGCCTCTCCCGTCTGTCTCCATTCACCCCAGTCACTACACCACCACCCATAAGTTTAACGCATGTTACATTGTATTTTGTTGTAATCTACATTTCTTCAGAATTACGCTAAAACCTGTAATGTTATAATATGTTAATGTAGGTTTAGGTGGGGATATAAGATTAAGAGCAATTGATAATTAGTTATTCATTACATACATGGTCCAGCGGACTACAAAGAGCTGAATCAGAACCACAACTAGGTTGAAAGAGGACTCGCCCCTGATCTATATAAAAATCTGCTGAAACAACTGTAGTGGTAAAACTGAAGGCACCCCACAAGCCTGTCACTTTACAATAAAGGAGTCCCACGCAGGGGACGCTGAGGCTATACTCTAATTTATGAAACCCCGGTTTAAAAAAACAAAATAGAATACAAACATCAATATAAATTTTCAACAAAACATACATATACAATGCTTACATTGCTAAATATATAATAATATATTTGAAAGCCCTACTGAACATTTGGCAGAAAGAGTGCAATATTCTCAAGCTGACCCAACAGACCCCATACTAAAATGAGGTTTTTGGAGGGGGGGTGGAGGGAGGGGAGGCAGGGGGGGGGTTGTGGTGGTGGTCACACATCAGTGTAAATCAATCTAAATACAGAATTTCGGAATATACCTATTCATTCATCTTCCTCCTAAGCATACTTGCCCCTCTGCACAAATTCTGTACAAGTTCTCTGGCAATCAAAACAATCGTTCTGCAAATGACCTGTACAGTATAGACTTGTAATAATTGGACTTCCGATAATTGACCACACACATAACAATGCGTTCACTCATAGTCATACATGTATTTGAATATGAAGTAATAAATGTTTACCTGCAGCATTTAGCAACATCTATATAAAATAAAATTGTATGATGATACCAGAAAAATCATTTAATAGTTACTGAAGCCTTTGGACTTTACGTTTACTTTTCTCAATTGGATTTCGATCAGTACATTTGATTTTCAGCCAAGACCCGCCCTGCAAGTAAAGGTTATTTGTGCAACACACTTTCACATTCTGCTGTTCTAGGAACTTGCAAACTTTGAATCTGAGCTGTAAAGTGCTTTTTAACTGCTTTCATCTGATCATGTGTCCTAAAGTCTTTATTCTGCAAAGACTTCTTTCCCTGCGCCTCCATTCTTGGTAGATATTCTGTTATTTCTGCTTTTTTGCGCTTCCATACTTGGTGAAAACTTTGTCCTTTCTGATTTTTTCTGTACAAGAGTTTGAAATTGCGAAATCTGGTTTAGCAGCAGAAGAGACGGTACACATAATACAATCTGGCTGACTTTTGCTAGCTCGTAGGAGTATCGTGGGATTTGGTAAAATTCTCGATGCACCCCAATATTGTGACCCATAAAGCCACACAGCTGGTCCAACTCATACTCGTTTAAGTTAAGTATCTAAGAAACGGTAGCCAAGTGCTTCCTAAGTTTAGTACTAGTGATGTCCTGAGGGCGCTCCACTCCACTTTCCATAGCACTAACAGGTTCTCGGAGGCAGGTGTGACCAGGAAGATGATCAAGTGATGAGAAGTACGGCCTTGCAAAGATGTACACGTTGTCAGGATAAATACCAGCCTGTTCTCAGAAATCTTTCTTTTGATTGTTTAGGCTTTGGCAAGACAAGAACAATTTCCGGTTCATTTCTGTGCTTTTTAGATAACAAATGTTTTCTAAGATTTGTTGTGAGAACATCACAAAATGTGCATTTAATAATAATAATACAGTTGATTTATATAGCGTTTGCTTTCCTTGTCATACTCTTTTTCCCATTGTTTTGTTGTTTTTTTGGCAATGTGGACAAACAGCTTGCAGGAAGATGACGAAGAGCCAGGGAGTGGTGTTGGCGGATCAGATGTCTTCAACGGATTGAGAGACGGTGGTGCTGGTGTTGAAGAGACAGGAAGTGGTGGTGGTGGTTTAGATGTTGCCAACGAAGTGAGAGACATTGATGCTGCTGTTGGAGTTGTTAATCTCCTTGCATAAGAGCCTAACTTTTTAGAATACCACAACACTTTTTCAGGGAATGCCCAAGCTTAAGAGCTAGAGGATTTGAATATATATGTATTTTCAGAAGAGCTGTGCCCACAGACCTTTTTGACAGTACAGTAAATTTACATTACATCAATATTGTACACACAAATGAAGAGTTTTGTCCCAGAAGAGTTTTCAAGAAAAAATGCAGGTGACTGGTCTAGCGAAGAAAAAGATAGTATAGTAAATTGATAGAACAGAGTAGGAATGAGACAGAACAAAGGAAAAAGACAGCGACAGTGGGAATTTAAAGCACTAAATTTCCAGAAAGTGGGGATACTATTTATACTGAAACCCCCGGCACCCCAACGGGGGATATAATGATCTCAAAATTATATATATATATAGAGCCTCACAAATCAGTGTAAAATAATAAAATCAGATTTTTGAGATTTGTTTAAAAATGTTTACAAAGAAAAATGTATCTGCACAAGCCAGAGTAGCATTTGTTTCAAAATAAAGTAATGAATGAAATATATATACAACAGCTACCATTCAAAGACTAACATTACATTACATTACAATACATTACACTAGGTCCAGCGGACTCTTCCGGGTACTGTTGCCGCAGTGAATCGGTCATGCCTATAAAGGAAAGACCGGTTTTCAACTGGGGCTTTCACTATTCCCTGTATAGGTTAGAACAATCTACAGTGGCAAGATTGCTCATGACCCCAAGGGGTAATAAATCATGTCTACCTGCAACAGTTAGCAACATCCATATCACATGAAATAGTCAGTATGATGAGATAGCAAAATCATTTCATCGTTTCTTAAGCCTTTTGACTTCACGTTTCCTTTTCTCAATTTCATTTCGAACAGTGCATTTGATTTTCAGCCAAGACCGCCCTGCAAGTAAAGGTTCATTCTTCAACACACCTTCACATTCTGCTTTTCTAGGAACTTGCAAACTTTCTATGTGTGCTTTAAAGTGCTTTTTAACTGCTTTCATCTGATCACTTGTCATAAAGTCTTTATTTTGCAAAGACTTCTTCCCTGCGCCTCCCTTCTTGGTGGATATTCTGTCATTTCTGCTTTTTGGGCTTGCATACTTGGTGACAATTTCGTCCTTTCTGCTTTTCTCTGTACAAGAGTTTGAAGTTGCGAAAACTGGTTCAGCAGCAGAAGAGACAGTAGACATGTTACAATCTGGCTCGACACAATCATCTCGCTCTTCTAAGTCTCTTTCATCATCACCTAACTCCTCCATGTCATTTTCATTATCACCACCGTGCACTTCACCATCTTCAAACTCAGAGTCATGAAACTCAAGTTCTTCATCAAGCTCAATTTCATCCAATGATTTACCTTCAAATCTAGCAATCTGTCCACATTCCGCTGCCATCAGCAATCGACTGACCTTTGCTAGCTGGTAGGAGTCTCGTGGGATTCGGTAAAATTCTCGATGCACTCTAATATTGTGACCCATAAAGCCACACAGCTGGTCCAACTCGTACTCGTTTAAGTTAAGTATTTGAGAAACAGTAGCCAAGTGCTTCCTAAGTTTAGTGCTAGTGATGTCCTGAGGGCGCTCCACTCCACTTTTAATAACAGTTTCTCGGAGGCAGGTGTGACCAGCCAGATGATCAAGTGATGAGAAGTACGGCCTTGCAAAGATGTACACGTTGTCAGGATGAATACCAGCCTGTTCTCGGAAATGAAGTAGCTGATTAATTTCCCCTTGCATGGACTTCGTCAAAAGGACTGGTACTATTCCCCCACGTTTTCCACGGATTTCAACACGTGTAAAATTATCAATGAGCATTCTCTCCATCTCAGACAGTGCGTTGAGAATATCATCTTCGGCAACAGTGTTGTTTTGGGCAACTTCATAGTCTGTAATGAGCATTCTGGCTGCTTCACCACTCCTGCGACGATTAAACATGATTATGTTTGCAAGACAAACTTTCGCAAGAGCAAGCCATCTGTCAGTTGTTGGTCGAGACTTTAGCTCAGATAAGCGTGATATCCTTTCTGCCTCCAAGTATTCAGTCAAGATTTTAAGGTCTTTGGTCAAAGGTAACACATGTGGCTTGTTGATTTTCTTTTCTTCCAATGTTGACAGGGCACCAGATGAAATGTGGTCTTTCCATTCAACTTCACACAGATCCCTGAAGTCAGTCGACATCTTTTGAAGTTTTTCATCTCCTTGCATCAGACCCTGACTTTTGAGAATACTACAACACCTTTTCAGGGAATGCCCAAGCTTAAGAGCAAGAGAAGGATTTGAATATGTATTTTCAGAAGGGTTGTGCCCACAGAGCTTTTTGACGGTAGAAACCACACGAAGAAACTTGCTTGCATGAATAACACTCTGAAGATCTGTTACACTTTCGTCTTGTTCTCGCAATGCCAGCAAGAGCCGCGCAAGTTCTCTTAGTTTCTGCTTGATAAATACTCTCTTGTATTCTTTGTGTCCATGCTTATGGTATAATTTCTCTCCAAATTTTATAATCAATGCATCTCTCCTTGCCACAAAAGTAACACCATCTGCTCTCATCGATTCAAATATGTCTTTTTTCAGTCCATCTTCACAATCAATACTAGCAGGAAGCAGGGACTCTGATCGGCTTATAACAAATCGACCCTTCTTAGCAGTTGACCTGAACTTGCAGCACTGTTGATGTCGCCAAAGCTCAGTCCTCACAAAAATCCAAAACAAAATTCACATGGAATATAATCATTTGGATTTACTTTCTCTGAAGGTGACCGCCAAGGTATAATTTCACCTTTCTGTTCTTTTAGAACGGAGAAATTATGTTGGTAATTTCCTTGGTTTCTCACCTTTTCCAGTAGGAACTCTCTTTCTTTTGAGTGTTTAGGCTTTGACAAAATAAGAGCAATTTCCGGTTCATTTCTGTGCCTTTTAGATAACAAATGTTTTCTAAGATTTGTTGTGAGAACATCACAAAATTTGCATTTGCTTTTCTTGTCATACACTCTTTTACCATTGTTTTTTTTGGCAATGTGCACAAACAGCTTGCAGGAAGATGACGAAGAGCCAGGGAGTGGTGTTGGAGGATCAGATGTCTTCAATGGAGTGACAGACGGTGGTGCTGCTGTTGTATCAGATGTCTTCAATGGAGTGAGAGACGGTGGTGTTGCTGCTCTTGATGAGACAGGAAGTGGTGCTGATGCTGCTGGCTTGCATTTAACCACTGGCACACAAGAAAATAAACAATTACAAGAAATATTATATATATATATATTATATATATATAAAATATATATATATATATATATATATATATATATATTATATATATATATATATATTATATATATATATATATTATATATATATATATATATATATATATATATATATATATATATATATATATATATATATATATATATATATATATATATATATATCATTAAAGATCATTGACGTGCACAACTTTCTGTGTGCACACTATGCGCCCAAAGGCTGCCGGTAGGCGCCTCTGACGGCTTGAGTTCGATCCTGTATCGATCAGCACCTTGAGCAGCTCTTGAACGCTTAATGTAAATTATATACATATAATCATAATAATATAATTTACATTAAGCGTTTTTAGATATATATAATTTACATTAAGCAGTTTTTTAAATTGCTTGTTCAGTTCAAGAGCTGCTCAATGCGCTGGTCGATACAAGCTCTAACTCAAGCCGCCAGAGGTGCCCACCGGCAGCCTTTGGGCACATAGTGCGCACATAGAAAGTCGTTGTGCACGTCAATGATCTTTCATGAGACCTGCATACAAGATGCATCCACAGAACATGTCAAAGAATCTTTCTTGCTGCAAGTAATACATAATTTATAGTTTTTTCAAAGTTTATTTTGCTCAACAGCTAAGAAATCGATTGCTGGCGATCTCAAAATCTCCTCAACAACGAAGGAGTAATGCTTTTGGTGGTTCACATTCAAAAGGGGAGGGGGGTGGGAAGAGGGAGGATAGAGGAGGGGGAGTAGGGGGGGATAGGGGAGAGGGGGCGTTGTATGTCTTAATTCTCATATTCCTGTCATTGTGTTGCATGATGGCATTCAGAAAACCTTTATCCATCAGAATTTTACAATATAAAGAAACGAGCCTTTCAACTACATCTTCCAAAACTCACCTGCATCTTTAAGAGCAGTGTTCCAGCATTTCAAAGCCTTTGCATTTGCAAAGATGGTTGGCAAACACCGGAAACCTAGAAAAAGAAGTATGAAAGATAAATCCAAGATGTTCTGATTAGTTAGTTACTCATTGTTTACAGGGTATAGCAAAATAAGATGAGCTGAATTGAGACCACTTAATAAATTGTTATCCATCCCTTGTCAAAAAACGATGGGAATCCATTCAAATATATTTACAAATTAGTTAAATTCAGAGCGAAGGACCGACCAACTGACCGACAACCGGACTGCCACTGAACGAATATCTATGATTTGGAGAACCCTTACACCATAAATTCAAACACGTTGGTTAAGCCATATATGAGATACAAAGCAAAACATGTTTAGCAACAATATGACTCCAACGACCTTGACCTTTGCGACAAAGCAAATATGAGGACATGGGAAATTGACCCGTGACCTAAGCAGTGTTCATATGAAGTTTGGTCAAAATCCGTTCAGTTGTTTTTGAGATATGGCTGACAAATGACCGACAGACATTTGGCTTGTTCTGATTCCCGACTATTGGAAAGTATAAAAATACAAAAACACGCTTAGTGTTACACTCTGTTTGATGTTGGTATTTTCTATCAGTATCTGATTCAGCCCCGATGCTTGAATTCCTGATAGTTGTGTAACTCAGATTCGTTTATTCACACAGCCCGTCCAAACAGCATACAAGTCACAAAGTCGGCGTATGAAGTTTTCCACTTTTATTCAGCACACATCAACAACTGCATACAATTCTCAATTCAACTCAACAACTTTCACAGCAACTTTCCAAATCACTATCAACAACTTTACTCTCTCTCAACAGCAATTCGGCACACGATTAAATAACCTCTCTCTTTTCTGGAACAATTGGGTACAATGTAGAAATGACGCACTGCCACCAATCGAATAAAAGATCGTCATCACTGACTTACGTCAATACATATTTTTATATCTTCCAGAACGACCTCTTGCTTCTACATGTATCAGGAAATTTCTATCAAGAGTAAACACGCATATCCAGAAGATTCTCAAATAATATCGACTAACGCAAATTATCAACGTTATACAAAGCCTCTCCTAACAACAATGCAAACTCAAATCAAAGGTAAATAAACACCATTATTGAATACTTTGCAAAACGAAACGATTAGATCTATCGTGCGCGCTTCCGACATACTTTCGTTCACGTTTCAACATAACATAACCCCCCACTCAAGAAGAAATTTACCCAATTTCTTTCAACAACGTTGAAACGTAATGCACAAACAAAGCACAGAATTAAAACTTACTTCAGTCTGTCCGAACACTGTCAATGTTCTCAGTTCATTCACACAGAGTCAATGGTTTTCATCTTCAAGTCTTTCTGGATACAGTCAATGTTCTTTCATTCGCAAGGAAACGACGCCCTCGTCAGTTGCGGTCGTCATCGGCCCAGGGTCAAAGACGACGATCACGTGGGCTTCCCTGGAATCAGTGCGTCCTCCGTTGTCTCCTTCTTCCATCGGATGTCCGACGCAGTCGACGTTGTCGGCTCCCAGGATGCATTCGCTGGGTCTCACGGTCAAGTTGGCTTCTGCGGGACGGTGGAACAGCTCCCTCAAGGTCTGCAGATGCTCCTTCCAGGTCTGGGTGTGGACTTCATGTTCGACCAAAGTCGTAGAGCCAGGGACATCGCTGAAGTTGTGGGGAAACTCGCCCATAAGGTCCTTGAGCTCCATCTTTTGACCTTCCGTCAAGCTTGGTCCTAGCTTAACGTCATCGATGCCTTCTCTGCTGTGGAAGTCTCCCAGTTCCAACAGTTCTTCGCTGTCAAAGCTGTCGTCGGTCACAGCTGCTGTGGCTGCGTGCACAGTCTCTGATGGCCTTTCCACGTACAGCTTAAGGAGGTTGGCGTGGTATATCTTGGAATGCTGGCCGACCTTCACCTTGTAGTCGTTGATTCCCACCACGGTCTCCACTTCGTACGGGCCTTTCCACTGCATCAGCAGCTTATTATGATCAGTAGGTAGCAGCACCAGCACTTTGTTGCCAGGTTTAAACTTCCTGTTCACAGCCCTACGGTCATAGTAGTGCTTTCCACAGTCCTGGGACTTCTTCAGGTTTTCTCTGGCTATCTCGAGAGTCTGCTCCAGCTTCTCTCGTAGCTCAAACACGTACTGGTAACTGTTCTTCACCTCTGGGGTGTCCACTTCCTTCGTCCACAGTTCTTTCAGGATGTGCATCGGCCCTCGGATGGTTCTTCCGTACAGCAGCTCGAACGGAGAAAAGCCGGTGGACTCCTGCGGTACTTCTCTGTAGGCGAAAAGTAAGGCGTTGATATAGCGATGCCATTGTCTGGGCTGCTCGCTGCACAGTTTCTTCAGGGTGGACTTCAGCGTAGCATTGAACTTCTCGACAAGCCCGTTGCACATCGGATGGTAGGGTGTCGTAGTCAAATGCCGGATGCTCAGCAGTCTGTTGACCTCCTTCATACAGTCAGAGACGAACTGTGTCCCGAGGTCTGTCAGAATTTCTTCAGGCACTCCAAGTCTACTGAACATGTCCACCAGTGCCTCTGCTACAGTTTCAGTGTCAATCTTCTTCAGCGGCACTGCTTCTGGGTACCGAGTCGCATAGTCCACTAAAGTCAGTACCCACCGATGACCTTCTTCACTCGGAGGTCTTATTTCGCCGATTAAGTCTAAGGCCACCCTCTTGAAAGGTCGGTCGATCAGAGGCATTCTCTGCATAGGCACTTTCGGGACCCTTCCTCGAGGTATGGTCTTCTGGCAAATGTCACATGATCGGCAGAAACGGCTGACGTCCGCATGAAGTCCTGGCCAGTAGAACACCGCCTGGATTCTATCCGACGTCTTCTTGATACCCAGGTGACCTCCCATGATTGAGTCATGCGCTACTTCCATCACCTGGCGCCTTAGGGGTAACGGTACCAAGACTTGACGTAGTGGTTTACCTCCGTTGACCCTCGGGTGCTGGAAGATTCTGTACAGGATCTTGGCCTTCACCTCGAAATAGACCGTACCACTGCCTTTGGTCACGTGGTCTTGGCGGTTCCTGTACTTGTTTAAAGTACTATCAGCTTCCTGGAGCTGGATCAGCTTATCTCTGTCCACGATGGCAGCTTTAGAGTTGTCGGCGACCTTCAGTGGCGTAGACGTCTTGTCTCTCTTGGCCTGGGCCCTGGTATTAACAGCACCGACGATCTCTGGTCGGCAGGGCTGAGCCGGAGTAACCACATTGTCCCGTAGCAGCTCTGTAAGGTTTCCATCGGGAAATGGCAATGGATCCTCCTCCACAACTTCGACGCGTTGGGTTGAGGCAGGACTCCACTCTGGATCGGGGTTGTCGGGTCGTCTCGCGCCGTCGATATTCCCGATCATCAAATCATACAGCGGCTTCTTCAGGCAAACCGCTTCGACTTCGCCTATGTAGAAAGGGGTGTTGACATGAATTTTTGCAACTGGCGCTTTCACACATTTGCTGTCGGCCATGAGTGTCCATTTAGAATCGCCAGTGAACTGTTCTTTAGCGATTAGGTCTTCTCTGACGATGACCCCACTGCAGCCAGAGTCTCTTAGAACAGTCACTTCATGATTTCCGACGCGTCCCTTGGAAACAGGCATGTTCTGGACGGTCACAGCTGCGCTGGCGACGACGGGGATGGATTTTCCGTTGGCAAGGAGAAGTTGGCCATCAGTCATGCACTCTTGCACGTCCGCAGGGGTAGCTGTGCGCTTGGTCTCACTCGGAAGAATGACGCTCCCGCCGCACACTTGATGGTCAGATCTACTGTTTTGCCGTTGATTGGAGAACCGCCTCTGCCGGTTGCCCGCCGCTGCATTGTCCGTACTGCTCCGCTGTCCGCTATTTCTGCTTTGAGGGCAGCTGGCAGCTCTGTGGTCTGTAGCGTTGCAGATAAAACAGCCTCTTGAGTGCCCTTCCCTGGGAGGAGGCGTGGAGTCCGTCTGTCTCTGGCTCGTCTGGCTCCCTTGGACCTGGTTCCCATGGTTTGCAGTCTTCTGAAAATGTTTCGTCGCGCTGGGTAGCCCCAGGGTTTTCCCATGAGCGATGAGATATCTTTCAGCAGCCTCAGTCACATCTTTAAGCGTCTGCAGCTTTTGTTCTTCTAAGTAGGTCGCTAGGTCCTTGTGACAGGCATTGAGAAATTGTTCTTTCACAATCAGGTCATGGAGACTGTCGTAAGACTTCATTTCGCCTGATAACTCCACCCACTTGTGTAGATATGACGACAGGCGCTCCACAAACTGCTTTGGCGTCTCGTCTGACTTAGGCCGGCATTCACGGAAGCGTTTACGGTAGCCCTTTTCTGTAAAGTTGTAGCACTGCAACGGGGCCTCTTTCAAGACGTCGTAGTTTTTGGCGTCATCGTTCGACAGTCTGGTGTAAACTTCGAGAGCTTGCCCCGTCAGAAGTGCACTCAGTCGAATCGCCCAGTCTCGAGGTTGCCAATTGGAGCTTTCGGCGAACCTTTCGAATCTCGCCAGATAGCTGTCGATCTGGTCCTTCCCGTCGACGAAAGCTGGCAATTTTGGAGCCGTATGGTCGTTGGTGACTTGTGGCGCATGCTGATTGTTCTGGATACGCGCCAACTCTAGCTGGTACTGACGATCTCTTTCTTGCTGCTGCTGTTCAATTTCCAGACGCTTCAGTTCAAATTCTCTGTCTTCACGACGTCGCTGCTCCTCTATTTCTCTCTCTTCACGCCGACGTTGCTCTTCTTTTTCTTCCCGTTGACGCTGTTCTTCCTTTTCTTCTCGGCGTCGTTGCTCTTCAAATTCTCTTTCTTCACGGCGGCGTTGCTCTTCTAATTCTCGTTCTTGTATTCTTTCCTGAGACTTGACGTACTCCGTCAGCTGCTTGCCTTTTAGATTCAGTTCAACCCCTTTCTGCCAGAAGTCAGCCATCTTGATGCTTCTGGAAAGTTCTTTTCAAGAAAGTTCTTTTCTGGAAGGTTCTTCTTCTAGAAAGTTCTTGACTGTAGAGTTCTTTTTCTTTTTTCTGGAAAGTTCTTGACTGTGCTGTACCTTTCTAGACTGTTCTAGAACAGCACGCTTTCTGCAGTAGCGCTGATGCTTGCCACTAGTCGCCTTCGCTGACGCAGGCCCCGCTGTCCTCGTCGTATGCGACGCTGCACCACGCTGGTGTTGATGTATACGCTCCTGTGCTGAAGTAGACGCGACGTCCGCTCGCCGCTCTCTGTAACACTGGCGATGTAGCTCCGAGACTGTCCCTCGACGTAGTCCTGCGGCAGCTACGTAGTCCCGCTCTGTTGTTCGCTCACGAAGCAACTCTTCGGCGACTACACGCCCTTGCAGTCAACCCGAACCTATCGGTGATGTAGTCCCAGTGTGTTGGCCCCTCTCGACGCAACTCGTTGGCGGCTACCCTCGATGACTGCCTCTCGTAACGTTGACTCGCTTGTAGCAGTTGAACCCTTGGCTATGGCGTGAATCGCGGCTTGACCCCCAAAATGTTACACTCTGTTTGATGTTGGTATTTTCTATCAGTATCTGATTCAGCCCCGATGCTTGAATTCCTGATAGTTGTGTAACTCAGATTCGTTTATTCACACAGCCCGTCCAAACAGCATACAAGTCACAAAGTCGGCGTATGAAGTTTTCCACTTTTATTCAGCACACATCAACAACTGCATACAATTCTCAATTCAACTCAACAACTTTCACAGCAACTTTCCAAATCACTATCAACAACTTTACTCTCTCTCAACAGCAATTCGGCACACGATTAAATAACCTCTCTCTTTTCTGGAACAATTGGGTACAATGTAGAAATGACGCACTGCCACCAATCGAATAAAAGATCGTCATCACTGACTTACGTCAATACATATTTTTATATCTTCCAGAACGACCTCTTGCTTCTACATGTATCAGGAAATTTCTATCAAGAGTAAACACGCATATCCAGAAGATTCTCAAATAATATCGACTAACGCAAATTATCAACGTTATACAAAGCCTCTCCTAACAACAATGCAAACTCAAATCAAAGGTAAATAAACACCATTATTGAATACTTTGCAAAACGAAACGATTAGATCTATCGTGCGCGCTTCCGACATACTTTCGTTCACGTTTCAACATAACACTTAGTATCTACAAACACACACATACAAATTTATACAAAAATTACAATTTAATAATATTATGACCATCCTACCATAACCTAAGGTACATAAAGCTAAGCTGTGCTGGGGGCATCAGCCTTTTCGCTCGATTTATAAACATCAAATTACAACCATGATTTATAACTTTAAAAAATAAAATTTAAAAATGCTTATGAGAAATAGTTATAAGACTAATATAAATGCATAGAAAAAGCCACATCAGCAAATAACGCTAGGAGATACATGTACAAAGATCATCCCAATTTCATCATCAGTTTCATTACCTAGCCACCACAGACTTGACAGGGTAACAAGAATATCATACAACTTCAGAGGGAAAAATAAGAAAAATAATACAATAATAAAATAACAGGTAGATGGGAAAAGTACAGGTGAATAAATTGTAGTACAAGAGAGAAGACAGTAGATGACGACAAAGGAAAGTAAAGGCAAAAATACAACAGTGATAGAAAAGAGGAAATTTGAAGCATTCAATTTGAAGTGGGGATATTATTTATAGCTGAAAGATACCCCGGAAGATAGAGGGTGTGGATTTTAAGTGGAGAGGGGGCAGGACGGGGTGGGTGGGTGGGTGGGTTGGTGCTGTGAAGATGTAGAGCACCTTGTAATTTATTAATTTAAAACCGGGAATATAATTGTAACTGTCCACAAGATCCACCCCCCTCTCACCCCATCTTACATCATTTAATAATTTTAAAAAAGTATTTAAAAATCCAATTCAGGATATATTTTGCCTCTGTTGAGGCAGCACAACATTGGAATGTATAAATGCAGTTCTGATAGTGAGACAATCCTTGTTTTCCATAAAAAGATGCTGGTTATCTAAAAAAAAAAATGCAGACTAAAGTGACAAGGATTTTTTTTCTTCAGATTTCCGCAAAATTGCGGGACACTACCAACTTTGTAATGTCAGTTTTACACAACAGCTTAATTCAAATATATAACTTTTAATATTTACCTGAATCAGACTCCTCCGAGCCAGACTCCTCCGATCCCGACTCCTCCGAGTCACTGTTTGGGACATACTCCGACCCTGAATCAGAGTAAAATTATCATTGAAATCAAACAGTGAATAAACTGGGACTGGGGCAATAAATTTAACTATACAAATCATAAGCCTGACACATTACTGCCATTCTGTTCTTTTGTAAATGAACATTACCATCACCTGCACAAATTCAGGTTTAACATTTACACAAATTAGATGGCAAGAGAACAGGGAGATATTGAAAAATAAAAAGAGGAAGTTCCAACACTTGTATGTCATGTATGTGTATATAAAACGCTGAATAATAACCAAACTGCATTTACAGAACATGCTGACGGAATAAGTTTTTGTCAGCATTCATCAAAGTCAATACTCTTAACGAATACACAAGCCAAAAGCACACGTGAACAGCAAGCGCAATTGTCCCATCTACATTACAACATTCTCCTCCTCCACTCACACTTTTCTTCCCCTTCTTCAACCATAAAAAAAGTAAAATCTTTCCCGTCTGCGATTCACAACCTCCCAACTCTCTTTAAAAATGCATTGACCCCATTTGAATGCGTGTACATGTGTGGATTGTAATACGTGCCATCCTGTGGGAACAAATGATGTCAAGTATACATGAAAAATGCTGAATAATAATCTAGTATCATTTTATGAAAATGAAATACATTATATTTGTTGTTGAATATATCACACTGTTTAACAGACTGTGGGACACATAAGAAAACCATATCGCTAGAATAAAAAAATCAAGCATATAGCAACTAATAGTGACCAGTCTCCTGTCTTTTTTGTTTTCAGGTAGGGTGCAAAATCCATGTCAAGCTAAAAGTGGAAACATTCTTTTAATTAGTCACTGGAATTGAGCAAACGTCCGATTAGATACATGCTAATATTATATATATTCTCTTCATTTCAAAAGTAAAAATAAGTAAATTACATACCTTCTGAGGCTGACAATTCTGCTCTAATTTCCAAATCACTGTCACAGCCTTCTCCAGACATGAGGCTTCTGGTAAATAAAAGCAAATTTTAAGGTACACCATTTGAAGTGCAGCTTAAACTGGACAATACAGATTGGTTTTATGAATTAGTTTTGGAGGGCATGTGTACAAAACCAAGCCTAAACTAGGCCTGTTAGTCATATAATTATTAGCAATGGACACATCTGGGACACGGCCAATCCTAATAACCGTCAAACTATAGTATAGTATAGCATAGGCTGTTAAACCTCTTACCCTCTTGATAACGTACTTGGAGCACACCTATTTGAAACTTTGATCGGAACATCAGGCATCAACCACCTAACAAAAATGTTGCCTATTCCCAATTTGCAGATCAGTGGAATACATTTTGGAAGCTAGAAACCAACAGTGGCAATTTCATTTGGCAGACTGTTCCACATATTAGTGATTCTATTGGCAACTAAGTGCTTGTATAATAATGTTAGTATTAACAGTCCTCTTAACCAGTTTAAAATTGTGACCAATGTTAGGGTGCTCCAACTTTTGTTAGTACTGTACTTGTGGATTTAGCGCGCACTAGGACCGTTCTCTGCCATCTCTGGTCATCCCGGATTGTTCTGTTGTGTGGTCAGGCAGATGATGCACCATGAAGGTTCAAAAACTTGTTTTTCAATACGTCAGATTTCGAACTTATTTTTTTTCCAAAAAGCTTCAGCAACCTATGTTTGGGACCTGAGAACCTTGAAAACAAGTTTTTGAACCTTCACGAAACTTGAAGTTAAGACAGGTCATTAGGCAACAAGGGGGCACCTCGAGTTAGATCCTGTTAGATTCTGTTTCTTTTAAGCTAAAAAAAAGCGCTTTATAAGAAACATACAATAATATAAAACAATAAAATCTATAAACAATGAACTACATTAATTGTCAGTAGACTGCATATCTCACCTGGACTTGCGCCCTTAAATGCAGGACAGGTGTCAAGATTACAGTTCAGCCACTTCAGGTGAAGACAGATGTTCACCTGCAGACACTCCGGAACACTCTTCAGCATCTGTTAAAGAAATAAAAAAAATACTTATACTTCTACTACTTGAACCTTCACGAAACTTGAAGTTAAGACATGTCATTAGGCAACAAGTGGGCACCTCGTGTTGGATCCTGTTAGATTGTTTCTTTTAAGCTAAAAAAAAAAAGCGCTTTATAAGAAACATACAATAATATAAAACAAATCATAATAACTACATTAATGGTCAGTAGACTGCATATCTCACCTGGACTTGCGCCCTTAAATGCAGGACGGGTGTTAAGTTTACAGTTCAGCCACTTCAGGTGAAGACAGATGTTCGCCTGCAGACACTCCGGAAAACTCTTCATCACCTGTTAAAGAAATAATAAAACTACTTACACTTCTACTACTACTACTTATACGCACTTCAATGCCAATAATTCAAAAACTATTTCAGATGCAACCAAAATTTTTGGTGTGTAGATAAATAGATAACAGTGTAATCTTTACAGACATCAGTAAAATTCAGTGTACATGTAATCATATTTTTTGAACTAACTTTACACACAAGCATAAAACTTGGCAGAAAGACTCCTGAGACCATGATGTAAAGAAATACAAGTACTATTACAAAGATATAATTAGAATACAGTTGTGTTCTTATTATTACTATTATTATTAATAATTTTATAACCCTGTTGCAATGTTCTGAGTAAATTCTCCAATGCGGGGTAATAAAACTGATTTTTGACTTGGCTAGATCAGATCACTTTGTATTATCATGATTCATTTAGCTTGACACAATGTCATTAATGGTAAATTTTATGTTAGTTTTTCAATCATTTAACGCTTAATAATCAAGCTAAGCAAACCACTAATTACATAATAGGTGTTATAATAAAAGAAATGTATACAGCATTACAAGAAGGGGACGTTTACAGGTCCGTAAGTTGTAACTAAAAGTATCGATTAAACATTGTAGCAGACGACACGTTTCTATGCACTTCCGCTAAACGGTAGTCGAATATTTTGCTAAATTATCAACATACCACACCATAAACTCATTACAATTTACCAGAAACTGGTCAATCCAAGACTGCACAATATAGACCAATAATGGCACTGATTTTATCGGAAATCATAGCGAAGTCCACTAACAGCCTTGACATTCAAAATATTTTAGCCTATCATGTCACGTGTTATAGCTCCTCATCTTTCATTGGTTCCCGCTCCGATGTGTCGTAGTGGAGCCATAATTTTTAATAGTTCTGAATAGCCATTTTAAAAATATCAAGCCGCGAAGTATATATATTTTTTAGCCTTGATTTCAACTGCTTCGCAATTGAAAATACGTTGCTTTTCGAAGAAAATAGATATACGAAAATAAAGCTAGGAGTTATAAATTAACCATATCAACAGTCAACACGAACGTCAGCGATAAAAATAGACTTTGATTGCAACAAATGACACTTACTGTATGCTTGCCTAAGCCACTTTAGCGACTATTTAAAGACGAATTTAGTCGTAAAAACAACATAGAAAGAAAGTTGAAATGTTGATGTTTTTATTGATGTAATTTTTATGTGACAATAATAACATGCAGACCAGTAAATTGCCGAAAAAAATGTGGCTTATCAGCTGCTTTCCCGCACGTCTAAGTAAGTTAGTAAGTAGGTCACTGCCGCTACCTATACTCGTGTGATTTTAATTTTTAACTCCAGTATTCTTAGTCGAGTACTACATAGAATGTAAACATGCTACTTATCTTGCTACAAGTAAATTTGTTTCTACAAAAAATAAAAACAGAAAATTATCTAAACTAGAAAAAGGTGCCCTAAACTCGTGCACAGGCACGAACCGAAACCGAAAATTGAGCAGACGCCACAAGCGGAAAACTTGAATTTAAAATTCATCAGCAAAGCATGCATAAGAAACGGTATATTTTTACCATTTATATTTTTTATCAAAAGCTTTGGTCCATGCCCTAGATAATTTAACCCAAACTTCAGTGTTTCAACATCTCAGTGCAGCAACAGTTAATATGGCTGCCAACAAGAAAGAAGAAGAAGTACTCAAGTAGAAGCAACAGATGGGCTGTATTTACTCAACAGTATCACTCACAACGATGATTGTTTTGACTATGCAAAAACATGCACACTGAAGTACCCAATGGGCTAATAAAATCGGGTAGGTGTGTGTAATGCAACACGGATGCATGGTTACATAAATATAACACAACATGAACGAAAAGAACAACTTACCTTCAAAACACCTTTCCTCTACCTCTGCAAAACACATACTGGCCCGCCTTGCTCGATCTCATGGCGTCCCTCACGGCGTTATTCAAACCGGAAACGGATTTTATGCATAATTAAGGGACTGAGCCAATGAAATTGTCTGATGACGTCACCTCATTATCTCCCCGGCGAAAGCTCGATAGAGTGAAATTTGTGTGTATTGTGTGTGCTCACACACAAACGGCAGAATAGCGTCTCTTTGGGGGAGTCGATAAAATTGCACAGGGGAGAGAAGGATAGCATCAGGAAGCAGGTTTTGGGGTTTGCCTTGTGGAGTAACGGGAAAAAGTTCCCCACAAAAAAAAGGTAACTCACTACCAACTTGGCAAGTCTCAATTTGTCCCCCACAACCCCCTACTTTCAAACACACACACACACACACACACACACACACACACACACACACACACAAAGCGCGCCGGCCCTCGATTTCTATCTCCCGTCCGGGTGTTGAGAATGTGAATGGGCTATAAACAGAACAATTGATTTTACCTTCTTTTTTTTTTTCTTTTTTTTCTGTATCATCTCTACCCCGTCTTTATTGTTTTTTCAGTTCCTCTCTTTTCTTTTTTCCTCCGTTCTCATCTCTCTTTGTTTCTTCACACATTCTCCGCTCCCCTCTTCAAAGGGAGGCACGGTGGCCTTATGGTAGAGCTTTGGCTTGCGGATCTGAAGGTCCCGGGTTCGAGCCCAGGCCGGGCCATTGTGTTGTGTCCTTGGGGAAGACACTTTACTCCCGTTTCCTACTCCTTCGGATGAGAGTATAAACGGACTTTAAAGATCCTGACGCTCATGTCCCAGACGGTTGAGTGCCGGTGACAAGAACACACCCGGCATGCACCTAGGTCCTTCTCCCCCATCCATGGCTGCCCAGGATTGTGCTCAGTTGTCTGGAGCGTTATTACGATGCGCCCAAAGGCTGCAAGTTGGCGCCTTGGGCGGCTTGAGTTACATCCTGTATCGGCCAGCGCCTTGAGTCGCCAAGAACGGCGAAATATGTGCGCTATAAAAATACCCAATAATAAATAAATAAATAAATAAATAGATTAATAATAATAATAATAATAATAATAATAATAAGAATAAGAAGAAGAAGAAGAAGAAGAGTTATCTCCCTTCCTTCCAACCTCCACCTCTCCCACTCTTGTCTTTCAGTTGCCACTTTGGTTTAATATATGTATGGTGATGACCAGCCCCAGCCCTCCCCGATACCTCCACCTTACCACTCCCTTACCCCACTACCCTACCCCCATTCTTCTACCCCACTACCCCTTCCCCTCTTTTTTTTATTCAATCATTGTGGCATAGGCGCTTTTCCCAAGTCAAGAGCTGCTCAAGGCGCTGGTCGATACAGGATGTAACTCAAGGTGCCCGAGGCGCGCACTTCCTGCGTTAGGCGCATGTTTTGACGTCTTAGACCACTGTTCCTTGACATACTCATATTGTTTTGTTCGGGCTTATAGTTTCATTTAAACTCTCATTCGCTATAATGTTCCCGTCTTTCTTACGTTTATTTGTTTACTTCAGTTTTAAGATTTATTTCTTCTGTTCTACCTTCCTTGTTAGTTTGAGTTCCCGGAGGGTAAGCTGGGAAAATACTGTTTTTGACTCTGTCTCTCCGCCCGACGTCTGTCCGTTAACTTTCTTTGCATCGCTTGTTGACTTTTTCCATTCATCCTTTCTTGCTTTTCTCTGAGCTTTTCGCCTTTGATGGCGTTGTTTAATGTCCTTGTTTTATCTGTTCTCTTCTTTTCTCTTTCTCTCCACCTCTTTTCTCGCAAGCATTAACAATGTCTGGAACCAAATTACTCAGACTTCATTGCTATTTTGGACATTAACATCGTCCAACTTTAAATAAGGAAAAATCACTTTAAGACGCTGCCCTGAAATGGAGTTTCTGGGAAATTATTCTAGAAAATAATTTTAGCTTTTAAATTGGAATGCGTGGATGTTTTCGATCAGGGAGGATCATAGGATTAAGGCTTAAGATTATTATAAAGTCGAATTGCAGGAGTGTATTTTTAAAAAAAAAAAAAATTTAAATGTTATATGCGTTGTTTAATATATGTGCAATCGAGATCAGCAACCTTGAGATATTCTGTGTGTTTGTGCGTGCGTGTGTATTTGTTTGTCTTTGTGAAAAATAGAGAGAAAGATAGAGGAATGGAGTGGGGGATGGGAAGGGAGGGGGAGAGACAGACAGACAGACAGAAAGACAGACTACATGAAATCACGGTGACAGTGCCTAAAAATTGCGTTAATTTTCTCGCCCCAATCCAGCAGTTTGATCTTGTCACTTTCTGTTCAATTATCGCAATTTCCCCATCACTTCTCTCAAATCACATTCCTATTTCATTGCATTTTCCAGTCCTGCATTTAAAATTTTCCAATCCAACTTTTCAACGATCTGTTGACGTCAGGAAACCGGAAGTTCATGACGGCCATCTTTGATGCGGGAAAGCAGATTGCAGGGCAGTGGACTCCTTCAACTTTTGGCTTGTTTTCAAAGTGTGTCGAGTTATGGGTTTGTGGTGTGTGTGTGTTTGTGTGTGTAACAGAGAGAGAATGATGATGATGATGATGATGATGATGATGATGATGATGATGATGATGATGATGATGATGATGATGATGATGATGATGATGATGATGATGATAGGGGTGAAACTTCACTTCCTCTTCGTTTGCACCCACGCATAAGTGTCAAAGTTTGACAGGATCCTCTACAGTCCCAATGTCCGCCGTTCTATTGGTAATGAAGATCAGTTTTATCTCAAGAACCAATTTACCTCTTAACAGAATGGCAATGTATTGACTTTAAACCGACAGCTTCACGAAAATAATCCAAATTTTTAACAAAACAGCACCAAAACAACCGTGTCAGTTTCCCAAAAAGAAAACACACACGCACACAGACATACACCACCCAACCATAATCAGATCAATTGACTGTTATATTCACTACTTGACAAACAGTTTCTCACAGGACATTTCTCATTGATAAAAAGACATAACGGTGCACAGTCTTTCCGGAACTGTTGGGTATTAGGAGAGAGAAGCCGAGGCACTAAGAACATCCACTTTTTCAGGGCCAGATGTCGCTCACTTTGGGATACAGTGAGGGGTTCCAATCAACATTTATCTGGGTGGCTCTGAGAGTTCATGTATTCTTCACAATGTATTGTCTTCCCCACAAGTCATATTAAATATAAAGATAATAATTGTGAAAAACAAATAATACAGGGGAGTTTGAACATTGACAGAAGCCTATTTCTCTCCGATCAAGCTTCGTAAGTGATGTACCCTTATCTCTCTCAAAACAGATACATAGAAATAAAAACAAAACTATTGTGACGCCATACGACGTACCCTAAGTACGATTTTAAAAAACAAACCTCAATAATGCTGACTAGTACGCCAGTCCTTAGACAGACGCATTGGCTCCCAGTGAAGCAAAGGATTGACTTCAAAGTGCTGTCATCGTGCTTTAAGTGTGTAAAGAACATGAGCGCTCCTGCTTATCTTCCAGAGCTAGTTCTCCTCCACAGCCCACCAATCCAAGACAACTATACGGTCACAAGCTACGTCTAAGTTGGGAACTCCATCACAAAAAGAGGAGATAAATACAACACGAGTCTACAGTTAAAGACCAAGATTACCAGTTTATTTACAAACAAACCTCTTTCTTAAGCAAAATTAAGGCTAAATGCCTAAATCTCTGAACAGCAATTCTATATATTACCGTAAATAGTGTTGCGAATACTATTCAAATCAAATCATGAGCATATTGATCACAGCACGTCATGAAACCTACATGTATGTTATTCCCCTCAACCAATCAACAGCAAACTAGCCCAATGCATAAACCACAAGCACATCAACACACCAACCAAACACAGAGAGAGAAAGAGAGAGAGAGAGAGAGAGAGAGAGAGAGAGAGAGAGAGCCAATGCAAACCATTCAGAACATGAGTAACCAATATGTTGGAGCTAGAGGTGTGGTGGATAAAAATCCCTTTTTGAATAACTCTAATGGTAAAAAATAAATGTAAAACATCAATCCAACACAATAACTTTAATGGTAAACAATAAATGTAAAACATCAATCCAACACAATAACTCTAATGGTAAAAAATAAATGTAAAACATCAATCCAACACAATAACTTTAATGGTAAACAATAAATGTAAAACATCAATCCAACACAATAACTTTAATGGTAAACAATAAATGTAAAACATCAATCCAACACAACAAATGTAATGGTAAAATATAAATGTAAAACACCAATTCAATACAATAACTCTAATCGTAACAAATAAATGTAAAACATCAATCCAACACAATAACTCTAATGGTAAAAAATAAATGTAAAACATCAATCCAACACAACAAATGTAATGGTAAAATATAAATGTAAAACACCAATTCAATACAATAACTCTAATCGTAACAAATAAATGTAAAACATCAATCCAACACAATAACTCTAATGGTAAAAAATAAATGTAAAACATCAATCCAACACAACAAATGTAATGGTAAAATATAAATGTAAAACACCAATTATCCCAAAGACAGATAAGAGAGAGGAATCAGGAGGAAAGACAGCGAGAGGTTGGAGAGAGAGACAGAGTTAGTTAGTTATTCATTGCTTGTAGGGCCCAGCGGACTGCAAAGAGCCGAATCAGAACCACAAAATCAGGACCACAACTTTGTTGATAGAGGACACCCCTGATCTGTCTAAAAGATCTCATTAAAAAATTATAAATACCTGTAATCTTTACAGCACAATATACATCCACTTTCAGATAGAAAGTCCACCGAACCTATACACCCTGATAAATTCTCAATGCTTTCTACCTCTTCACTATTCACAACAATCTTTTTTTTTTTCCCTGTCCTGACACAATGACTTGACCTAACCTGACACCTTAGAACACAACACTGGAGTGACTACAATTGCCCTTCCTTCCAGCTATTCATTATTCCAGTAGTTCAACAATTTCCTATCCTATCCTGTCCCATAACCCGAAGGTCGTAGGGGCACCACAGATGATCGCTTAACCAGCATACTCCATCTTTCTCTGTCCTCAGCAGCCCTCATGGCTTCGCTCAGTGTCAAACCAGTCCATTCTCGAATGTTGTCCTCCCACCTCTTTTTCGGTCTCCCCCTTCTTCTACCTCCTTGCACTGTGCCTTGCAGAATGGTCTTTGCAAGGCCTGATGATCTGGTGACGTGGCCATACCATCGGAGTTTCCGTTTCTTCACCACTGTGAGCAGGTCATCGTGTTGTCCAATGGCTTGTGTGATGGTCTGTCGGACTTCAATGTTGGTGATGTGTTGGGTATAGGAAATGCACAGAAGTCTTCTGTAGCACCTCATCTCCATGCTTTGTATTCTTCGTTGGAGATCTGCTGTGAGGGTCCATGCTTCGCAAGCATATAGGAAGATGGAGATGACCAGAGAGCGCAGCAGTCTTACTTTGGAATGTAGACTGATGGTTCTGTCTTTCCAAATGGGCTTCAACCTTGTCAGGGCAGCAGTTGTTTGTGCGATCCTGGAGAGGACTTCCTGTCGAGACCCATTGTCTGACACAATGGCTCCTAAATATTTGAAGCTGTGCACTGTGTTGAGGGATTGGCCTTGTACTTTGATGTCCGTGTTGATGCCATTGGTGTTGTTGGTCATCATTTTGGTCTTCTCTGCACTTATTTCCATTCCATAAGCTCTGGAGGTGGTGTCAAGCCTCTGTACGAGCTGTTCAAGTTCTTGTTCCTCTCCAGCCAATCCATCAATATCATCCGCAAAACGAAGATTGGAGATTGCTCTGCCCCTTATGCTGACTGTGCCTTCGTGATCTGCAAGAGCATCTGACATGATGCGCTCTAGGAAGATGTTGAAGAGTGTTGGAGAGAGTAGGCATCCTTGACGCACACCGATTGTTGTTCTGAACCAGTTCCCGATGACGCTGTTATTGAGGACTGCACTGGTAGCCTTGTCATACAGGCTTTTGATGACTTCTATAATTTTAGGGCTGATGTTGTAAACTTTCATGGTTGCCCATAGAGCTGCATGCCAGACTCGGTCAAATGCCTTCTTGAAGTCTATGAACACATGATATAGATGTTGTTGGTGCTGTAGGTATTTCTCACAGATTATTCTGAGGTTGAAAATCTGTTCAGTGGTACTTCGCCCTGCCATGAATCCTGCTTGTTCTTCAGCTATGATTTGTTCAGCTTGTGGTTTCAACCTGTTGAGTATTATTTTCAGGAGGACCTTGCTGGGATGGCTGATGAGGCTGATGGTGCGGTAATTTTCACACTCCTGAAGGTTACCTTTTTTGGGAAGAGTGATGACAAGCGACTGGGTCCATGGTGTAGGCCATTCCCCACTCTGCCAGATCTTGTTACAGATAATGGTGAGAGCATCAGTCATCGCTTCTCCTCCTGCTTGTAGCAGTTCCGCTGGTATGTTGTCCACTCCCGCTGACTTCCCTTTCTTCAGCGATTGCACTGCTGCCTCAACTTCTTCCCGGAGAATTGGGAGGATTTCTTCTTCTTCTCTGCTCTCAGGACATGCTAGAACTGATGGGTCTCCATTTGGTGTATGGTTGTAAAGGTCAGAGCAGTACTCTGTCCATAACCTCCCATTTTCTATGGAAGAATTGACAGATTCCATCTTGAAATCCAATAACTCTGCTTCTGGCCCTGATGATATCCATTATCAGTTAATTTCGCACCTGCCTAAAGATTCCCTTAGAATTCTCTTGGCTGTGTTTAACCATATCTGGTCTTCTGGTTCCTTTTCCCCATCTTGGCGAGAAGCCGTAATTGTTCCAATACCTAAACCTGGAAAGGATCACTCTGACCCAAACAACTACAGGCCTATTGCCCTTACAAGTTGTTTGTGCAAAACTATGGAAAGAATGATCTATGAGCGTTTGATGTGGCAGTTAGAATCCATTAATGCTCTTGATGTCACTCAGTGTGGTTTCCGCAAAAACAGGAGCACTTCAGATCATCTCGTTCGATTTGAGTCATTCGTCAGAAACGCGTTGATTAACGGCGAACATGTTGTTTCTGTGTTGTTTGATCTAGAAAAGGCTAATGACACGACTTGGAAGTTCGGGATTCTAAAAGATCTAGAACAGCTAGGCTTCTGCGGGAACTTACCCATTTTTATAGAAAATTTTTTAACCGATAGAAAGTTTCAGATCCGCCTTGGCTCCACTTTATCAGAATCTTTTGAGCAGGAGATGGGTGTCCCTCAGGGTAGCATTTTATCTCCTCTTTTGTTTAATGTTAAGATCAACAACATCGTTCAAAACGTCAAATATGGCATAGATAAATCCTTGTTTGTTGATGATTTCTCCATCTCGGCTAAGGGTAAAACCTTGGCTGGGGTGGAGCGTCAACTTCAGCTTTGCATAGATAAAATTCAGGGGTGGGTAGAAGACAACGGCTTTCAATTTTCGCTTTCTAAAACCGAATGCATTCATTTTCATCGCAAACAGAATCAGGTTTTGAACCCCTCTCTCCATGTTTATGACCAACCCATCAAAGTTTCTAAACAAGTAAAATTGTTGGGCATTATTTTTGACAGCAAATTTACTTTTCTGCCGCATATTAAATACCTGAGGGACAGCTGCCAAAAAGGTCTTAACGTTTTGAAAGTTATCAGCCACACAGACTGGGGAGCAGACAAGCAAACTTTGCTCCTCCTCTATCGTTCTCTAGTGCGCTCTAAATTGGATTATGGTAGCATCGTATATGGTTCCGCTAGGAAAGCCTATTTGAAAGCCTTGGATCCAATCCATCATCAAGGTCTGCGGATCTGTCTGGGGGCGTTTCGCACTTCACCGAAGGAAAGTCTTTACGCTGAGGCTGGCGAACCTCCCTTGGATATCCGCAGGCTCCAGCTCGCCATGAATTATTTCCTTAAACTTAAAGCAAATCCTGAAAATCCCGCTTATGATTGTGTTTTAAACCCGTTATTTACACTTAAATACTCCAACAAACCGACAGAAATTCCTCCTTTTGGTATCAGAATACGTCCTCACTTTGACACTGCAGGCATAGATGTTGACTCTGTTAATGATGATCAATTGCTAACTGTACTTCCACCTTGGAACCTCCTCAACCCCATTATCAACTTTGCTCTTACATCCTTCAAAAAGACCGAAACATCCGAAACTGTTTATAAGCAACTTTATCTCGAACAATGTTCATTGTATAAAGGATATGAAAAACTTTTTACAGACGGGTCGAAGAAAGGAGACTCAGTTGCTGCTGCGTCGGTCTCTGGGAGACACCTAGATCAACCTTTGCAACAGCGTTTACCTGATTGTTGTTCTGTTTTTACAGCTGAGCTTAAGGCAATTCATCTAGCTCTGAAACAGGCTTTTCAATCCAAAAGAACCTCTTTTTTAATCATGTCTGATTCACTGTCAGCACTTCAAGCTCTTTCCACTAGAAAGATATCGCACCCTTTTCTGGCTGAGATCCATGACCTCCACACACAACTTGTTTCTAAGGGTAAAAAGACAGTTTTTATGTGGGTACCTAGTCACATGGGCATCCGCGGCAATATTGCAGTGGACAAAGCGGCTAAAGAAGCTCTACATCTGGATTTCCCTTCAGAGATTTTACAGCTTGTTCCTTACTCTGACCTGCGTTGTATGACTGGATCCTATTGTAAACGGCTGTGGCAGACTGAATGGTCTAATCAAATCAATAACAAACTATTTCAAATTCTTCCAGATTTGTCAGCTTCTTTGCCAAACTTTGCATCCACTCGCAAAGAAGAAACTGTTTTGGCTCGCCTTCATATTGGACATACTTATATCACTCATAATTTCCTTTTAAAAGGAGAAGAACCACCATGGTGCTTTGCATGTGACAAATCCCTTTCTGTTCGCCATTTTCTGTCTGAATGTGCTGATTTGGTTGATGAAAGAGAAAGATGTTTTGGTTCAATGCCTTTTAATGAGATTTTTAAAGTATGCAATGGTCAACACTTGTTCCAGTTTTTACATAATGTGGGTTTGTTTTATCGCATTTAAGTCATATCCTCTTATTTGGTATTCTTGGTTGAGTTTAATTAGACTGATTTTATTTACATCTTTTACCATATCTAAATGTTAACAGTTTAATCTGATTTTACTTAATTTTATGTGGTCCTGATTCGGCTCTTGGCAGTCCGCTGGACCCTATAAGCACTGACTATTATATTATATTTATCTGTCCAAGACTTCTTGTTCTTCTGTAAGGCAAATGCCAGACTTGCTTTGGATAGTGGAGACTTTGGGCTGTTTAACACTTGTCAGCCGCTTCACAGTCTGGTAGGCCTTCTTGCTGTTGTTCTTGTTCAGATTGTTCTCTATTTCCTGGCATTGATCTTCTATCCAGTTCTCCTTTGCTGTGCGCATGCCTTTTCGGATGTCATTGTTGATTTTTCGGTAGACATCAGCTCCCTGTGAGGTGTTCTTTTTCTTTTTTAACTCTCTTCGTTTATCACACAGATCCAAAAGTTCAGGTGTGATCCACGGCTTCTTCTTTGGTCGGTGCTTGCCAAGGATCTCAGTGGCGGCATCTGTTACAGCTGAGTTGAAGGTATTGGTCATGGTGTTGACATCTACTTCGCCTGCCCCCAAAATAAGCAGTGGTGCAAATTTCCCTCCAATTGTGGCCTGAAATATTTTTGCCACCTCCGGGTCTTGCAGTTTGTCCAGGTCGAACTTCAGCCTAGTGCACTTTGCTGTATTTACTCTCTTCAAATGGAGCCGGAAAGACATCATCACGAGATCGTGGTCACTTCCAATGTCTGCTCCTGGAAAAGTGCGTGTCCTGCCAATGTTGATGCTTGATCTGAAGCGTTTCTTGACCATGATGTAGTCGATCTGGTTGTGATGTTCCCCGCCGGGACTGTGCCATGTCCATCGTCTGGATTTTTTGTGGAGACCAAGCGTGTTTGCCAGTACCAGATTGTTGTATCTGGCAAACTCCAATAGCCTCAGACCCCTGTCATTTGTCTCGTTGTTGCAGTGGGGTCCGCATGTGTCTCCCCAGTTGTGGTGCGCATCTTGGCCAACCTTGGCATTCCAGTCGCCTTGCACTATGACTATGTCCTTCTTCGGCACTTGGTCAAGGACCGCCTGTATATTTTCATAAAAATCCTCCACTTCGCTGTCTTCATAGTCTGATGTTGGGGCATAGGCCTGGATGATGGTAATGTTGAAAGGGGTTGCTCTCAGACGGATGGTAATGAGTCTACTGGAGACTGGGCGGCAACCCATGACAGTGGCTAGAATGTTCTTGTGGACCAAGAATCCAACGCCGTGTTCGTGCCTGTCATCTCTACCGCTGAAATAGAGCTTGTGGCCTTTGTCAGTCGTTGTTTCACCTAGGCCTTTCCAGCGCAGTTCGCTGATACCTAGAACGTTCCATCGATAGTGGTCCAGCTCGTGGGCCAGTTCTTCTAATTTTCCTTCCGCAGTTAGGGTCCTGACATTCCAGGTTCTTATGACGATGTTGTTTCTCGTGCGGATCTTGCTAATTTGTCCATCAGTAGCATACTTTTCACCTCCGTCCTGGTGGCCAACGGAAGGCGCGGTCCTTGTGTAGCCGGGCGACGACCGATCCGGCATGGAATTAGTGGATAGCCTCATCATGTGTTGTGTCTTGGGCAAAAAAAGACCTGGCAGGGCCCAATCCTCTCCAGGCTGTTGGCCACAGCCGAAATCCACGAATACAGTGTGGCTCGCCTTGGCCCTGAGCACGTGGTCGTTGAACCTGTAGTAACGTGAGGTTCCTCCGCCCTGGCCGGTGACTTCTGTGTAGAAGACTTTCGCCCAGTGATGCCGTGCTAACATCACCCCTGTTAGTCGCCTCTTACGACACGCCGGGAAACGTTGGGTCTATTCTATTTGCCCGAACCCACAGAGCTAACAATTTAAGCCAATGAAAATAATAACATAAGATATACTTATTAAAAAAAAACTCACATTCTAAAAATAGAAATATTATTGAGAACCAGAAAATCCACGTTCTCTGCAGTCAATCAGTAACAAAATCATCAACAACAACAGCAACAGCATCAACAACAACTAGAAACGCAATTCAAATATAAACACAACACGAACATGATTGTGCTTACCAAACTAGCCAACAGCAGAAATCCGCCAGTACTGCTGTGTTGTAAATACTGCAACTCCATTGACACACACACACCCACACACACACACACACACACACAGTAGCGGGGATGAGCGGAGGCGGAGGGGGGTCGGTGGTGGGTGGGAGGGTGGTAGGCAGTGTACAACGGGTTGTTGTTGTTGTTATTGTCCTCTTCCTGTTTCTTATCCACTATCTTCTCCTGATTCTTCTTCTTCTTCTTCTTCTTCTTCTTCTTCTTCTTTTTCTTCTTCTTCTTCTTCTTCTTCTTCTTCTTCTTCTTCTTCTTCTTCTTCTTCTTCTTCTTCTTCTTCTTCTTCCGTCTTCGCCTATCTTCCATCTAATCCTGAAGCATCTTGTGAAGTTCCTTGGGGACTGGCTGGAGACCGTCCAAGCTTGCCCTATGGCGAGTTACATAGTCTTACCATTACGTGACCACCATTCTAAAGGTCACCACAGACGCAGACTGAAATACTATTTGGTGGACCCAAACAAACACACATAATTATTTCGCTTTCAACTGTTCATTTCTAGGAAAAGCGCCACAAATGGTAAATATTTGTATTATTTATTATTATTTTATTGTTCTTATCAAGCGCTTTTCCGGCTCACGAGCTGCATAAGGCGCTGGTCAATAAGGTTGTAAATAAAGTACGCCTCAAATAAAACAACAAAATGAAATCCTCCTCATCATCATCATCAACCTCCTCCTCCTCCTACTGCTCTTCTTCATCATCATCCTTATCATCATGGTCGTCATCATCATCATCATCATCGCCGTCTTAATTATCGGCATTACCAGGAGCAGAGACCATACCAGCATAGTCGTAAGCCTCTCCATCGTTGTCATCGAATTCTTCTTTTTCTTCCTTATCATCGTCATTGCAGATGTCGCCGTGTAAAACCACCACCACCACCTCCATCATCATCATCATCATCATCATCATCATCATCATCATCATCATCATCATCATCATCATCATCATCGTCATCATCATCATGTCTTCTTTTTCTTGAAACTAATCTTCCGTTTTTATTCCCTTCCCCTGCTCATCATCATCATCATCATCATCATCATCATCATCATCATCATCATCATCATCATCATCATCATCATCATCATCAATTTTTTCTTGTTGTTGTTGTTGTTGTTGTTGTTGTTGTTCTTCTTCTTCTTCTTCTTCTTCTTCTTCTTCTTCTTCTTCTTCTTCTTCTTCTTCTACTTCTTCTTCTTCTTCATCTTCTCTTCTTCTTCTTCTTCTTCTTCTTCTTCTTCTTCTTCTTCTTCTTCTTCTTCTTCTTCTTCAAATAATTATGTTTTTCTTAATCAACTAACCCCTCTCTCACCCTCCGTCGCCTTTCATCTCCCTCTCTCTCCGTCCGTCTGTCCCTCCCTCTATCTCTCTGTCTGTTTCTGTCTCTGTCTGTCTGTCTGTCTGTCTCTCATTTCACAAGCGACTTTCCGGCTAAGAGGCGAGTACCGACCAGAGACTATCGCTGTTATCCGTGCACGAAATTGAGCGGCTCCGAGGCTGGCGCAGTGCATAGTCCAGTCCGAGGGCCATTTACATTAATTTTATTGATGGAGTAAAGCACAATTTTGTGGACAAAGTAGCAGCACAAGGTGATGTTCACTTCACACAAGCATTTTAATGTTGTCAAGCTAGGGAGGTGATATGTAACGAGAAAAGAGGAAAGGAAAAGAAAGAATGGAGAGGGAGGGGGGGGGGGGAAGAGGGAGAGACAGACAGACTGACTGACAGACTTGTAAAAAGGTGTTTTACGTCCTGAGACTCTAAGTGGTGTATGTGCAACGAATACAATTAATCTAAAAGTTCTTTTTTATTATGCTAAAACTTACATGTATATTTTAATGTGATGGTTTAAGAGAGAGAGAAAGAGAGAGAGAGAGAGAGAGAGAGAGAGAGAGAGAGAGAGAGAGAGAGAGAGAGAGAGAGAGAGTGTTACACTCGATATGATGTTGGTGTTTTTCTTTATCAGTATTTGATTCAGCCCCGATGCTGAAGTCCTGATAAGGTGTAACTCTGATTCGTTTATCCACGCAGCCTGCTCACTCATCAACAAGTCTTGAGTCGACGTATGAAGTTTTCCACTTTTATTCAGCACACATCAACAACTGCATACAATCGCTCAATCGCCTTTCCACTCTCAAGTTTAACTTTCCAACTCACTATCAACTATCCACAACAACACACGGAGCATCGAATATATAACTTTTTCTCTCAACTCGAGATGACCTCAGGTCGTTCTAGAAATGACGCATTACAACCAATCAGAACTAAAAATCGTCATCATTGTCTTACGTCATACATCTCTCTACACATACCCGGAACGTTCTCTTACTTCGGCATCCATCGGGAAATTTCTATCGAGAGTAAACACGCAGGTCCAGAGAATTCTCCAATAATATCGACTAACGAAAATTATCAACGTTATACAAAGCCTCTCCTAACAACAATGCAAACTCAAATCAAAGGTAAATAAACTCCATTATTGAATACTTTGCAAAACGAAACGATCATATCTTTCGTGCGCGTTTCAGACATACTACCATTGGCGTTTCAACGTAACAGAGAGATAGAGAGAGAGAGAGAGAGAGAGAGAGAGAGACAGAGAGAGAGAGAGAGACAGAGAGAGAGGGAGACAGAGAGAACAGACAGAAGAGAGGTAAAGAATATAATAATTCATTTGAAGGCCTCTGATGGATTGCTGAACTATATAAAATGATAGTGGGAGGTGGATGGATAAGATTAGCGCACAGCTCCTCACATTAGCGTCCTAACCACTTCACTTGCTTAAGAGATCAAGACAAGGCAAAGCTGATGATGGAGTCTTAAAGTCAAATGGATGAGGTGGTCGGTAACAAAGTTTGCGCTCAATACCAACGGCCATTTTCCGCTTTGATGTATAATGTAACAGATGGACAATAAAGATGAATTGTATTGTATTGTATTGTATTGTATTGTATTGTATTGTAGCACTAGTCGTTTAAAGTGTCAATGGAATATGTGTCAAGTGTCAATAAAATAGCTTGCTAAAAGAATGCACACGCGTATAGCATGTTATGTTTCCTATCTCTCTTTTCTTACATTTCCTCTGCACAACATGCTCGTCTCTGTCCCTCCTGTTCGTCCGGTCACAACCACCTACCCCATCTCTCTCTCCCTCTCCCTCTCTCTCTGTCCGTCTGAATTGGCCGAAGGATAAAAGAAGTAGAAAGGAATGAATATTTGATAGGACGATAGGTCGGAGAGAACTGCATACTGGTCATTGCTATTCCGTGGTCACTCTCCAACTGTATTGTTAAGGGAAGAATGAAGAGGAGGAGGAGGAGGAAGGACAGGAGGAGGAGAAGAAGAAGAAGAAAAAAAAAGAAGAAGAAGAGTTAGTTAGTTAGTTAGTTATTCATTGCTTACAGAGTCCAGCGGACTGCAAAGAGCCAAATGAGGACAACAAAATCAGGACCACACCTTGGCTGAAAGAGGACTCACCTCTGATCCGCATAAAAGATCTGCTGAAACAACCCCAGTGGTAACACTGAAGGCAATCCACCAGCCGGTCACTTTACAATAAAGGCATCCTACGCAGGAGACGCTGAGGCTACACTCTAATTCATCGAACCCCCGTTTCCAGAAACAAAATAGAATACAAACATCATTATAAAATATCAATAAAACACATACATATAAAAATGACTACGTCGCTAAATAATATCTAGTGACCATTTGGCAGAAAGCGTCCAAAAATCCCAAGCTGACCCAACAGACCTCACACACAAATGAGGAGTTTTGTCCCGGAAGAGTTTTGAAGAAAAAAGGTAGGTGACTGGTCTAGCGAAGGAGAAGATAGTATAATAGATTGATAGAACAGAACAGGAATGAGAAAGAACTAATGAGGAAGACACCGGCAGTGGGAATTTAAAGCACTAAATTTCCAGAAAGTGGTGATACTATTTATACTGAAACCCCCGGCACCCTCACGTGGTAGAAGAAGAAGAAAAGATTATGATGATCACGATGATGATGATCACGATGATGGTGATGATGATGTTAATGATGATGATAATGATGATGAAGGGTAATGATGATGAAGGGTAATGATGATGAAGGGTAATGATGATGAAGGGGGATGACGATGAAGATAATCATGATGATGGGGATGAGGACGATGATGAGGATGATTATGATGATGACGATGATGATGTCGATGCTGCTGCTGACGATGATGATGATGATGATGATGATGATGATGATGATGATGATGATGATGATGATGATGATGATGATGATGATGATGGTGGTGGTGGTGGTATTAAAAATGAATGCGAAGAATAAGGAGGAGGAAAAGGAGAAAAATAAGAAGGAATATTGTGACGCCTATGATGATGATGATAATGATGATGATGACGTTGATGATGATGTTGATGATGGTGGTGATGAGGAGTTGAAAGAGGAGAAGGAGGAGAAATGTGACCTGCCTGTAGAGGAAGAAGGTCCCTGCACTGGCGCAGACTGCAAGACATCAAGATCGTCACTTACGGGATTCAGAGATGTACCCAAAATAACTGTGGTAATTGACGCTCTCTTTCTCCTTCACTCCCTTCCCCATCCTCTCCTTCCTTTCCATGTACTCTCTCCCTCTCCCTTTACTCTCTCACTCTCCCTTTACTCCCTCTCCCTTTACTCTCTCCCTCTCCCTTTACTCTCTCACTCTCCCTTTACTCTCTCACTCTCCCTTTACTCCCTCTCCCTTTACTCTCTCACTCTCCCTTTACTCCCTCTCCCTTTACTCTCTCACTCTCCCTTTACTCCCTCTCCCTTTACTCTCTCACTCTCCATTTACTCCCTCTCCCTTTACTTTCTCACTCTCCCTTTACTCACTCACTCTCACTTTACTCTCTCACTCTCCCTTTACTCCCTCTCCCTTTAATCTCTCACTCTCCCTTTACTCTCTCACTCTCCCTTTACTCTTCTCCCTTTAATCTCTCACTCTCCCTTTACTCTCTCACTCTCCCTTTACTCCCTCTCCCTTTAATCTCTCACTCTCCCTTTACTCTCTCACTCTCCCTTTACTCACTCTCCCTTTACTCTCTCACTCTCCATTTACTCCCTCTCCCTTTACTCTCTCACTCTCACTTTACTCTCTCACTCTCACTTTACTCTCTCACTCTCCCTTTACTCCCTCTCCCTTTAATCTCTCACTCTCCCTTTAATCTCTCATTCTCCCTTTACTCTCTCACTCTCCCTTTACTCTCTCACCCCACCCTTCGCTCCCTTTTATTATCTCCCTTCCAATCCTTTTCCCATTGTTCTCCATTTCTGATCTCTTTTAATCAATTTCTCTCTGACGTCACTTCCTCTCTCTCTGTAGGTCTGTCTGTCTCTCTCTGTCTGTCTGCCTCTCTCTCTCTCTCTCTCTCTCCCTCTCTCTCTCTCTCTCTCTCTCTCTCAGAACCATCGCAGTAGGTCAAGTGGTAGAGCGTTGGAATGGAACGCCGACAACGCAGGTTGGAATCCCGTGATAGGCAAGATAAATGTGGCCGTTTTTCAGCAGTATGATTGCTCTGGTGGTTCAGTGTTGATTTAGGTCCATACCGCCTTGTTCCCTGGGATGATTATCCCCGTCTGCCATATCGCCAATGGTGGGTGTAGATGTTAAACTTCAATGATCATCTCTCTCTCTCTCTCTCTCTCTCTCTCTCTCTCTCTCTCTCTCACACACACACACACACACGCACAATTTCATGTCTTTCTCTTTTCCATTGCCCCATTCTGTCGCGCTCTCTGTCTGCCTGTCTGTCTCTGTCTGTCTCTCTCTCACCATCCCTGTCCTTCTCTGTCTCTCTCTGTCTCTCTCTGTCTGTCTGTCTGTATGTCTCTCTCTCTCTCTCTCTCTCTCTCTCTCTCTCTCTCTCTCTCTCTCTCTGTAGTGGGCTGAAAAAGAAGAACATATATTAGAAGAACAAGCAGAATTTAGATCTGGATACAGCACAGTCGATCACATTTTTACGCTCTTTGCCATTGTCCAGAATTATTTGTTGTTAAAGTGTAAACTATATCGTTGGTAGATTAACGTCCCCGGACACGGATGCGTAAACTTTATGTAGCTTTTGTTGACTTTAAAAAGGCGTTTGACAGCGTTACCAGAAATGCATTGTGGATCCCCTTGCGGTACAGCGGTGTAAACGGTAAAATGTATACCTCCTTAAAAGCTCTGTACAGTTCAGTCTTGGTGTGTGTATGCAACAAAGATCAATGTACACATTTTTTCAATGTCCAAGAGGGGTAAAATAAGGATGTTTGTTGAGTCCTATCCTATTTTCATTATTTTATTAATCACTAGCCCGTGAGGTATTGTAAAAGAGGAATGTATGGAATTCAGCTCATTCTAGATGCTGTCGAGCTGTTTACTACTTTTTGCTGAAGATTTAATTGTATTATCAGACACTGTCCTTGGCTTGCAAACTCAATTAAGAAACCTCAAATAAGATGCTGAGAGATTGAATCTAACTGTAAATTTAGACAAAACAAATGTCATGGTTTTTAGAATTTGGCTGCCCGTAAAAAATTGTATTTTAATGCAGACGAGTTAAAAGTTAAAAACTCTTATAAATATGTTGGTATAGTCTTCGCTACACAACTGTCTCATCGGCTTTGTTGGAGGCCTGCTTAAAAGCAAATAAGGGTGTAATGGAAATCTTGCGACTGGCTTCTTCCTAATGTGAACTTGTCTTCTTCCTAATGAATGACAGAGAGAGAGAGAGAGAGACAGAGAGAGAGAGAGAGACAGAGAGAGAGAGAGAGACAGAGAGAGACAGAGAGAGACAGAGGGGGGGGGGAAGGTGACGTCAGAGAAAATTGATTAAAAGAGATCTGAAAACTATTGGAGGGGTAAATGGAACTCATCTTGATATATTGGGCGTGAGGTATGAGGGTTGGAGGAAAGTGGGTCTCAGAAAGAAAAAGTGCATACCTTTGCTATGAAAAGATTGTTAAATGTCCCTCTGCATGCCTCTAACAAAATGATGTATGATGAAACAGGCCGGCATCCCGCGTACAAAAGAACATATATAAAGTGTGTTAAATACTGAACGAGAGTTCTTAAACTGTCAAAATCAAAAGTGAGCCAACAGGCCTATAAAATGATGTTTGCTCAACACGTAAAAGGTCATTTGAACCGGGTTTTTAAAATCAAACGAGTTTTATGTCAACATGGGTTTCGTATTGTCTGGATTTCTCCAAATATTGGCCATAAATTATGTTTTATATCATAATTTTCTGACAGATATATTGCCTGTTTCCGACAAAACTGGCACGCACAAATGTCAAGTTCAAATAAATACAGTTGGTTTTATTCTTTTAAAAGTTGTTATGAAGCTGAAAGGTACATACATTTTATTACAAACAAATGGCACCGAGATTCTCTAGCGAGATTCAGAAACACAGCAACTGGCCTCAGATGCTGCAAGTTGTGGTTCATGACGGGAGATCACTCTGTCGATACTAGATGCGCTCTTTGTGGTCACCATTTACAAGATGAATATCACTTTTTTGTTTGTTTGCCCTGCATATGAATCTATCGGCAGAAATTTCATACCGATATCAAATATATTACAGTGTAATACGTCACAGCAGCACGTAACAAAACTGCTTTCATGTAAGGATGAAAATAAAATAAAGAATCGAACTAAATTTGAGGAAGAAGCCTTGACAAGTAGACAGCGTCCCGTATAAGAGATGTAGAGAAAAGCACCTATTACTATTTCTTTATGGGTGAATATATAAATTGTATTAATATTACGCTAATTATTTTAAATGTTAAAATGTTATCAACATTTTTGATAAATTGTTTTTAAACCCTGTCTGAGAGCTGTGTTGCTAAAGACATTGAAAAATAAAATTGTCAATTCTCTCTCTCTCTCTCTCTCTCTCTCTCTCTCTCTCTCTCTCTCTATCTCCTCTCTCTCTCTTTCTCTCTCTCTTTCTCTCTCTTTCTCTCGCTATCGGCGGAAACGGTACAAATAGCAATATCATATACGTATTGATCTGACCATGATACAATGTTGTTTCATTTGTATGTACAAAGCTATGTCATCAACACATCTTTAGAGCAACTTCATCATCACACTGCGATAATATTATCCTGTATTTCCAGGTTTCTATATAGATCATAGTTTCTAGACCAAACGTGTGTGTATCGCCGTTTCTGATAGCTGGAATAAAGTACTTTCCCGTGTCTGGCTGGCTGTGATTGGCTATCTAACACGTCGTTTATAACCAAACAATTGATTGGCTGGAGGATCCTGAGACGTTTATGTGTCTGGGGCTGTGATTGGATTGTGCAAACAGTGACGTTTTTTATTACGCTTGTGTCGGGGTATATGATTGCTTAAAGGGGGTTGGAGACGTCACAAGGGTATTTGTCATGATAGTTGTTGCCAATAAACTAGCAGTTTTATGTGCGCCTTAGGTACCCTTTGACTTCTGCTGGTAACAGCAAGTGAGGCAACACAGAGCCTACAGAATGGAGCTAGGACAAGGGCGGGTAATGTTAACTTACAGCAAGTGAGGCAACACAGGGTCTACAGAAGGGAGCTAGGACAAGGGCGGGTAATGTTAACTTACAGCAAGTGAGGCAACACAGGGCCTACAGAAGGGAGCTAGGACAAGGGCGGGTAATGTTAACTTACAGCAAGTGAGGCAACACAGGACAGGGTCTACAGAAGGGAGCTAGGACAAGGGCGGGTAATGTTAACTTACAGCAAGTGAGGCAACACAGGGTCTACAGAAGGGGGCAAGGGCGGGTAATGTTAACTTACAGCAAGTGAGGCAACACAGGACAGGGTCTACAGAAGGGGGCAAGGGCGGGTAATGTTAACTTACAGCAAGTGAGGCAACACAGGGTCTACAGAAGGGAGCTAGGGCAAGGGCGGGTAATGTTAACTTACAGCAAGTGAGGCAACACAGGGCCTACAGAAGGGAGCTAGGACAAGGGCGGGTAATGTTAACTTACAGCAAGTGAGGCCACACAAGGCCTACAGAAGGGAGCAAGGACAAGGGCGGGTAATGTTAACTTACAGCAAGTGAGGCAACACAGGACCTACAGAAGGGAGCTAGGACAAGGGCGGGTAATGTTAACTTACAGCAAGTGAGGCCACACAGGGCCTACAGAAGGGAGCAAGGGCGGGTAATGTTAACTTACAGGACAAGGGCGAGTAATGTTAACTTACAGCAAGTGAGGCAACACAGGGTCTACAGAAGAAAGCTAGGACAAGGGCGGGTAATGTTAACTTACAGCAAGTGAGGCAACACAGGACAGGGTCTACAGAAGGGAGCTAGGACAAGGGCGGGTAATGTTAACTTACAGCAAGTGAGGCAACACAGGGTCTACAGAAGGGAGCTAGGACAAGGGCGGGTAATGTTAACTTACAGCAAGTGAGGCAACACAGGGTCTACAGAAGGGGGCAAGGGCGGGTAATGTTAACTTACAGCAAGGGAGGCAACACAGAGCCTACAGAAGGGAGCTAGGACAAGGGCGGGTAATGTTAACTTACAGCAAGGGAGGCAACACAGGACCTACAGAAGGGAGCTAGGACAAGGGCGGGTAATGTTAACTTACAGCAAGGGAGGCAACACAGGGCCTACAGAAGGGAGCTAGGACAAGGGCGGGTAATGTTAACTTACAGCAAGTGAGGCAACACAGGACCTACAGAAGAAAGCTAGGACAAGGGCGGGTAATGTTAACTTACAGCAAGTGAGGCAACACAGGACCTACAGAAGAAAGCTAGGACAAGGGCGGGTAATGTTAACTTACAGCAAGTGAGGCCACACAGGGCCTACAGAAGGGAGCAAGGGCGGGTAATGTTAACTTACAGGACAAGGGCGGGTAATGTTAACTTACAGCAAGTGAGGCAACACAGGGTCTACAGAAGAAAGCTAGGACAAGGGCGGGTAATGTTAACTTACAGCAAGTGAGGCAACACAGGACAGGGTCTACAGAAGGGAGCTAGGACAAGGGCGGGTAATGTTAACTTACAGCAAGTGAGGCAACACAGGGTCTACAGAAGGGGGCAAGGGCGGGTAATGTTAACTTACAGCAAGGGAGGCAACACAGGGTCTACAGAAGGGGGCAAGGGCGGGTAATGTTAATTTACAGCAAGTGAGGCAACACAGGGTCTACAGAAGGGGGCAAGGGCGGGTAATGTTAACTTACAGCAAGTGAGGCAACACAGGACAGGGTCTACAGAAGGGAGCTAGGACAAGGGCGGGTAATGTTAACTTACAGCAAGGGAGGCAACACAGAGCCTACAGAAGGGAGCTAGGACAAGGGCGGGTAATGTTAACTTACAGCAAGGGAGGCAACACAGGGCCTACAGAAGGGAGCTAGGACAAGGGCGGGTAATGTTAACTTACAGCAAGTGAGGCCACGCAGGGCCTACAGAAGGGAGCAAGGACAAGGGCGGGTAATGTTAACTTACAGCAAGTGAGGCCACGCAGGGCCTACAGAAGGGAGCAAGGACAAGGGCGGGTAATGTTAACTTACAGCAAGTGAGGCCACACAAGGCCTACAGAAGGGAGCAAGGACAAGGGCGGGTAATGTTAACTTACAGCAAGTGAGGCAACACAGGACCTACAGAAGAAAGCTAGGACAAGGGCGGGTAATGTTAACTTACAGCAAGTGAGGCCACACAAGGCCTACAGAAGGGAGCTAGGACAAGGGCGGGTAATGTTAACTTACAGCAAGTGAGGCAACACAGGACCTACAGAAGGGAGCTAGGACAAGGGCGGGTAATGTTAACTTACAGCAAGTGAGGCAACACAGGGTCTACAGAAGGGAGCAAGGACAAGGGCGGGTAATGTTAACTTACAGCAAGTGAGGCAACACAGGGTCTACAGAAGGGGGCAAGGGCGGGTAATGTTAACTTACAGCAAGTGAGGCAACACAGGACAGGGTCTACAGAAGGGGGCAAGGGCGGGTAATGTTAACTTACAGCAAGTGAGGCAACACAGGGTCTACAGAAGGGAGCTAGGACAAGGGCGGGTAATGTTAACTTACAGCAAGTGAGGCTACACAGGGCCTATAGAAGGGAGCTAGGACAAGGGCGGGTAATGTTAGCTTACAGCAAGTGAGGCTACACAGGGTCTACAGAAGGGAGCTAGGACAAGGGCGGGTAATGTTAACTTACAGCAAGTGAGGCAACACAGGGGCTACAGAAGGGAGCTAGGACAAGGGCGGGTAATGTTAACTTACAGCAAGTGAGGCAACACAGGGTCTACAGAAGGGAGCTAGGACAAGGGCGGGTAATGTTAACTTACAGTGGTTTAAAAGTAACTCCATTTTGGACACGGCTGATCTTATCCTATCCTATCCTATCCTATCCATATCCTATCCTATCCCGTAACTCGAAGGTCGTTGGGGCACCAAAGATTATCTTTCTCTGTCCTCAGCAATCCTCATGGCTTCGCTCAGTGTCAAGTCAGTCCATTCTCGAATGTTGTCCTGCCACCTCTCTTTGTATCTCCCTCTTCTTCTGCCTCCTTTCACCGTGGCTTGCAGGATGGTCTTTGCAAGGCCTGGTGCTCTGTTGACGTGGCCATACCATCGGAGTTTCCGTTTCTTCACCACTGTGAGCATGTCATCGTGTTGTCCAATGGTTTGTGTGATGGTCTGTCGGACTTCGTCATTGTTGATGTGCTGGGTATAGAAAATCTTCCAGTAGCACCTCATCTCCATGCTTTGTATTCTCCGTTGTAGATGTGTTGTGAGGGTCCAAGTTTCGCAAGCGTATAGAAATATGGCACATATGTCGTGATCCTTACAGGTGTACACCCCTGATAACTTTTGTACTTAGTACTGAACTTGCCAGAAACAAAATGTAATGTGATCTTAATCCATAAATTTTTACTTCTGTAAGGATCACGGCACATGTTGCTTGATACAAATGAAGCGCTATTTACACAGGAGATCAGCCATTGTTAACAAGGGTTTACTTTCCAACCGCGCCTATGTATTATGCAAGCATGACAGTTATGGTCTACACTCCAAGGTAAGGCTGCTGCGCTCCCTTGTCATCTCCATCTTCCTATATGCTTGCGAAACAGGGACCCTCACAGCAGATCTACAACGAAGAATAAAAAGCATGGGGATGAGGTGCTACAGAAGACTTCTGGGCATTTTCTACATTAAGCACCAGGGGTTTCAGTATAAATAGTATCCCCACTTTCTGGAAATTTAGTGCTTTAAATTCCCACTGTCGCTGTCTTTCTCATTTGCTCTTTCTCATTCCTGCTCTTTTCTATCAATCTGCTATACTATCGTCTTCTTTGCTAGTCCAGTCTCCTACCTTTTTTCTTGAAAACTCTTCCGGGACAAGACTCCTTGTTTGTGTGTGAGGTCTGTTGGATCAGCTTGGGAATATTGGACGCTTTCTGCCAGGTGGTCACTAGGGCTTCCTATGATGTTATTATTTAGCAATGTAGGCATTTTATATGTATGTGTTTTGTTGATAATTTATAATGATGTTTGTCTTCTATTTTGTTTTTGTAAACGGGGGTTCGATAAGTTGGGGTGAAGCCTCAGCCGTCCCCTGCGTGGGATGTCTTTATTGTAAAGTGACTGGCTGGTGGAGAGCTTTCGGTTTTACCACTAGGGTTGTTTCAGCAGATCTTTTATGCGGATCGGGGGTTGTCCGGTCCTGATTTGGCTCGGAAGAGTCCGCTGGACCTAAAACAATAATAATGTAATGTAATGTAAACATCATCAACGACGAAGTCCGATAGACCATCACACAAGCCATTGGACAACATACTCACAGTGGTGAAGAAACGAAAACTCCGATGGTATGGCCACGTCATCAGAGCATCAATCCTTGCAACGACCATCCTGCAAGGCATGGTGCAAGGAGGTAGAAGAAGAGGGAGACAGAAAAAGAGGTAGGAGGACAACATTTGAGAATGGACTGGTTTGATCCTGAGCGAAGCCATGAGGGTTGCAGAGGACAGAGAAAGATGGAGTACGTTGGTTAAACGATCATCTGTGGTGCCCCATCGACCTTCGAGTTACGGGATAGAATAGGATAGGATAGGATAGGATAGGATAGGATAAACGTATGTTTAATTTTAGCATCTTTTGGCAGAGAATGAACTAAGGCATCGGAAAATATCGCATTTACGGTGGTACAGTGTAAAATCTTTGCTATAGCGCCATTAAAAAATTATGTTCTGATCCTGTGTTAAAAAAAGCGAGAAGTTACGCTACAAGCTTCACTGGCAGGTCAGTTTGTTTTTCAGAGTGACAATATCCGTTGAAGCTTACCTTATACCAGCGTGATGTCTTTATCAAAGTGATATTCATCGCTGCTATATCAATCAAAAATAAAGTTGATATATTCTGATAGAGAATGTAATGCTAAGTCTAATGGTTATGTACTTGAAGGGATCTGAAAAATATATATTAGCAAATTGCACCAACTAGTTTAAACCTAACAGATACAGCGTAAAGCCTACGTATCGTAAGGTCAGAAATTCTTGTAGCCAGCACGGCTACAATTATTATTATTATTATTATTATTATTATTATTATTATTATTATTATTATTATTATTATTATTATTATTAGTCTCTTAAGAAAAATACGGTTCCAGTCTGCGTCTGTGCAAGTGTGTGTGTTGGTGGGGATGTGCCAGTATGTTTGTGTTGGTGTTATTGTTGTCGTCATGTTGAAGGATTTCCACAGCAAAATAATGGAGTTCACACTCCAACAAACAAAAAGACAAATAATCACAAACACGCAACAGGCACACACACACACACACACACACACACACACACACACACACACACACCCACACACACACACGCACACACACACACGCACACACACACACACATACACAAACACATACACAAACACATGCCCTCTTTTCTCTTTCTCTCTCTTTCTCTCTCTTTCTCTCTCTTTCTCTCTCTCTCTCTTTCTCTCTCTCTCTTTCTCTCTTTTTCTTTCTCTCTCTTTCTCTCTCTCTTCCTTTCTCTCTCTTTCTCTCTCTTTTTCTCTCTCTCTCTTTTTCTCTCTCTCTCTCTTTCTCTCTTTTTCTCTCTCTTTCTCTCTCCCTTTCTCTCACCCACACATGCATCCACGTTGTTGTCCTTCTTCTTATTCTCTTCCTCCTCCATCGCCGCCATAGTCCTCCGTTTCCTCACTCTCCTTCCTCTCTCTTCATTTCTTTCTTTCTTCCGTTTCTTTTTTTTTTAATTCTTTTCCTTTCTTTCTTTCTTTTTTTTTTTGTGTGTGTGAAAGGGGGAGGCCAACCATTATCCTTAGCCGCTCTCGTCCATCGGCCATTGTCAAGGGAGATTACTCCAGTCATGGCCATTCCTCATGGGAGACAAAACATGGGAGACAACTTTTGTGAGAAAGGGGTCGCGAACTTGCTTCGCCCCCTTGTCTTTCCCGGACATACCGATAGCCATTTTTTCCCATTTCCCTGTTTCTCTCTCTATTTCTTTCGACCTCCCTCCTCCCCCTCCATCATACACCCTCGATCTTCCTACTACTCCTTTTCTCCCCATTCTACCACCAGCTTTCAGGGAAAAGGGAACATTTGGAAAATGAAGGGAATGCAGGAGGAATAATAAAGAAAGAATAAAAATGAGCCGTCAAACACGTACACACTGAATTCATACTATTTTGGCCTTGATCTGGAGAAATTCACTTAAAGTGAGTATCAAGTCAATTTTCAAACTTTTGCACCATACAGATCCATCATAGAAGATTTATTAATTAAGCCACATTTTCCCCCATGTTCAATTTAAAGTGTAATTTCAAATTCTGCGCTCCCTTGTCATCTCCATCTTCCTATACACTTGCGAAACATGGACCTTCACAACAGTTCTACAACGAAGAATACAAGGCATGGAGATGAGGTGCTACAGAAGACTTCTGGGCGTTTCCTAAACCCAGCACCTCACCAACGACGAAATCCGACAGACCATCACACAAGCCATTGGACAACACGATGACCTGCTCACAGTGGTGAAGAAACGGAAACTCCGATGGTATGGCCACGTCACCAAATCATCAGGCCATGCAAAGACCATCCTGCAAGGCTCAGTGCAAGGAGGTAGAAAAAGAGGGAGACCGAAAAAGAGATGGGAGGACAACATTCGAGAATGGACTGGCTTGACACTGAGCAAAGCCATCAGGGTTGCTGAGGACAGCGAAAATCGGAGTACGCTGGTTAAACGATCAGCTGTGGTGCCCAACGACATTCGAGTTACGGGATAGGATAAGATAGGATTCAAATTCATGTCTGTCACGAAGTGAATTGGTTATATTTATATTTGTGTATGCATCACGTATGTATATAGTAAGTACACAAGCGACGGCTGTTGACATAGGCACGAAGCCTATGTATTCGCGATGGGCGGGTACTATATTTCCTAGTTCAGGAATATCTCGGTGTTGAGACACGGCTATATAAAAGTTGTTTGGAGAACAGAAGTTTCCCTGGGTTGGTTATCCACGTCTGCCATATCGCCAATGGTGGGTGTAGACGTTAAACTTCAATGTCCATTCACAGAAGGTTGTTCTCCTATGTATCTGAGAGTGCCTGTGATTGAATGAAATAGGACTAGGATAGGGTGTATTAGTGGAATGGAAGATAGGCTGTGAAAAACGACAGGGTAAATGCTCATTTCAAAGGACTTGAAAATATTGTAATACTGTGTAGGCTACTTCTATTTTTCACTGTGATGATTCTGGATTCTGTTCATGACAGACACAGTAATTTGAATATTTATATTTTTTTAAATTTGTTTGAAATATAATATTAATAATTTCTTAAATGCATACACTATTTTAATAAATCGATAAATGTAGTTTTCTGTTAGACCGGGAACGGGATTGCTTCAGAGAAATACAAAATCATATTATAATTTATATATTTATTATTTTATTACTTTAGGAATTGTAGTTTTCTTGAATTCCGTTTTAATTATTATTCTTTTAACTGAGTGAGAAAGCATTCTACCAAAAATATAGCAAAACGTATATTGACGTTGTGTTTCAACTGTTATGTATTTTACGTCTTGAGTGTTTTAAGTTTAATTGTGTAAGAAAGGCCTTTTGATTAGTGCCTGTATGCGTGAAATTGGAACGTTAACAACCGTTTATAAACTAATATCAAGTTTGTAGGAATCTTCTGAGAATAGAGCTACTTATTTCATAACAAGCACGGGAAGTTCACGACTATTCGTCGATTTTGATGATTTCATGATATCCACGCGCATCCCACAGACTGGAGGACAAAGGAGGACAAAATAACCTGTTATGACAGAGCGAGTTACGGCCAAAGATTGCTAAAAATGGTTGCGCGGCCTTTTAGGGATGTCGAGATCTCATCCTTCCTGTTTCCACAGAGTTGCGTCCAGGCCATCTTTTACGTATGGACTGGTTTTCTATAGCGCTTCTCCACCTCTACTCCAAACGCCCGAGGCGCCAACTTGATGCTTGATGCGCAGTGTGTTACGCGCCAAACCACTGAGCTATCTTGTACAGCCGAGGAGGAAGAGGGGGAGGAAGCGACCATAGTGCTTGCTGTGTGCGTATCAAACAATCACTCACTTACCCGTCAGGGACATGGGAGTCAGGATCTTTAAAGGGGTTCTAACCCGTCAGGAACACCTTTTATTGGGTTCAAGTGGTTACCCAAACTTTAGTCTAAACTCAAACCCTTTTCTTTACAACCGCCCATTCGGGCCAGCTTATACCCCAAGCAAAGTTCACCATTCTGGAGATTGCAGAGTGCGATTAAAAACGCAACGAACACACACACACACACATACACACACACACGCACACACACACACACACACACACAATCGGAATGTCCACGTCACAAGCCCTTGAAAGTCTCTCCTGGTGTTGATAGAAGTTGATCCATTGCCTTGTGTAACAGCTGTCAGTGCAGGATGAAAGTCCAACCCACAGACAGCACATATTCAGCCCATTGTGATTCTCTTCTCTGCGTCATAAACGGCAAAGCCCGTTTTGTCGTTTGACATCCGATTTAGCTTTTCACCACAGACGTTTACATTCGGGCCTCGCAGAGATCAAAGCGCACACAAACACACCCAAATACACCATGTATACCGCACAAACACACACGCAAATAGCAGCATTTAAAAAAAAGGGTTTCAGACTGACCGGCTGGTGGAGTGCCTTCAGTGTTACCATTAGGGTTGTTTCGGCAGATCTTTTATGTGGATCAGGGGTGAGTCCTCTTTCAGCCAAGTTGTGGTCTTGATTTTGTGGTCCTGATTCGGCTCTTTGCAGTCCGCTGAACCATGCAAGCAATGAATAACTCGCTAACTATAGAAAACGTTGTATTATGCAAATAAAATCGGTGTCTTGGGATGACCTTGACCTTCAGTGACCTTGAACTTGGGATGACCTTGACCTTTACGTGACCTCTTGCATGATTGATCAAATAACCCAAAGTTATTGCACACTATGGGTTAAATAAACAGCCATTCCACTATTCGATAATCTATTTTTTGTATAGTTTTGCAAGGTCTAAAATAACCTCAACCTACAAGATGAAAAACAAAAAACCGAGCACATATAAAATATCAATCTATCATCTCTAAATACAACAAGATTGGACTTTATATCTCTCATAGTATGTGTGTTACATTGATGTCTACCACGCATCAAACAATCACAAGTTTAATATTAATAACTTAAAGAAAAAGAGAAATTCTGTTAACAACTGTCATTTTATAACAAACATTTATTGACCCTGTTACCTTGACCTTGAAGTGAAGCCAGTTATTCAGCGGTGATTTATGAGGTCTCACTGGGTATACACCAGGTTAGAGCACATAGTCTCCCAGAGGGACCCTAGTGGAGGGGAGGGGAGGGGAGGGGAGCAGGCTTCCGAGAGTCTCACAGAAGTTCTACAAAGTGTGGGGGTTGGAGGGGGAGGGAGGGGTCGTGATGGTGGATAATTTGGGAGATGAAGAGGAAGGGACTATTCTGAATGACAGGGAGGGTGGGTCGACTCCTTGGTAACAAACTGCATGGCTCAGTTGCATCAGAACCAAAGAACCAGAAATAGAGCGAGGTCTGCACTCGCATTCCATGACGAAGGGGTACAACCCAACATTAATCAGCTTCCCTTCATTCTGGTCAGTCTAGACAAAGTTACTTCCCTTGAATGGATTCCTACTAATACGGCCACAGTGAGTTGGGAGCAGGGGACGGAAGGCCAAGGACTTGTTATCTCTTTTGACATGAAAAACGTAAAGGCACATTTTACAGTTTCTATCCTATCCTATATCCTATCCCGTAACTGTAAAGTCGTTGGGGCACGACAGATGATCGTTTAACCAGCGTACTCCATCTTTCTTTGTCCTCAGCAACCCTCATGGCTTCCCTCAGTGTCAAACCAGTCCATTCTCGAATGTTGTCCTACCACCTCTTATTCCATTTCTTCTGCCTCCTTGTACCGTGCCTTGTAGGATGGTCTTTGCAAGGCCTGATGCTCTGGTGACGTGGCCATACCGTCGGAGTTTCCATTTCTTCATCACTGTAAGCAGGTCATCGTGTTGTCCAATGGCTTGTTTGATGCTTGTTCTGCTCTGTGGGTTCGGGCAAATAGAATAGACCCAACGTTTCCCGGCGTGTCGTAAGAGGCGACTAACAGGGGTGATGTTAGCACGGCATCACTGGGCGAAAGTCTTCTACACAGAAGTCACCGGCCAGGGCGGAGGAACCTCACGTTACTACAGGTTCAACGACCACGTGCTCAGGGCCAAGGCGAGCCACACTGTATTCGTGGATTTCGGCTGTGGCCAACAGCCTGGAGAGGATTGGGCCCTGCCAGGTCTTTTTTGCCCAAGACACACTACATGATGACACAATCCACTAATTCCATACCGGATCGGTCGTCGCCCGGGCCGTCACCCGGCACAAGGACCGCGCCTTCCGTTGGCCACCAGGACGGAGGTGTTAAGTATGCTACTGATGGACAATATAGCAAGATCCGCACGAGAAACAACATCGTCATAGGAACCTGGAACGTCAGGACCCTAACTGCGGAAGGAAAATTAGAAGAACTGGCCCACGAGCTGGACCACTATCGATGGAACGTTCTAGGTATCAGCGAACTGCGCTGGAAAGGCCTAGGTGAAACAACGACTGACAAAGGCCACAAGCTCTATTTCAGCGGTAGAGATGACAGGCACGAACACGGCGTTGGATTCTTGGTCCACAAGAACATTCTAGCCACTGTCATGGGTTGCCGCCCAGTCTCCAGTAGACTCATTACCATCCGTCTGAGAGCAACCCCTTTCAACATTACCATCATCCAGGCCTATGCCCCAACATCAGACTATGAAGACAGCGAAGTGGAGGATTTTTATGAAAATATACAGGCGGTCCTTGACCAAGTGCCGAAGAAGGACATAGTCATAGTGCAAGGCGACTGGAATGCCAAGGTTGGCCAAGATGCGCACCGCAACTGGGGAGACACATGCGGACCCCACTGCAACAACGAGACAAATGACAGGGGTCTGAGGCTATTGGAGTTTGCCAGATACAACAATCTGGTACTGGCAAACACGCTTGGTCTCCACAAAAAATCCAGACGATGGACATGGCACAGTCCCGGCGGGGAACATCACAACCAGATCGACTACATCATGGTCAAGAAACGCTTCAGATCAAGCATCAACATTGGCAGGACACGCACTTTTCCAGGAGCAGACATTGGAAGTGACCACGATCTCGTGATGATGTCTTTCCGGCTCCATTTGAAGAGAGTAAATACAGCAAAGTGCACTAGGCTGAAGTTCGACCTGGACAAACTGCAAGACCCGGAGGTGGCAAAAATATTTCAGGCCACAATTGGAGGGAAATTTGCACCACTGCTTATTTTGGGGGCAGGCGAAGTAGATGTCAACACCATGACCAATACCTTCAACTCAGCTGTAACAGATGCCGCCACTGAGATCCTTGGCAAGCACCGACCAAAGAAGAAGCCGTGGATCACACCTGAACTTTTGGATCTGTGTGATAAACGAAGAGAGTTAAAAAAGAAAAAGAACACCTCACAGGGAGCTGATGTCTACCGAAAAATCAACAATGACATCCGAAAAGGCATGCGCACAGCAAAGGAGAACTGGATAGAAGATCAATGCCAGGAAATAGAGAACAATCTGAACAAGAACAACAGCAAGAAGGCCTACCAGACTGTGAAGCGGCTGACAAGTGTTAAACAGCCCAAAGTCTCCACTATCCAAAGCAAGTCTGGCATTTGCCTTACAGAAGAACAAGAAGTCTTGGACAGATGGACAGAGTACTGCTCTGACCTTTACAACCATACACCAAATGGAGACCCATCAGTTCTAGCATGTCCCGAGAGCAGAGAAGAAGAAGAAATCCTCCCAATTCTCCGGGAAGAAGTTGAGGCAGCAGTGCAATCGCTGAAGAAAGGGAAGTCAGCGGGAGTGGACAACATACCAGCGGAACTGCTACAAGCAGGAGGAGAAGCGATGACTGATGCTCTCACCACTATCTGTAACAAGATCTGGCAGAGTGGGGAATGGCCTACACCATGGACCCAGTCGCTTGTCATCACTCTTCCTAAAAAAGGTAACCTTCAGGAGTGTGAAAATTACCGCACCATCAGCCTCATCAGCCATCCCAGCAAGGTCCTCCTGAAAATAATACTCAACAGGTTGAAACCACAAGCTGAACAAATCATAGCTGAAGAACAAGCAGGATTCATGGCAGGGCGAAGTACCACTGAACAGATTTTCAACCTCAGAATAATCTGTGAGAAATACCTACAGCACCAACAACATCTATATCATGTGTTCATAGACTTCAAGAAGGCATTTGACCGAGTCTGGCATGCAGCTCTATGGGCAACCATGAAAGTGTACAACATCAGCCCTAAAATCATAGAAGTCATCAAAAGCCTGTATGACAAGGCTACCAGTGCAGTCCTCCATAACAGCGTCATCGGGAACTGGTTCAGATCAACAATCGGTGTGCGTCAAGGATGCCTACTCTCTCCAACACTCTTCAACATCTTCCTAGAGCGCATCATGTCAGATGCTCTTGCAGATCACGAAGGCACAGTCAGCATAGGGGGCAGAGCAATCTCCAATCTTCGTTTTGCGGATGATATTGATGGATTGGCTGGAGAGGAACAAGAACTTGAACAGCTTGTACAGAGGCTTGACACCACCTCCAGAGCTTATGGAATGGAAATAAGTGCAGAGAAGACCAAAATGATGACCAACAACACCAATGGCATCAACACGGACATCAAAGTACAAGGCCAATCCCTCAACACAGTGCACAGCTTCAAATATTTAGGAGCCATTGTGTCAGACAATGGGTCTCGACAGGAAGTCCTCTCCAGGATCGCACAAACAACTGCTGCCCTGACAAGGTTGAAGCCCATTTGGAAAGACAGAACCATCAGTCTACATTCCAAAGTAAGACTGCTGCGATCTCTGGTCATCTCCATCTTCCTATATGCTTGCGAAGCATGGACCCTCACAGCAGATCTCCAACGAAGAATACAAAGCATGGAGATGAGGTGCTACAGAAGACTTCTGTGCATTTCCTATACCCAACACATCACCAACGTTGAAGTCCGACAGACCATCACACAAGCCATTGGACAACACGATGACCTGCTCACAGTGGTGAAGAAACGGAAACTCCGATGGTATGGCCACGTCACCAGATCATCAGGCCTTGCAAAGACCATTCTGCAAGGCACAGTGCAAGGAGGTAGAAGAAGGGGGAGACCGAAAAAGAGGTGGGAGGACAACATTCGAGAATGGACTGGTTTGACACTGAGCGAAGCCATGAGGGCTGCTGAGGACAGAGAAAGATGGAGTATGCTGGTTAAGCGATCATCTGTGGTGCCCCTACGACCTTCGGGTTATGGGACAGGATAGGATAGGATAGGATTGTTTGATGGTCTGTCGAACTTCCTTGTTGGTGATGTGCTAGGAAATGCAGAATTCCTGTAGCACATCATCTTCATGCTTGTGTTCTCGTTACATCTGCTGTGAGGTCCATTTTTCGCTAGTGTTTAGGAAGATGGGAATAACAAGCGACCGCAGCAGCCTTACCTTGGAATAGACTGATGGTCTTGTCTTTCAAAAGGGCTTCAACCTTTTCAGGGTAACAGTTTTGTGTGACCCTGGAGAGGATTTCCTGTCTGGAACCATTGTCCAGATAATGTGATACATATTGGTCCCCCGTCAGTACGGAACCCCGGGGACACATCCAGATGGGGTGAGGTTTGCGGGGGCAGATCGGATAGTTACACCGGTGGCGAGTTTATTTCGATTGGGTATTATTGCATCATTCTGAATGTTTTAAGTTTTTCTACAGAGCATCAGTCCTTATAAAAAAACCAACCTACCAGGCACGGTGCAAGAAGGCAGAAGTAGAGGGAAACAGAAAAAAAAGGTGGGAGGACAAAATTTGAGAATGAACTGGTTTGACGCTAAACGAAGCTATGATGGTTGCTGAGAACAGACAAAGATGGAGTACGATGGTTAAACGATCAGCGTTACCCGGCGACCTTTGAGTTACGGATAATAGGATAGAGAGGAGGATAGGCATGCAAATCAGGTGAGAGGAGGCAGGAGGGGGTGGTGGGCAAAACCGTAGGTAGATGACGACGTGACACAGTTCACTGAAGGACCCAAATCCCTCTGACCTGCTGACCAGGTGAACGAGGGGACTGATCGGACAGTGATCCCCTGATTTCAATATTGTGTACATGTATATACAGGCTCAGGAATGGCCTGGAAAAAAACACCAACATGTAGCCTTGTTGACTTGAAAGGCATGAATGCAATACAATATGGCAAGCCATTCAAAGGTATTTTGAGACCTACACAGAGCTTTAACCCACCATTTCCACAAGTGTTCATTTGTTATTAGGCTGTATCATACAGAAGGTAAAAGAAAGGTGGAACGCTCGTACACTATGTCATGAACTGGCTAGTTTTAACTCTGCCTATTACTATTCAGCCTTGTGTAGTAATTGTAACAGTAGAAAGTCAGTATAGTACACAGCAGCAAAAGTACACACGCGAGCCCGACCCACGCTCGTAGTGAGTCAGCACTTGAGCTTTGAATCGGACCGTTTTAACCAATGAGAGCTCAGCCAAGCGGGTAGAGCAGTTCTGACTGTGTCAGACCCTAGCGCAGTTTGAATCAGTCGTGTGTGAGACGAGGAAGAGTGAACATCTACATAGATAGCTAGAGAAATCTCTTCACTCATAGACCAGGAAGCAGGACTTTAGAATCTTAGAATTTCTATTCAAGTCATCACGGGCCTGAACTTGTCAAACAGGTAAATGAACACCCTTCTGTTTCATCGTGATATATTTGTATTATTGTTGAAATTATGTTTGTGGAATTTGCTATTCATAAATGTGAATTGTTAATCCGAATTTGCGTGATCATGTGGAAAAGCCGAACACGTGGCGAAACACGACCGGTTGCGCCGCCATGTTGTATCCCGTACGGAACCACTGTTGTTTAACTTATATGTATGTTTGCAGACCAGTGGCTGTACCACTGAATGTTTATAATATTATTAATTCTGTATGTGTATAGTTAGACACGATTGATATTTATGTATGTATAGGAATTTAGAGTGAGATTCCAGTGGACCCCGGAAGTAGCAGAATGTTCGTCGCTTATGTATAGAGATGTGGAGCTATCACTGAGGGCTACTTTGGCTTTCAGTGAGACGCTCTGCACAAACCGATTATTCAGGGTTGTGCAGAATTTCGTCTCTTATATTACAGACGAGCAGGCGAGCTATCCTGTGCGTCCCACTCCACAGAAACGACGAGTTGGTTGAGGAGCCTCTACCGCACAAGTCGGAAAGAGCTACCCGGAAAAACACCCTGTCAGACCCCACAGCGTGGCAAGGGAACCCAACTACACAACGACAAAGGTGTACCAGAAGCTACCTCACAGAAGGACTTCGCACGCACCATCTAGCAGTTAAGTGCAAAAACAAAGGTGCACTTAAACTGATCGAAACAGGACCACAGTAGTCCAACTCTTCAGAAACTGTAAAACGGACCACAGTAGTCCAAATCTACATGAGATATAATAGCAAGTGCCCGATGAAGATATAACAGCTGCCTAGACTATCAGCGATCGAACTATTAGCAGTAACTGAGACTTTTTAAGTTAGATTAGTACTTAGAGAATCTTGTATAGAGTAGAAGAAATAAATGTGTGATTTTAACTGTTATCAAGTGGCTGGACTACATATGATTCATAGCCGTGTGAAAGCTAGTGTGACAGTAATCTTTTACCATTTTTCTATCTATCTCTGTACCCCAACCTTAACACAGAACGAGCTAAACAAATAAATTTATTAAAGTAATTCATAGGGTGACTTACTAGCAGTTCCCACCGAATAAACGTGAGGGTCCATAATTCCATTGTGCAGAGCCCATAAACCCCACGTGACACTTTAATTGGCGAGCCTAGCCAGGATCTGTGTATAATAGGAATTGGGTATAACCGGACCTAAGTACAATAAAATTAGATAACAGTAGTAGTAGAATAACTTAGAATAGTGTAAGGGTATAACATTGACTCAGTTTTGGTGCACTATTCTTTAGTTAAAAACTTTTTTGCTTCAATTATTTTTGTGCCTGTATGTTGCATTGTTCTTTTGCAGGTTTTGCTTAAATAACTGTTGTATGCCATTTGACTCTTGTTTTATTCTATTATTGATTACGAATTTGATTGTCTTTGCATTGTTGTTATTGAATTGCAATATTGCTAGTGTTTTGGTATTCCACGTGATTCAGAGGTTGTTCATAGACACGTTTGGCAATGTCGGACCCAGTGGCCTTGAGATTGCGCTTCAAGGAATTAGGGGAAGCTTTACACTTAGCAGGGGGAGACCTAATTGCGTATATCAATGCAGAGGTAGAGAAACAGGAGGCTAAGGCAGAGAGAGCAGCAGAGAGAGAGGCGAAGAAACTCGAAGCGGCAGAGAGAACAGCAGAGAGAGAACAGAAAAAAGCAGAATTAGAAGCAGAGAGAGAGGCAAAGAAATTAGAAGTGGAGGCAAAGAAATTAGAAGCAGAGCAGAGGAAACTAGAGCTAGAGGCAGAAAGAGAACAGAAGAAGGCAGCATTGGCAGCAGAGAGAGAAGCAGAAAGTAGGAGATGGGAGTATGAGAGGGCAGAAAAGGAAAAAGACAGACAGCATGAGTTAGAGCTAAGAAGATTGGGATCAGGAGCTTCAAGTTCTTCCTCAACCCCTCCCCACTCAGATCAGCTAGAGGTAGCATCCAACCCGGTACAAGGAATGTCATTTCCACTGGGAACATTCAATGAGAGAGAGGAAGGTCTAGATCTCTATCTGACTAGGTTTGAGCGTCTAGCAACAGAGTATAAACTAGATCCCACTCATTGGTCTTTTAAGCTTAGTCAAGGGCTTAGAGGAAAGGCTTATGACATCTACAGTAAGCTACCGACTGACAGAGTGACTGACTATCACAAAGTAAAAGAGGCACTCCTAACGGGATTCGAACTAACAGGAGAATGCTACCGGCAAAATTCCGCACCAATCGGAGAGTGAAAGGAGAGAGCTATGCGCAGTTCGCGGATCGGTTGTCCACAATGCTGGATAAGTGGATTAGCCAGTCAGCCACGGCTAAGACGTATGATGGACTGACAGAACTGTTAGTATGGGAACAGCTACGGGAAACCATGACCCCCGAGCTGAGAACATTCTCAGTAGAGCAGGGCGCGGAAAGACTAGAAGATCTGGTCAAGGTCGCAGATAGGTACGTGGCCGCCCACGGAGAAGCCAAGAGCTTCAGGCGAGACCTAAAGCCTAACGGGAAAGAGGCACAGAAACGAAGCCCTAACCGGGAAGAGCGCACCGCGAATAAGCCGAATAACCCCAGACCTGGGCAAAATAAAGGACCCAACACGGAATTCGGGAAAAGAGGTCCCGCAGAACAGAGACGGTATTGTTCGTTCTGCAACAGAAACAATCACTCCACCGCAGAATGTTTCAAGTTGGCCGCACAACGTAGGGAAGAGCGCGAAAGCCGGCCAGCGCACAGAGTTCTAACTCAAAGCAGCGGTAACAAGCCACACACGATCGGAGATCACCCCTCGGTGACAGACACGGTCAAGGTCAACGGAAAAGAAGCGAACTGTCTGTATGACACAGGTCTATCATACGACGCGATAGTTAGCGAATCTCTTGTATCGCGCGCGGACCTGACAGACAAGACAGTCGACTTACAAGGAGCAGACTTGACGAAACCGACGACTACTTGCCCAATAGCATGGATAGAAGTAGAGAGTAGGTACGTCACAGGACGAATCCAAGCAGCTGTTTTACAGAAACCCCTGTATGATCTAGTGCTAGGTTGTAGGTATGTGTTCTTAGGCACGCCCCCTAAAACTGTAGAGATAGCTGCCGTGCAAACCAGGGCCCAAGCTAAAACCCAACCACCCCAGCCCGAGTTCGCTCCGAACCCAGGACTCGAAGAGATCAAAACAGCACAGAAAGAAGACACCTCGATAGCGAAGTGCTTCCAGAAGCTACCCAAGGCGCACACACCCCCGCACAAGGGAGACTTCTACATGGAAGAGGGAGTTCTACATCGACAAGGAGATGGAGATCACACCCAACTAGTACTACCAGCCACCCTTCGAGCCCAAGTACTAGAACTAGGCCACAGCCTGCCACTCAGCGGACACATGGGAATTGGAGCCACAGTGCAGAGAATCAGCGCACACTACTATTGGCCAGGAATCACGGAGGATGTCAAGCGCTACGTGAAATCTTGCCACCAATGTCAACGATATTCCCCGCGACATCACACCGTACCCGTTACCTTAGGACCATCAGTAGTAGTCGGCGTGCCATTCCAGCAAGTCTCAGTAGACATCGTCGGACCACTGCCCATGACCAAGAAGCGGAACAGATTTCTACTCACACTCGTCGGCGCATGTACGATGTGGTGCGAAGCAGTCCCGTTGCCAGCGATCGACACCAAGAAGATTGCAGATGCACTCATCGCCATCTTTATCAGAGTCGGATTCCCGGACAGCATTAGAACGGACAACGGATCTCAGTTCACCGGCCGCCTGATGCAAGACGTGTTCGAGTTGATACAAGTCCATCACATTCGCACACCACCATACCACCCAGCCAGCAACGGACAAGTAGAAAGACTGAATGGAACCCTTCTCACCATACTCAGGAAAGTCGCCGACGACAATCCAGAAGCGTGGGACACCTACGTGAATGCGGCACTGTTCGCATACCGAGAAACGCCCCATGCAGCCACAGGCTACACCCCGTCAACATTGCTATTCGGCAGACCTCTAGCAGGACCGCTAGAAGCCCTACGCAGAAGTTGGACGGAAGCCAAGATAGACGACACACCAAGAGGTGCCACCAAGTACGTCGCAGACCTGCAGGAAACCCTCAAAGCAACGTGGAAGAAAGCTGGTGAAGCACTGAAGAAGGCAAGAGCCCGTCAGGCGAAGTACTACAACCGCCACGCGAAGGACAGAGAACTGCAAGTCGGCGATCAAGTGCTACTCTTACTTCCAAGTGGAACCAACAAGCTGGACATCGCTTGGAGAGGACCGTACCGGGTGACTGCCAAGAAATCCAAGACAGTCTACCAAGTAGAGGTGAACGGGAGAGCCCGATACCACCACATCAATCTCCTCAAGAAGTATACGGACAGACCAGCGACCCCCAGCACTCACAACTTGTTAGCCATCGCCATCGCGGAAGAAGGAGAAAGCATGGAGACCAATGCAGTAGAGTATCCCCTGCACTCCAAGGAAACCTACAAAGACGTGATACTCAACGGAGACCTAGCCGCTAAACAGCGACAGCAAGTACTACAGGTCATTCGACAACATCAGACTGTGCTCACAGACCGACCAGGGAGGACAGACCTCGTCGAAGTAACCTTAACGGTGACCGACCCAACACCCGTCCGCCAGAAGCTCTACCCGATGCCACTGTCGCAGCAGCGAGCCATCAAGGAAGAGATAGACACTTTACTGGCAGCCGGAATCATCTCAGAGTCTACCTCACCCTACAGCGCAGGCACGGTATTGTTGCGAAAACCCAACGGAGAGCATCGACTGTGATTCGACTTCAGACTCCTGAATGCGGTAACGCAGTTCCAGCCAGAGCCACTCCCGGACCAGACCGATCTATTTGCCAAGCTACAGCGAGCGAAGTATTTCTCACGCATCGACCTCAGCAAAGGATATTATCAGATACCAGTACAACCACAAGTCCGAAAGTACCTAGCGTTTAGCACTATGGAAGGACACTTCGAATTCAACGTGCTTCCATTCGGACTCCACAACGCACCCAGCATCTTCAGCGCCATGATGCGAAAACTCCTGGCACCCCTGAGCAGCTAGCACCTACATTCGTTTATGGACGACATCCTCATCGCTACGCCTACGTGGGAGGAACATGTCACGCTCCTACAACAACTACTCGCCCGCCTCAGAGACACGGGATTGACGGCAAGACCCACCAAATGTCAGATTGGATTCACAGAACAAGAATTTCTGGGACACACCATCAGTCAAGGAAGCCTGCGACCGGTAGAGAAGACAGTGAAACGCCTACTCGACGCTCCTAGGCCCAAGACCAAAAAGGAAATACAGTCGTTTCTAGGACTCTGCGGCTTCTACCAGAAGTTCATCCCCAACTACAACAGCATCGCCGTGCCACTGACAAATGGAACCCGGAAAATCGCCCCGGACAAAGTAGTTTGGACAGCGGAATGTGAGACGGCATTCCAAACACTCAAGGACAGAATAACATCGGCGCCAGTACTCCACCTACCCGATTTGACTCAGCCATTCGTTCTTCGCACCGACGCAAGCAACTTAGGCCTCGGAGCAGTACTGCTACAGCGCGACCCCAAGAATGCAGAGACGCTATTCCCTGTCGCCTACGCCAGCAGAAAATTGAGACCCGCCGAGACCCACTACGCCACGTCGGAGAAAGAATGTCTTGGACTAGTCTGGGCCATACAGAAATTCCAACTCTACCTGTATGGGACCCACTTCACAGTTCAGGTGGACCACCAACCCCTATCGTTCCTGGCAGCCTCCAAGTCTTTGAACTCTCGCCTGATGAGATGGGCACTCACCCTTCAGGCATACTCATTCCAAATCGAGTACATCCCCGGCAAAGAGAACCACGGAGCCGACTACCTCAGTCGCCATCTCGTGGAGGACACAGCAGCTGTCGCCCACCCAACACAACTAAGGGCCACAGCACCAGAATTCGTCCCCGCCCAGTAAAACCCTGTCACTAGTGTCCATAGCTACCTGGCACAGCATTGCAGCTCAGGTAGAGCAACTTAACTAGTTTGTAAATAGGACCCTAGGATAGTGCAGTGTTAAACTAGGCTCTGTAGTAGAAAAAGGTCGAATCCAGTAGTCATCGCCTTTTTTCAGTTGAGGGAGCCTGTCATGAACTGGCTAGTTTTAACTCTGCCTATTACTATTCAGCCTTGTGTAGTAATTGTAACAGTAGAAAGTCAGTATAGTACACAGCAGCAATTAAAGTACACACCGCGAGCCCGACCCACGCTGCGTAGTGAGTCAGCACTTGAGCTTTGAATCGGACCGTTTTAACCAATGAGAGCTCAGCCAAGCGGGTAGAGCAGTTCTGACTGTGTCAGACCCTAGCGCAGTTTGAATCAGTCGTGTGTGAGACGAGGAAGAGTGAACATCTACATAGATAGCTAGAGAAATCTCTTCACTCATAGACCAGGAAGCAGGACTTTAGAATCTTAGCATTCTATTCAGTCATCACGGGCCTGAACTTGTCAAACAGGTAAATGAACACCCTTCTGTTTCATCGTGATATATTTGTATTATTGTTGAAATTATGTTTGTGGAATTTGCTATGCATAAATGTGAATTGTTAATCCGAATTTGCGTGACCATGTGGAAAAGCCGAACACGTGGCGAAACACGACCGGTTGCGCCGCCATGTTGTATCCCGTACGGAACCACTGTTGTTTAACTTATATGTATGTTTGCAGACCAGTGGCTGTACCACTGAATGTTTATAATATTATTAATTCTGTATGTGTATAGTTAGACACGATTGATATTTATGTATGTATAGGAATTTAGAGTGAGATTCCAGTGGACCCCGGAAGTAGCAGAATGTTCGTCGCTTATGTATAGAGATGTGGAGCTATCACTGAGGGCTACTTTGGCTTTCAGTGAGACGCTCTGCACAAACCGATTATTCAGGGTTGTGCAGAATTTCGTCTCTTATATTACAGACGAGCAGGCGAGCTATCCTGTGCGTCCCACTCCACAGAAACGACGAGTTGGTTGAGGAGCCTCTACTGCACAAGTCGGAAAGAGCTACCCGGAAAAACACCCTGTCAGACCCCACAGCGTGGCAAGGGAACCCAACTACACAACGGCAAAGGTGTACCAGAAGCTACCTCACAGAAGGACTTCGCACGCACCATCTAGCAGTTAAGTGCAAAAACAAAGGTGCACTTAAACTGATCGAAACAGGACCACAGTAGTCCAACTCTTCAGAAACTGTATAACGGACCACAGTAGTCCAAATCTACATGAGATATAATAGCAAGTGCCCGATGAAGATAGAACAGCTGCCTAGACTATCAGCGATCGAACTATTAGCAGTAACTGAGACTTTTTAAGTTAGATTAGTACTTAGAGAATCTTGTATAGAGTAGAAGAAATAAATGTGTGATTTTAACTGTTATCAAGTGGCTGGACTACATATGATTCATAGCCGTGTGAAAGCTAGTGTGACAGTAATCTTTTACCATTTTTCTATCTATCTCTGTACCCCAACCTTAACACAGAACGAGCGAAACAAATAAATTTATTAAAGTAATTCATAGGGTGACTTACTAGCAGTTCCCACCGAATAAACGTGAGGGTCCATAATTCCATTGTGCAGAGCCCATAAACCCCACGTGACACACTATGTGATATGTCTGCAATGTAAAATGTATCAAAATCTCTATTTTGCAAAATGGAACTTTATTTGTAAAAAGTGCACCTTCGCGAATTAGACAACGGAGAAAGTGCAAATGTGACCAAGATAATAATAATAATAATAATAATAATAATAATAATAATAATAATAATAATAATAATAATAATAATAATAATAATAATAATAATAAATGCCCACAGGCGGACCGATCAAATTGCTGAATGGCAAATCAGAGAGCAACCACAGAATGATGGACCATGCAGTAGGTGTATACACAAAATTAATCAAAATCCGTTTAGCCTTAGTTGAGATATGAGCCAAGCAAATGTGAGGACACGGGAAAGGTCCATACACCCAGGTTATATTCCTATCAAATTCCAAGAAAATCTGTCCAGTTGTTTCTGAGAAATCAAACAACCAATCGACAGACAAATGAACGGACAGACAGACATTTGGCTCGGTATAAGTCCCGGTATAAGGTCTTGCAAAGACCATCCTGCAAGGCACAGTGCAAGGAGGTAGAAGAAGAGGGAGACCAAAAAAGAGGTGGGAGGACAACATTCGAGAATGGACTGGTTTGACACTGAGCGAAACAATCAGGGTTGCTGAGGACAGAGAAAGATGGCGTACGCTGGTTAAACGATCATCTGTGGTGCCCCTACCACCTCTGAGTTATGGGATAGGATAAGATAGGATAGGATAAGTCCCGACTGTATTATGTATTTCCACCCTTTTTTACATTTCTTTTCTTTTCTTTTCTTTTTCTTTTTTTTTTTTTTTTGGGACACGTTATTGTCACTGTTTTTTTTCCCCAGTAGTCTAAAAAAAAAAAAAATTAAAATACTCAACTCCACACAAAACATCTCTCTTTCTCAACACGCACTCACACACACATACACATAAACAAAAAAACGCACACATACACGGTGGTCCTGATTCGGCTCTGTGCAGTCCACTGGACCCTGTAAGCATGAATAACTAACGTACACACATATACAAACACACATACATACACACAAAATAAATCAGAAACAACTATAATAATTCCAGAGAAAAAGACATGTGTTGCTCGAACTTGCATGCACGCACACAGCCGCACACCAACACACGCACACAAACACACACACAGCCACATACACACACACGCACACACCCACACACACACATGAAGTTATCGAAAGTGTTCTTTGGCTTGGCGGACAGGGCGCAGGTAATGAATTTTGAAAACAAACTACTTTGTAACTATAATAGGACAGAGAAGGGGGATAGCTGTGGATTGGACAGTGGTAGCTGGATGCACACAGCATAGCTGAGACTCTGTAACTATAAAAGGACAGAGAAGGGGGATAGCTGTGGATTGGACTGTGGTAGCTGGATGCACACAGCATAGCTGAGACTGGCCAAGTAGCTCTCACAAGTGGACAAGCCAACGTAAACCACGGCCACTCTCAGTTACGAAGTGTGGGCTGATGGCAGAAGTTCGTATCTGTCACTCGTGATCATGCAACGTCATAGCTTTCGCCGGTGTAGCAGGCCAGATTATACTCCGCCTCAAGTATACCCAGGGTATAAACTGGCCTAGCCCAGACTATGACCCCGTATAAACTGGCCTAACCCAGACTATACCCCTGGGTATTATCTGGCCTAGGCTCGTTTAACCCTCTCCTCCCCATTATAACCCCCCCTCCCCCCCCCCCCCACTACGGAAGACCTTATCCTTCACGTTACTCTTTGTTCTGATGCACTCAGATAGATAGATAGATAGATAGATAGATAGATAGATAGATAGATAGATAGATAGATAGATAGATAGATAGATAGATAGATAGATAGATAGATAGATAGATAGATAGATAGACTTACTTAAGGTTAGGGTTAGGGTTAGTTTTTTTTTTAGTTTTTTTTTTTACACGCAAGCAAAAGGGTGTTACCTGAGAGTTGGTCACGCAAACGGTCATGTACAACAAACCCATGAGTGAAATCTCTTTAGGTGTGGGTATATTCCGGACGCGAGGGGTATGACCTGGCCTAGGCTGATCTATACCCAGGGGGTTAAACCCGCCTAGGCTACATTATACCCACGGTATAAAGTAGCCAGGGGTATATTCCGGCCTGTTACACCGGGTCACTGTATGGGTGTATGCAAGCTAATGTTTTGTTTTTTTTATATTTAAAAATTGTGTTTTTTACATTATTCTTTGTTCTACCACACCAACTCCAGCTCTTCGAAATCTGGTATTTCCACGTACATGTGTGTCTGTCACGTTGGTATAAATATTATGTAGCGGAAAGGGAGGCGATTGGTTGAGGCTTGGGAGAGAAGTTGTCTACATTGAATTTCTTGGTTAGACTAGCCTTTGGTGGCTCCGGCCTGCTGTGCAGAATCCTTTGGGGATGCCATTGGGTTATGCAGAATAAGGCGACACGACATTAATTTGTTCTCCTCGGCTGACCATTCGCCTTCTGCTTTTGGTGGTGAGCGGGACTACATTGTCGGCAGGCATTTTATGCAGGTCGGTGGCAGCGTCTTGTGTTGAAGTGTCGTGGCACTAGTACCTGGCAATCTGGTTTACTACCAACCACGCTTCACCAACCTTGCAGGGCAAACATTTTTATATCCCTATTTTGAGGATTAAAATGAAAATACTAGCTCGGATGGAGCCAAGTTCTTAAGATGGTGGCCGAGAGACGGGAATAAAATACTCCGCTCGGCTACAATTACATTATAAATACAGGATGGCCCAAAAGTAAGTTTACAGTTATCACGTAGATTATTTATTTCAAAATTAGACAGTAGAACAGCGGAAAATTCGTTATACCTATAAACATAAACAATTTAATCTCTCAGATGCTCAAAACGTCCTCCTTCAACATTGCAACATTCTTGGAATGTTTTATATTGTTACGCAAGTAACTTCAGCCATATAAAAGGTAGTTTAATAACTGTAACCCTACCTTTGGCCCACCCTGTATACTACCAGATATATATTTGTCTGTCACGTTCATTGTTTCACGTGTGTGTAACCGTAGGTGTGTTATATTTTTATTATTATTGTTGATGGTATTATTATTAACAATGTTATTTAATTTAATTCCTATCCTATCCTATCCTGTCCCGTAACTCGGAGGTCGTAGGGGCACCACAGATGATCGTTTAACCAGCATACTCCATCTTTCTCTGTCCACAGCAGCCTTGATGGCTTCACTCAGTGTCAAACCAGTCCATTCTCGAATGTTGTCCTCCCACCTCTTTTTCGGTCTCCCTTTTCTTCTACCTCCTTGCACTGTGTCTTGCATCGGAGTTTCGTTTCTTCACCACTGTGAGCAGGTCATCGTGTTGTCCAATGGCTTGTGTGATAGTCTGTCGGACTTCGTCGTTGGTGATGTGTTGGGTATAGGAAATGCCCAGACGTCTTCTGTAGCACCTCATCTCCATGCTTTGTATTCTTCGTTGTAGATCTGCTGTGAGGATTAATGCTTCGCAAGCATATAGGAAGATGCAGATGATAAGGGAGCGCAGCAGTCTTACTTTGGAATGTAGACTGATGGTCCTGTCTTTCCAAATGGGCTTCAACCTTGTCAGGGCAGCAGTTGTTTGTGCGATCCTGGAGAGGACTTCCTGTCGGGACCCATTGTCTGATACAATGGCTCCTAAATATTTGAAGCTATGCACTGTGTTGAGGGATTGGCCTTGGACTTTGATGTCCGTGTTGATGCCATTGGTGTTGTTGGTCATCATTTTGGTCTTCTCTGCACTTATTTCCATTCCATAAGCTCTGGAGGTGGTGTCAAGCCTCTGTACCAGCTGTTCAAGTTCTTGTTCCTCTCCAGCCAATCCATCACTGTCATCCGCAAAACGAAGATTGGAGATTGCTCTACCCCCTATGCTGACTGTGCCTTCGTGATCTTCAAGGGCATCTGACATGATGCGCTCTAGGAAGATGTTGAAGAGTGTTGGAGAGAGTAGGCGTCCCTGACGCACACTGATTGTTGTTCTGAGCCAGTTCACGACGACGCTGTTATATCTATCTATCTATCTATCTATCTATCTATCTATCTATCTATCTATCTATCTATCTATCTATCTATCTATCTATCTATCTATCTATCTATCTATCTATCTATCTATCTATCTATCTATCTATCTATCTATCTATATATATATATATATATATATATATATATATATATATATATATATATATATATATATATATATATATATATATATTTATATTTATATTTATATTTATATTTATATTTATATTAATTTTTAATTACTTAATCGAAAAAATAAAATCAGTAGATGTATTTGCAAACGGCATATTTGAAGTCTTTTAGCATTGTTAAGCTTGTTATTTATGATGATTGCTAGTGTTTATAAGCATGTTACTGGGGGGGGGGGGGTTAAAGTGTTCAATCGTGTGTACAGTTCTGGTATTTTTTCTGAAAGTTGGAGTAAATCTGTTATTGTTCCTTTGTTTAAAAAGGGTGAGGCAGGCAACCCTGAAAATTACCGTGGTATTTCTCTTTTGAGTGTTGTTAGTAAAGTTTTTACATCAATATTAAACAAACGGCTTTATAACTGGGCAGAGAACGAACATAAAATTTGTGAAGAACAAGCTGGCTTCCGTCAAAACTATGCGACAACAGACCATATTTTTACTCTGATTTCTGTTATTAAAAAACATCTTTATGGTTCAGTAAAAAGAAAGCTTTATGTTGCATTTATTGATTACCTTAAGGCGTTTGACTCTGTAGACAGAGATAGCTTATGGTCAGTACTTCAAAAGATGAAAACTTCCACAAAATGCTATGCATGTTGCAGGGTATTTATTCCTCTGTTCAGTCATGTGTTAGATGGGGTTCTGAAGTGTCTGATTTTTTCAATTGCCCCTCAGGAGTAAAACAGGGTTGTATGTTATCACCTTTAATTTTTTCCTTGTTAATTACTGAAGTTGCTGATAAAGTAACTAGATATGGTAAACATGGTATTCAATTTTTGCCAGGGCTTCAAGAAATATTTTTGTTACTTTTTGCAGATGATATTTGTTTGATTTCTTGCACTCCTGCTGGTCTGCAAAATCAGATAAACAACTTAGAAAAAATTTCCACCACTTTAGGATTAACTGTTAATTTAAAGAAAACTAAAGTTATGGTATTTAGAAAAGGGGGACATGGTATTATCAGGGGAAAGAATTAGAAATTGTAAACAGCTATAAATATTTGGGCTTTACGTTGACTACTAAATTATCATTTGATTTTGCTTTGGAAGAATTTGCAGGCAGAGCTAAAGGCAAGGTGGTAGAAATCATGAAAACAATGTGGAGTCTGGGGAGTTTGGATATATCTGTATTTTTTAAGTTGTTTGATGCACAAGTGAAACCTATGCTTTTGTATGCCGCGGAAATATGGGGCCTTGCTCGTTTTTCTGTTATTGAATCTGCTCATTTATTCGCTTGTAAACGTTTTTTGCACGTTTCACCCAAAACCCCGAATATGATGGTATATGGAGAGCTAGGCCGTTATCCACTATACATTGATAGTACCATAAGAGCCGTTAGATACTGGTTTAAACTTCAAACCTTTCTTCCAAATCGGTTGCCAAAACAAGCTTATGAAATGGATAAAAATACTTTCCTTAGACAACCTTCAAATCAGCTTGACACGAGAAATTGGGTGTACATGATAAAACAATGTCTAGATCATTGTGATGATTGCTAGTGTTTATAAGCGTGTTAGTTATGATGATTGCTAGTGTTTATAAGCGTGTTAGTTATGATGATTGCTAGTGTTTATAAGCGTGTTATTTATGATGATTGCTAGTGTTTATAAGTGTATTATTTTTTATGATTGCCAATGTCTACAAGCTCCCCATTCACCGATGATTGTCAGTATTCACAAGCTTGATATTCCCTGATGATTGCCAGTGTTCACAAGCGTGATATTCCCTGATGATTGCCAGTGTTCACAAGCTTGATATTCCCTGATGATTGCCAGGGTCCACAAGCTTGATATTCCCTAATGATTGCCAGTGTTCACAAGCTTGATATTCCCTGATGATTTCAGTGTTAACGTTTTAAGATGTTCAAACTCATCTTGTGCTGGTTTCTGGTTGCCGTCGCTGTCATGATGGCAAATAATGAAAACGTCAGAACGAACTATCAGCCTTACCAGCAAACGTGGGAACAGTTCAAACGGGACTATAATAAGCATTACGCTCCTAGTAAGTTATAATTCTTATACTAAGCCCCCTTGTTATACCACCACTTGACATTAGTATAAGGGGTATATTGGAATCACTTTGTCCGTCATTGGGACTGTGTGAGTGGGCGCCTGCGTGTGTGTGTGTGTGTGTATGGGTGTGTGTGTGTGTGTGTGTGTGTGTGTGTGAATGCGGGAGTGTATAATCATGAAGTTATGGGGTGCTTAACTAGCCTTTTTATGCACAAAATGAGACTTTTAGCTAGCGCCGCACTTTTTATCAGCGCCTAACTTTTACTAAGTACGTACATGGGAGTGATTTTCGTTTAGTACATGAGAGTGCTCTTGTAGTGAGTTCATGGGACTATTCTCACTAAGTACATGGGAGTGCATTATCCGGGGCGGTCCGTTTTCTAGACATATTTGAAATGAAAGAGTTAAGGTAAGGGTTGGGGTAAGGGTTCGGTTTAGGAGAAGACATAGGTACACTTTAAACAAAAACAGTAAAACAGACATTTTTAAAACTCTAATTCTTACACTTTTATATGAAATTTGCGTTCTTCCATAAAAAGAACAACCAACACTTTCTGATGACTACATTTCTTACCAAATTTGCTATAAATACAAACTTGCGCGCACGCGCGTTTGTGTGTGGGTGTGTTTGTTTTGTGTGTGTTTGTGTGTGTGTGTGTGTGTGTTGTATCAGAAACAGAATACGAGTACGTAGGAGAAGAGAGCAGACGCGCCGTAATCTTCACAATCCATATAGTTCAATTTGAAAGACACAACAGGTTGTATCTGGAAAATCGTACGAACACCTACTATGACATCAATGAGTATACTGATCAGGTAGGTAGCACTTATATATCTTGTATCGGCTATATCTTTGCTTTTATACTAAATTTCCCCTAGGGTCTAGCCTTTATCCTAACAATATGGTATTTTCCTTCCAATACTGCGTTGAACAAAAAGTAAAAAGCCAACTTTCTCAATAGAACTGACTTATTTGTGTGTGTGGGGGGGTGTGGGTGTGGGTGTGTGTGTGTGTTTCAGACATTGGAGGAGTTAGCTCCTAAACACCTGCTTCCCTACAAGGTGTTCGGTCAAAACACTGAAAAACCGAAGGAGACCTAGGGATCGGAGTGATGAGCTATGTAGATTTCATATTTATTCATGCAGGAAAGACCACACACCAACAACTCCCCATAGAAAAAGAAAATGAATCACGCACAAAATCAAACGAAAGAAGAATAAAATGTTAAATTCAACTGAAACTTTTATTGTTATTTTATTTTTCTCTGTGTTCTACGTCAGGACGGTGAGAACATCATGAGCACTACCACTGGAAAATCTCCACCCACACTGAGAACATCATGAGCACGAGCACTGGAAAATCTCCACCCACACTGAGAACATCATGAGCACTAACACTGGAAAACCTCCACCCACACTGAGAACATCATGAGCACTAGCACTGGAAAACCTCCACCCACACTGAGAACATCATGAGCACTAGCACTGGAAAATCTCCACCCACACTGAGAACATCATGAGCACTAGCACTGGAAAATCTCCACCCACACTGATAACATCATGAGCACAAACACTGGAAAAACTCCACCCACACTGAGAACATCATGAGCACTAACACTGGGAAACCTCCACCCACACTGAGAACATCATGAGCACTAGCACTGGAAAACCTCCACCCACACTGAGAACATCATGAGCACTAGCAGTGGAAAACCTCCACCCACACTGAGAACATCATGAGCACTAACACTGGAAAACCTCCACCCACACTGAGAACATCATGAGCACTAGCACTGGAAAACCTCCACCCACACTGAGAACATCATGAGCACTAGCACTGGAAAACCTCCACCCACACTGAGAAACATCATGAGCGCTAACACTGAAAAACCTCCACCCACACTGAGAACATCATGAGCACTAACACTGGAAAACCTCCACCCACACTGAGAACATCATGAGCACTAGCACTGGAAAACCTCCACCCACACTGAGAACATCATGAGCACTAGCACTGGAAAACCTCCACCCACACTGAGAACATCATGAGCACTAACACTGGAAAACCTCCACCCACACTGATAACATCATGAGCACTAGCACTGGAAAACCTCCACCCACACTGAGAACATCATGAGCACTAGCACTGGAAAACCTCCACCCACACTGAGAACATCATGAGCACTAGCACTGGAAAACCTCCACCCACACTGAGAACATCATGAGCACTAACACTGGAAAACCTCCACCCACACTGAGAACATCATGAGCACTAACACTGGAAAACCTCCACCCACACTGAGAACATCATGAGCACTAGCACTGGAAAACCTCCACCCACACTGAGAACATCATGAGCACTAACACTGGAAAACCTCCACCCACACTGATAACGTCATGAGCACTAACACTGGAAAACCTCCACCCACACTGATAACATCATGAGCACTAACACTGGAAAACCTCCACCCACACTGAGAACATCATGAGCACTAGCACTGGAAAACCTCCACCCACACTGAGAACATCATGAGCACTAGCACTGGAAAACCTCCACCCACACTGAGAACATCATGAGCACTAACACTGGAAAACCTCCACCCACACTGATAACATCATGAGCACTAGCACTGGAAAACCTCCACCCACACTGAGAACATCATGAGCACTAACACTGGAAAACCTCCACCCACACTGAGAACATCATGAGCACTAGCACTGGAAAACCTCCACCCACACTGAGAACATCATGAGCACTAGCACTGGAAAACCTCCACCCACACTGAGAACATCATGAGCACTAACACTGGAAAACCTCCACCCACACTGAGAACATCATGAGCACTAGCACTGGAAAACCTCCACCCACACTGAGAACATCATGAGCACTAGCACTGGAAAACCTCCACCCACACTGAGAACATCATGAGCACTAGCACTGGAAAACCTCCACCCACACTGAGAACATCATGAGCACTAACACTGGAAAACCTCCACCCACACTGAGAACATCATGAGCACTAACACTGGAAAACCTCCACCCACACTGAGAACATCATGAGCACTAGCACTGGAAAACCTCCACCCACACTGAGAACATCATGAGCACTAGCACTGGAAAACCTCCACCCACACTGAGAACATCATGAGCACTAACACTGGAAAACCTCCACCCACACTGAGAACATCATGAGCACTAGCACTGGAAAACCTCCACCCACACTGAGAACATCATGAGCACTAACACTGAAAAAACTCCACCCACACTGAGAACATCATGAGCACTAGCACTGGAAAACCTCCACCCACACTGAGAACATCATGAGCACTAACACTGGAAAACCTCCACCCACACTGAGAACATCATGAGCACTAACACTGGAAAACCTCCACCCACACTGAGAACATCATGAGCACTAACACTGGAAAAACTCCACCCACACTGAGAACATCATGAGCACTAACACTGGAAAACCTCCACCCAAACTGAGAACATCATGAGCGCTAACACTGGAAAAACTCCACCCAAACTGAGAACATCATGAGCACTAACACTGGAAAAACCTCCACCCACACTGAGAACATCATGAGCACTAGCACTGGAAAAACCTCCACACAAACTGAGAACATCATGAGCGCTAACACTGGAAAAACTCCACCCACATTGAGAACATCATGAGCACTAGCACTGGAAAAACCTCCACCCAAACTGAGAACATCATGAGCGCTAACACTGGAAAAACTCCACCCAAACTGAGAACATCATGAGCGCTAACACTGGAAAACTCCACCCACACTGAGAACATCATGAGCGCTAACACTGGAAAAACTCCACCCAAACTGAGAACATCATGAGCGCTAACACTGGAAAGCCTCCACCCACACTACAACATAAGTCACAAATGAAGTCACAAAACAACTTATTCAATCCTCATTCATCAGTCACTAAAACCTAAACCCGTCTACCTCAAACCCTCAAACCTTAACGCAGTTAGTTCGTCATAGTTTATAGGGTACAGCGGACTGCAAACAGCCGAATCAGGACCACCCTTTATTACCTGACCTACTTTAAACAAGTATGAACAATGATGAAAACAATGATGAAAACGAAATGCAATCAACAACGATCTTAATTCTTTCCCATAATGGAATATACTTGGATTAATCCCCAGGAAAACACAAGATTCAAATAGGAGAATGATGTCAATATAAGAATACGTCCTTTCTGAAGTAGGGTTCTAATTCGTAGTGGCTCTAGCCCCCACTCACTGCTCCAATGGATATATCCTGTAGTCTTCCTGATACAAGTCTTTCTTATTAACTAACTCACTTTGACCAATAAACAATTATCTATAAAACTCCCTGTATAGAAGCGTTGACGGCGACGACGACAAGTACGATGATGATGATGATGATGATGATGATGATGATGATGATGATGATGATGATGATGATGATGATGGTGATGATGGTGGTGGTGGCGGCGAAAGACGCTGGCTATGGTGGTAGGAGGTAGCCACACCATCGTCAGCTGTTGATGAGGGCGAACGACCAGACACTAACCTTTCCCCCCCACCAATGCTAGAGGGAGGATGGAGATGATGAGAATGACCACCCGTGGCAGCAGGTAAGCAATGCAGCGTCCATGCCTTCTGATACTCGCTCTGTCACCTTCGCCCTTCCGTCCCTGCTCAGTTATGGCCTGGTTCCCGTCAACGATATCGGGAGAACGAACGTCCGATGGATCAAGAGATCGATTGAGCGAGCTCACTTCTGCTCTTGCGTTACTACCCCTCGACGGTGACAACCAAATCCAGGTAAATTCACCACCGCTGGAGTAGGAGAACTCCGACAAAATACAGAGGGCCGCTGCCTCGCTGAACTGCTAACACACACAGAGGTACACACACTGGACATCCGACATTTGACACGTTCTGATTACCCCACCCCCCTCTCCCGTCCACCCTCACACCTACCCCAGCAACACCATCCTCTCCCCTTATTTCAAAGTACTTCCAGTTAATCCATATAAATACAAAAATGACAATAAATAGTTAGAAATAAATATTTTACTTTGCTATGCTTATTGCCTCAATTTGGTTAGTTGCTACTTCCTTCTCCCCATTTCTTAATCTGTTATCTTTCCTGTGAACACAGGTATGATTGAATACTGCTGTAAGTGTTGTCAAAGTATAGGCACTTTGGTGTAAGTGTTGTCAAAGTATGGGCACTTTGGTGTAAGTGTTGTCAAAGTATGGGCACTTTGGTGTAAGTGTTGCTAAACTATAGGCACTTTGGTGGAAATGTTGTCAAAGTATAGGCACTTTGGTGGAAGTGTTGTCAAAGTATAGGCACTTCGGTGAAAGTGTTGTCAAAGTATAGTCACTTTGGTGGAAGTGTTGTCAAAGTATAGGCACTTCGGTGAAAGTGTTGTCAAAGTATAGTCACTTTGGTGGAAGTGTTGTCAAAGTATAGTCACTTTGGTGGAAGTGTTGTCAAAGTATAGGCACTGTGGTGTAAGTGTTGTCAAACTATAGGCACTTTGGTGGAAGTGTTGTTACCGGCATAGTAATCTATTGTAACGTACTGCTCTCTTTTAGTACAGTAATGTCATCTATAAAATGAACAAAAAAATTTTAAATCAATACTGCTACTACTCCTATTACTACTACTACTACTACTACTACTACTACTACTACTACTACTACTACTACTACTACTACTACTACTACTACTACTAATCACCATCATCATCATCATCATCATCATCATCATCATCATCATAACAACAAAAATAATAAAATCAAGCCTCTGTACCAGCTGTTCAAGTTCTTGTTCCTCTCCAGCCAATCCATCAATGTCATCCGCAAAACGAAGATTGGAGATTGCTCTACTCCCTATGCTGACTGTGCCTTCTTGATCTGCAAGGGCATCTGACATGATGTGCTCTAGGAAGATGTTGAAGAGTGTTGCAGAGAGTAGGCATCCTTGACGCACACCGATTGTTGTTCTGAACCAGTTCCCGATGACGCTGTTATGGAGGACTGTAATGGTAACCTTGTCATAGAGGCTTTTGATGACTTCAATAATTTTAGGGCTGATGTTGTACACTTTTATTGTTGCCCATAGAGCTGCATGCCAGACTCGGTCAAACGCCTTCTTGAAGTCTATGAACACATGATATAGATGTTGTTGGTGGTGTAGGTATTTTTCACAGATTATTCTGAGGTTGAAAATCTGTTCAGTGGTACTTCGCCCTGCCCTGAATCCTGCTTGCTCTTCACCTATGATTTGTTCAGCTTGGGGTTTCAACCTGTTGAGTATTATTTTCAGGAGGACCTTGCTGGGATGGCTGATGAGGCTGATGGTGCGGTAATTTTCACACTCCTGAAGGTTACCTTTTTTGGGAAGAGTGATGACAAGCGACTGGGTCCATGGTGTAGGCCACTCCCCACTGTGCCAGATCTTGTTACAGATAATGGTAAGGGCATCAATCATCGCTTCTCCTCCTGCTTGTAGCAGTTCCGAGGGTATGTTGTCCACTCCCGCTGACTTCCCTTTCTTCAGCGATTGCACTGCTGCCTCAACTTCTTCCCGGAGAATTGGGAGGATTTCTTCTTCTCTGTTCTCGGGACATGCTAGAACTGATGGGTCTCCATTTGGTGTATGGTTGGAAAGGTCAGAGCAGTACTATGTCCAACTGTCCAAGACTTCTTGTTCTTCTGTAAGGCATATGCCAGACTTGCTTTGGATCGTGGAGACTTTGAGCTGTTTAACACTTGTCAGCCGCTTCACAGTCTGGTAGGCCTTCTTGCTGTTGTTCTTGTTCAGACTGTTCTCTATTTCCTGGCATTGATCTTCTATCCATTTCTCCTTTGCTGTGCGCATGCCTTTTTGGATGTCATTGTTGATTTTTCGGTAGACATCAGCTCCCTGTGAGTTATTCTTTTTCTTTTTTATCTCTCTTCGTTTATCACCCAGATCCAAAAGTTCAGGTGTGATCCACGGCTTCTTCTTTGGTCGGTGCTTGCCAAGGATCTCGGTGGTGGCATCTGTCACAGCTGAGTTGAAGGTGGTGGTCATGGTGTTGACATCTACTTCACCAGCCCCCAAAATGAGCAGTGGTGCAAATTTCCCTCCAATTGTGGCCTGAAATAGTTCTGCCACCACCGGGTCTTGCAGTTTGTCCAGGTCGAACTTCAGTCTAGTGCACTTTGCTGTATTTACTCTCTTCAAGTGGAGCCGGAAAGACATCATAACGAGATCGTGGTCACTTCCAATGTCTTCTCCTGGAAAAGTGCGTGTCCTGCCAATGTTGATGCTTGATCTGAAGCGTTTCTTGACCATGATGTAGTCTATCTGGTTGTGATGCTCCCCGCCGGGACTGTGCCATGTACATCGTCTGGAGTTTTTGTGGAGACCAAGCGTGTTTGCCAGTACCAGATTGTTGTATCTGGCAAACTCCCAAGAGTCTCAGACCCCTGTCATTTGTCTCGTTGTTGCATTGGGGTCCACACGTGTTTCCCCAGTTGTGGTGCGCATCTTGGCCAACCTTGGCATTCCAGTCGCCTTGCACTATGGCTATGTCCTTCTTCGGCACTTGGTCAAGGACCGCCTGTAGATTTTCATAGAATCCTCCACTTCGCTGTCGTCATAGTCTGATGTTGGGGCATAGGCCTGGATGATGGTGATGTTGAAAGGGGCTGCTCTCAGACGGATGGTAATGATTCTACTGGAGACTGGGCGGCAACCCATGACAGTGGCTAGAATGTTCTTGTGGACCAAGAATCCAACGCCGTGTTCGTGCCTGTCATCTCTACCGCTGAAATAGAGCTTGTGGCCTTTGTCGGTCGTTGTTTCACCTAGGCCTTTTCAGCGCAGTTGGCTGATACCTAAAACGTTCCATCGATAGTGGTCTAGCTCTTGGGCCAGTTCTTCTAATTTTCCTTCTGCAGTTAGGGTCCTGACATTCCAGGTTCCTATGACGATGTTGTTTCTCGTGCGAATCTTGCTAAATTGTCCATCAGTAGCATATGTATCACCTCCGTCCTGGTGGCCAACGGAAGGCGCGGTCCTTGTTGAGCCGGGCGACGACCGATCCGGTATGGAATTAGTGGATAGTTTCATCATGTAGTGTGTCTTGGGCAAAAAAGATCTGGCGGTGCCCAATCCTCGCCAGGCTGTTGGACACAGCCGAAATCCACGAATACAGTGTGGCTCGCCTTGGCCCTGAGCATGTGGTCGTTGAACCTGTAGTAACGTGAGGTACCTCCGCCCTGGCCGGTGACTTCTGTGTAGAAGACTTTCGCCCAGGGATGCCGTGCTGACATCACCCCTGTTTGGCGCCTCTTACGACACGCCGGGAAACGTTGGGTCTATTCTATTTAGTGCCCAAACCCACAGGGCATATTATTACTATTATTTTTAAAACAATAATAAATTATTTTTTAAAAAGTAAAAAAGGTAAAGGTAGTCCCATAGCCTTGTGGCCGTAGGGGAGCGTGATGTTGGAGATCACACTTATCTTGGGCCAGCGTAATGAGGGTGATGCCCATCTCTCTCCCTCGCTGCTTTACCTTCCCCACCCTTAAGAGAGTAGGTACTCAGTCACAGTTTGGTCAACTCGGGGCGTTGTTATTTGTAGTTTCACGTTTTTGCGGTCACCCATCCAAGTGTTAACCGCACTGGACGGTGCTTAACTTGCGACACAATAGCGAGTGCTCCAACCACTGCGCTATCCGACACCCCCTATTTTTTATTTTTTTAAATTTATTTATTTATTTTTTAAACAATAATAATAATGATAACAATAATAATAATAATAATAATAATAATAATAATAATAATAATAATAATAATAATAATAATAATAAAACCTAAAATGGTAATATTAACAATAATAACAATATCACAAACTTACATCAACAACAACAACAATAATAATAATAATAATAATAATAATAATAATAATAATATAATAATAATAATAATAATAATAATAATAATAATAATAATAATAATCATACAAAAAAACAAATAATATTAATAATAACAATAATAACGTTCGTAGTACTACTACTACTACTACTACTACTACTACTACTACTACTACTACTACTACTACTATAAATCATATATAAAAAAATAATAGGAAAGGTGTGTGTGGGTGTGTGGGTGTGTGTGTGTGTGTGCGTGCATGTTTATGAGTGTTTGTAAATGTGCGGCTGTGTGCGTGCATGCGAGATGATTAATATACGTGATGTTTTCTGCAAATAATCATTTTGTTTTGGATGTATTTTGTGTGTCCGCTTGTGCGTACACATAAGCCTTGAAATGGGTGACTGACCTTACTTTTTATGCAGAAAATGGGTGAGTGTATCAGTCACCCAGAGTTTTCCAGCCACCCACTTTTTTCTAAGTGCGCGGGAGTGCTCTTTTAGTGCATGGGAGTGCAGTTGTAGTGCATGAGAGTGTTTTTAGTACACAGGAGTGCTCTATCCGGGACGGAGAAAATACAGTGAATTTCCGAAGAATTTTTGAACAAAATTCGACCTATTTCGTCGCCCATAGGAGACGAAATAGGTCAACTTTCTAGAAAAGGGTTAGGGTAAGGGCTAGTTGCAGCGCTACAACTAACCCTTGCCCTAACCCTTTTCTGTCAAAAATCACTTTCCGATTCTTACATTCTTAGTAAAACCCATTTTTGGTGTTTTGTGTACGTGTGTGTGCGTGTGTGGGGTTTTGTGTATGAGTGGATACAGAGAGAGAGAGAGAGAGAGAAAGAGAGACAGACAGACAGACAGACAGACAGACAGACAGACAGACAGACAGAGAGAGAGAGAGAGAGATAGAGAGAGAGAGAGAGAGAAAGAGAGAGAGAGAGAGAGCATTGTCCAGTAACCAAACTACAGGTTTTGGGAGACTTTTTCAAGCAAGGGGAAGCAACAACGTCACTTCTATTTTGGCCCTATTGACGTGGTTGCCTCCCTGAGGCTGTATTTTGTCCCCATTCAGATGCGCTGTACACAGGCATTGCAGTAAAACCTATATATTTTGAAATAAGTATAATCTAGCTGTGTTCCGTTTTTTTTACATTTTTTCCGTACTTTGCTTTATTACAATTTAAAATCATCATCATCATCATCATCATCATCATCATCATCATCATCATCATCATCATCATCATCATCATCATCATCATCATCATCGGCGCCGTCGTCGTCGTCATCATTTTGTTCATAATAATTGGCTTTTAATTCTTGACGTAGCGTTTTGGCGCACTGCATGTATGGAGTGTTTTATCCCTTTCAAACCTATTACTTCTCTTTCTCATAAGAAATTCAATTATTCCTCGCCATCACCATCACCGTCGTTATCTTCTTCTTCTTCTTCTTCTTCTTCTTCTTCTTCTTCTTCTTCTTCTTCTTCTTCTTCTTCTTCTTCTTCGTCGTCGTCGTCTCTTCTCTTTTCTTCTTCTTGCTGCAGTTTATTATTCCTTTCTATCGTCTGGGCCGCCTCCGTAGTTGCAGCCAGAGTCTACTACCTACTTTTTTTTTTTTTTTTTGCTGCAGTTTATTATCCCTTGCATCGTGGAGAAACTCTGGATCGCCCCCCTGTCAGGCGAAGGCGTAGTGAACAAGGCAAGTTAGTCGCAGCCCACTTGGCCAAACGCTCTACTACTACCTACTACTACTACTACTACTATACTACTACTTTTTTACTAAATATTTACTTACTAAAACACTACTACTGATGGAGGAAAAACCTAATTGTGGACGTGCTGAGTTCATTAAACGTAAAGTTATTGTTGTAATCAAGTTATTGAAAGTGTGTGTGTGTGTGTGTGTGTGTGTGCGTGTGTGTGTTTTGTGTGTGTGTGTGTGTGTGTGTGCTTGGCACACTTACTACTGTTACTACTCAACTAACTACCTACTAACTTGTATTAACTACTACTACTACTTGTTACTACTACTCAGACAACTACCTACTACTCTTGGAGGAGGGAGAGAGGGAGTGATTGTCGAAGGTGATTAGAACTGGGCTTTGTTCATTAACGTTGTTAAAGTTTTGTTGTAATCAAGTTATTGAATGATGTTGTGTGTGACGTGTGGTGTGTGTGGTGTGTGTGTGTGTGTGTGTGGGGTGGGGTGGGTGTGTGTGTGTGTGTGTGGGTGTGTGTGTGCGCGTGTGTGTGTGTGTGAAATATGAGCCTGTTGGCCCTTGTGAAAGTAGAATTCGGTATTCCTGTTGGCCTTTGTGAAAGTAGAATTTGGTATTTCTCTTTGATACGGAAGTAGCAATGAATTGGTATTTCTCGAACACAGCACAAACTGAAATTGTATCGTAGGACGATGTTGAAATGTAAAACATGCTACTTGCTAATTAAACTGTTAAAAACGAAACACATTGTTAACACACAGTAGTGTTATGACATAAAATAAGCACTCTTTGTAAAGTAGTCGATGAATAAATTTCGAAACGTGTCTATTAAACAACATCCACCATCTTTCCTCCTATCCTAAACAAGGTCGTAGGGGCACCACTGTGACCACCCCCCCTCCTCCACATCCTGTTAAACAGTCACTCGTGTGAGGACTCCACTGACAAATAAACAGATGACCACACAAAAAAATAACTCTTTAATAATAATAATAATTTTTCAATGAATAAATAACTTTTGTGTAATTTAATAATAGCAACAGCCGTGGGTTAGCCAGCCAACATTCTAGAGCTAAAAATAGCAGCTACCAAAGCCGTTAAGAGAAAGAAACCATAAAAACAATTGTTCGTAAGATTTTTGGTTTTAGTTTTATAAACTTACCTTACCCTACCTATTATATCCTGTTCTATTCCCTAACTCGGAGGTCGTTTGGGCAACACAGATGATTGTTTAACCAGCGTACCCCATCTTTCTCTGTCCTCAGCAACCCTCATAGCTTCGCTCAGTGACAAGCCAGCCCATTCTTGAATGTTGTCTTCCCACCTCATTTTCTGTCTCCCTCTTCATCTGTCTTCTTGCGCCGTGCCTTGAAGGATGGTCTTTGCAAGGCCTGATGCTCTGGAACGTGGCCATACCATCGGAGTTTCCAGTTCTTCATCACTATAAGCATGTCATCATGTTGTCCAATGACGTGTGTGATGGTCTGTCGGACGTCGTCGTTGGTGATGTGCTGGGTATGTGAAATGCCCAGAAGTCTTCTATAGCACCTCATCTCCATGCATTGTATTCTTCGTTGTAGGTCTGTGGTGAGGGTCCATGTTTCGCAAGCGCACAGGAAGATGGAGATGACAAGGGAAGGGCAGAAGCCTTACCTCCCTACCCTGCCCCAGACACTCAAAAAAAAGGATCAAAGGTCACAGGGTTATGGTATCGATGTACCGTTAATCAGGGGAAATTACTCCCTGTCAGAACTGCAATTGAAAATCAAACTTTAGCTTTTGATTTGAGCAGCGAAAGCCCACTTTATCATTGTGTAATGTGATAACAAAGCCCACTTTATCATTGGGTAATGTGATAACAAAGCCCACTTTATCATTGGGTAATGTGATAACAAAGCCCACTTTATCATTGGGTAATGTGATAACAACGCACCTTTTTAGGATAAACCCTATCCTATCCTATCCTATCCCGTAACTCGGAGGTCGTAGGGTCACCACAGATGATCGTTTAACCAGCGTACTCCATCTTTCCCCGTCCTCAGCAGCCCTGATGGCTTCGCTCATTGTCAAACCAGTCCATTCTCCAATGTTGTCCTCCCACCTCTTTTTCGGTCTCCCTCTTCTTCTACCTCCTTGCACTGTGCCTTGCAGGATGGTCTTTGGCCATACTATCGGAGTTTCCGTTTTTTCACCACTGTGTGCAGGTCATCGTGTTGTCCAATGGCTTAAATCCCGTTAAACCCCTTTTGTCCAAAAGTAAACAAAGCGTTGGATTTGGTACGGTAAATAGTGTAACATTTCCTGCTTAGTCCCTAGGAGTTATCCATCATTGTGTTGCCGTGAATAGTGTAACATTTCCTGTTTAGTCCCTATGATTTCTGCATCATTGTGTTGTGCTCCAAATCCTACAATATCGAGCTGTGTCCTAAAATCGTGCAATATAATAGAGACATTTTTACCACAAACACACACACACACACACACACACACAGAATGAGAGAGAGAGAGAGAGAGAGAGAGAGAGAGAGAGAGAGAGAGAGAGAGAGAGAGAGATTTCTATTCCGCCTTGTGGAATAGTAATCTCTTGAAATCCCAGCGCTTTACGTTCCATTGAAGAAACGGCGCGTGATACCATCCTGCAGTATTATTATTATTATATTTTTTCATTTTTTTATTTTTTAAATGTATTTTGAAGTTTGGCTGAAGATTTTTTTTAAAAGCCAATTATATATTATAGAGAATGTTTCGGTCTTGCGTGTTGCACCTCCTTCATCATACTTACTTGTCTTCCTGACCAAGTGGTGTGTAGGAAATTGCTGTGAACGTAACGTGCTACTGTATATCGAATACAATTAATTGTACATCGGTTTGTAATACTTTCAAACAGTAACAGTTCTCAAACAAAATGAACCGTATTTAGCTTTAGATTTTATTTAGTTTTTTTTTGGTTGTTTATTTGATGTTAGCCGTGTTTCAATCATTGCTTATCTACTGATTGTAGCTGCTCAATCCATGAAGATGGAGAGTGCACGTATTTTGAATAGGCCAGTTTTCACTCAACAGGTGGACTTGACGCTAGCGGAGTGTCAGAGGTTTATCATCCACAGTTGTGTATAGGTGTGTGCACTGCACCACCTGGCACTTGATGTGTAGCTTTGGGCAAGGTTTGCCTCTAAAAGATCAGGCCCGAGGTCTTTCTTACTAACAAACATTTCAATTAAACTATTCCATCCTATCCCATAACTCGGAGGTCGTAGGGGCACCACAGATGATCGTTTAACCAGCGTACTCAGTCTTTCCTTGTCCTCAGCAACCCTGATTGTTTCGCTCAGTGTCAAACCAGTCCATTCTCGAATGTTGTCCTCCCACCTCTTTTTCGGTCTCCCTCTTCTTCTACCTCCTTGCACTTTGCCTTGCAGGATGGTCTTTGCAAGACATGATGATCTGGTGACGTGGCCATACCGTCGGAGTTCACGTTTTTTCACCATTGTGAGCAGGTCATCGTGTTGTCCAATGGCTTGTGTGATGGTCTGTCGGACTTCGCCGTTGGTGATGTGCTGGATATAGGAAATGCCCAGAAGTCTTCTGTAGCACCTCATCTCCATGCTTTGTATTCTTCTTTGTAGATCTGCTGTGAGGGTCCATGTTTCGCAAAACTATTTGGTATTATTATCCTTATATCCAAAAGATGTTTGTAGTCGGAGCAAGACTGAAAATACTGAACGATGCAGCGTCTCAGTGAATTGGGAGCGAAAAGTATTTTGGATGTGGCGGTGATAGTGTTGTTGACATTACTTGGGTGTGCTGCTTCGTGTGAGTATATACTCTAGTTTGATAAATGTTCTCATGATATCTTCAATTAAAATGTTTAATTTGTGAACCAATTTCAATAAGAATAATCTCTCTCTGTGTATCTGTCACTGTCTTTCTGCCTCTCCCTCTGTCTCTCTGTCTCTCTGTCTCTCTCTCTCTCTCTCTCTCTCTCTCTCTCTCTCTCTCTGTCTCTCTGAGCTATTAAGTCTGACTGGTGATAGTGGTGATGATAATTATTGTTATTATTGTTATTTTTATTCTTATGATAATAATAAAAACAATAAAAATAATTGTTATTGTTATTATTATTACTGTTATTATTATTATTATTATTATTATTATTATTATTATTATTATTATTATTATTATTATTATTATTATTATTATTATTTTTATTTTAAATTATTATTATTATTATTATTATTATTTATTTTTTAATTATTATTATTTTTATTATTATAAGGGTATGGATGGAGAGGGGTTGCCTAAAATTGTTTAAAGATAATGAGGAAGATGTAGGTGTGATTGTGTATGCATGTGTGTGAGTGCATGTGTGCGTGTGATTTCTATGATTTCCAAGTTAAAGTTAAAGGTTCTTTACTATGTTAATTTGTAAAGGGACAGATTGGAAGATTAGACTGTGTCATTAGTCTAAAATCTTTATCCTAATTAAAAAAATAGTTTTAAAAAAGTTTCAACGTTTTTCTCTGTTTTGTTGTCGTCTAAAGATTTTTTTTTAAACTTTGGAATCTTTTTATTTTTATTCTTGTAAATTTAATTTAAAGTGATTTTAAATTATTTGTTGTCATTTTGTTCTCGTATGTTTTGTGCCTGATTTCAACTAGCATTTTTAACTTAAAAGGAAAATACGTTGTTGTTTTTTATTTGGGTCTTTTTATATTTATTCAAATCTTAGATAAAACATTAGAATAACAAACCGAAGATCGTACAGTTACAAAATTGCAATTATATATTGGTGCTCCATCCACATGTTTAAGTGATAGATGTGTGTTTTGGCGTGTATGTCAGAGTGTGTTGAACATAGGAGCGTGTATGTCAGAGTGTGTTGAACATAGGAGCGTGTATGTCAGAGTGTGTTGAACAGAGGAGCGTGTATGTCAGAGTGTGTTGAACAGAGGAGCGTGTATGTCAGAGTGTGTTGAACATAGGAGCGTGTATGTCAGAGTGTGTTAAACATAGGAGCGTGTATGTCAGAGTTTGTTGAACATAGGAGCGTGTATATTTGTAAAGATCACTGTGTTTTGAGTCTGACTGGTGAACTGGGGAAAAGCTTGTATATACATCCATTATCATCATCATCGTCATCCTCATCCTCATCATTATCATCATTAATCGCTTGCCTTTTATAAATCACTTTCACCGCATTGTAACCTAAGTGGGAAAATTATGAGTTTGATTTCTAATTTAATTTTTGCAATTGTGATATATTATTGCCTGTGGTAACAGTTGTATATAATGTCAGGTTCCTATGAATTCACCTTTGCTGGTGTCTCTGGAAATTCTGTCACCGCCGCAGAACACTCCATTGTGGACATCAAATTTTACTTACTAGGTAAGAAGAAAGAAAAAAAATGTGAAGAAAAAATAGACAGAAGGGGAGAGAGAGAGCAAGGAAGCAGTAACGACAGACGAACAGACAGAAGGGGAGAGAGAGAGCAAGGAAGCAACTAACGACAGACGAACAGACAGAAGGGGAGAGAGAGAGAGCAAGGAAGCAGTAACGACAGACGAACAGACAGAAGGGGAGAGAGAGATAGCATGGAAGCAGTAACGACAGACGAATAGACAGAAGGGGAGAGAGCAAGGAAGCAGTAACGACAGACGAATAGACAGAAGGGGAGAGAGAGAGAGCAAGGAAGCAGTAACGACAGACGAACAGACAGAAGGGGAGAGAGAGATAGCATGGAAGCAGTAACGACAGACGAATAGACAGAAGGGGAGAGAGCAAGGAAGCAGTAACGACAGACGAATAGACAGAAGGGGAGAGAGATAGCATGGAAGCAGTAACGACAGACGAATAGACAGAAGGGGAGAGAGCAAGGAAGCAGTAACGACAGACGAATAGACAGAAGGGGAGAGAGAGAGCAAGGAAGCAGTAACGACAGACGAACAGACAGAAGGGGAGAGAGCAAGGAAGCAGTAACGACAGACGAATAGACAGAAGGGGAGAGAGAGAGCAAGGAAGCAGTAACGACAGACGAATAGACAGAAGGGGAGAGAGCAAGGAAGCAGTAACGACAGACGAATAGACAGAAGGGGAGAGAGCAAGGAAGCAGTAACGACAGACGAACAGACAGAAGGGGAGAGAGCAAGGAAGCAGTAACGACAGACGAATAGACAGAAGGGGAGAGAGAGAGCAAGGAAGCAGTAACGACAGACGAATAGACAGAAGGGGAGAGAGAGAGCAAGGAAGCAGTAACGACAGACGAACAGACAGAAGGGGAGAGAGCAAGGAAGCAGTAACGACAGACGAATAGACAGAAGGGGAGAGAGAGAGCAAGGAAGCAGTAACGACAGACGAACAGACAGAAGGGGAGAGAGAGCAAGGAAGCAGTAACGACAGACGAACAGACAGAAGGGGAGAGAGCAAGGAAGCAGTAACGACAGACGAACAGACAGAAGGGGAGAGAGCAAGGAAGCAGTAACGACAGACGAATAGACAGAAGGGGAGAGAGCAAGGAAGCAGTAACGACAGACGAACAGACAGAAGGGGAGAGAGAGAGCAAGGAAGCAGTAACGACAGACGAACAGACAGAAGGGGAGAGAGAGAGCAAGGAAGCAGTAACGACAGACGAATAGACAGAAAAAACAAACAAAGAAAGACAAATAAAATTGAGAATGGGAAGAAAGAAAGAAGAAAAAATGCATGAAAAAAAGAAGAAAAGTAATAGGAAAAAGAAAGAAAAGAAAGAAATCCTAAGTAAAGAAAATGTTCTTATCTGGAAAAGAAACAATAGCATATCCTCTTATTGGACTGTCGTAATTGTAAGGTTGGTGGAGGTTCAAGAACTTTTGTTTTCGAGGTTCTCATATCCCGAACCTAGGTTGCTGAAACTTTTAGACACACGAACCTAGGGTCCTGACACTTTTTTTTTTGTCAAAAACGTTCAGCAACCTAGGTTCTGGATCTCAGAACCTCGAAAAACGTTTTTGAGCCTCCGCGAACCTTATAATGAATACATAACACAACATAGACAGCACCAACTCAATTCCCTTTTGATGTCGACTAAGATGGCATCACAGTCTATATCCCTAGGGTCTGTCTGCTTCTTGTATACTGTTACAACTGCACCATGCAATAGGCCTACGTTATCTAGTTATGTATGTGACATACGTGAGAGGTTGTGTAGCTGGTTGAAACTCTCTGTGTGTGTGTTGTGTGTGTGTGGGTGTGTGTGTGTGTGTGCTTGTTTCCTGTCAGTCTGTTTTTGTCTTTGTTTGGTGACGGCATTGTTGTGCCTTGTGGTATGTGAGTGAATGAATACCATTGTTTTCAGTTTCCCAGATAGGTGTCGAGAACAATTGGATTTTTGTTTTTGTTTTTATTTTTTGACCGTTTGTTATTAGTTTTTAATTGTTGTACTATTCCCAAAGGCGCAAAGCAAATTCTTCTGTGTATAACATTTGAAGCCAACAAAAACCTTCTGCCCTATATCTGCAATTGATTACATTGGCTTCAGGATGTACTGGTGCGGATTTAAAGAATACGACAGTTTCATTTGGAAGACGTGTTGACACCCTTCTCACCGAGTTCTGTCGCATCACACACGCTGCCGATACCTGTCAACCGACCCCAGGTTAGATGATGATGATGATGATGATGATCATGATGATGATCATGATCATGATGATGATGATGATGAAAAGGAGGATGAGGATGGAGTTGGGTTTGATGATGATGACGATGGTTGTGGGTGTGAGGATATGATGACGATGATGATGATGATAATGATGATGATGACGATGATGGTGATAATGATGACGATGATGATGATGACGATGATGATAATGATGGTGATGATGATGATGACGATGATGATGGTGTTTATGTTGATGATGATGATGATGATTGTTGGGGTGATGTTCAAAAATCCAGCGCTTTACCAATTGCACTATGTTACACTCGATGTTGGTTTTTATCAGTAGTTGATTCACCCCCAATGCTTGAATCCTCCTGATAAGTGTAACTCGGATTCGTTTATCCACGCAACCCGTTCAATCAGCAAGAAGGCAGAAGTCGTCGTATGTAGTTTTCGAACTTTATTCAGCGAACATCAACAACTGCATACAATCGCTTTTTCCACTCTCAACTTTTTCCCTTTCTCAACTCAAACATTGCGGTACATATATAGTCTCTCTATACTCCAGAGAAAGAAAGAACATTCGGGCAAGACACAATTATAACCAATCAGAACAAATTTCGTCATCACTGCCTTACGTCATACAACCATATTTAGGATGGAAGCGTCTCTAGTTATCACTAGAATCATCCACACTCTTCGATCGATGGTAAACAATCAACTCAAGAAAATTCTCAAATAATATCGACCAACTAAAATTATCAACGTTATACAAAGCTTCTTCTAACAACAACGTAAAATCAAATCAAAGGTAAATACACTCTATTATTGCATGCTTTGCAAAATGTTACGTTGAAACGCGAACGATAGTATGTCTGAAACGCGCACGATAGATCTAATCGTTTCGCTTTGCAAGGTATCAACATTTCTGTCATTCTTATTGATTTGAAATGTGGAAATATTATTATCATATATCATATCATTATTATCATAATAGACATCGTCTTTTATTCATGTACGGTGGACGGGGCGTGTCTACTTCAACCTTCAACAATCGATTACTCAATTCTTTCAATGAAGGTGTTCCTGAGTGCAAGTGCATCCGACCAGGCGAGTACGCACTGAGGAAAAATGTCACAAGAGAGGACGCTGGAACCTGGCTTTGGTGGTCATCAAAAACCAGTGATAAACAACGACCTATTTCGTTCAACATTACATGTGAGAGCATTATTGTTTGGAAGTTTACTCTTTTTGATCCGCTTTCCCAAGGCAAGACTAAGACGGCGGCGACGACGATGACAGTGTTGATAAGGAGAGGAGGACGACGACGACGACTATGATAATGAGGATGGTGAGGATGATGAAGATGATGATGAGGAAGAGAAGGAGGAGGACGATGCTGCTGCTGCTGCTGCTGCTGCTGCTGCTGATGATGATGATGATGATGATGATGATGATGATGATGATGATGATGACGACGACTTGAAAAGCGCACTTTTACTTCTAATGATTAAGTCATCCTCAAATATAGTTAAAACAGCAAATTGACGCAAGATTTGTTCTCTTCCTGACAGTTCCTGCCCAAGTAGAAAGATTGACTGCATGGGCAGATGACGTCACTCAAGATGGCGGCGGTATGATGGTGTCAGAGAGAGCAACAGTTCAGCTGCAGTGCCATTGGCAGGATGGAAATCCACCGGGAACAGTAGTCATTACTGACGATCAAGGTTCGCTTAAAATATTTTGAATATTTCACGATACAATAAGACGTTCCTTTTCTGTATTATTATAGTGGTAAAGCTGACTTGACAGGATTATATGAAAACAAATGGCCTGTAATGAACGGATATTTAGTGCGGGTGCATGCAAAATATATATGACTCCTAGAAATGAAATATGCGTGCGTGTTAGACTCTCTGTTAACTACCACACCCACAAATGTACGGACTCTTCTCAACACAGACAAACACCAACACAATATATCCGTTCCACGTTCTCAAAATTTATATAAATAATCAACAATAATTCTCATCAACCTTTCACTCTATTCCTTCCATACAGATAAACGTAATTCCGCTAAACTTCATATACAAAAGAAAACACCACACTGGTTTGATCACGCCGCAACTGAGCGACCGAGCTAGGATAAGCGACGTCAGGCAATTACTTGTCCTGACCTCCACAATAAGCACAAACGATTACAGTACCTTTACAGGCCGTTTCCACACGAGCTGGCACTAGATGCCAGAGTAGGTGCACAAAAGCTGAATGTCGACGGGCGGAGGAGCGTTCGTGAACTCCAGTCCACCCGAAGTAGACAACGTAGTCTTTGGTCAAGCGAAGGGCGTAAGTCTGCACCTCTCCGATGTCCCTCACACGTGGCCTCCGATCTCTCTCTCTGTCCCCACCTGGACAGCACGGAACCACAGCCGTTCCCAAGTAGGCCTCTCGCCTCAAAGTAGGCCGCTATACGACGTATATATATACAAATGTCAATTCTCTGACCTATATGATTTCATTATTCTTTTGTTTCAACACATTTCCACTTCCGTTCTATATGTGTGATCGTGTCTTCCTTCCTTTTACGATGTTGATCACAATCCAGATATAATCATTCCATGAATGAAAATTACTACAAGTACACATGCTCACGCCTTCCATTCATATTTCATTATCTACTACTCTACAACTATCGCCCCATGTAATTAATAATATTATTACATCAATGAAAAATTATATTCCGTCCTAGTGGACAACAGCTCACCACCTTCCAATACAACAAATGCAATTTCAAAATATACTTATCAGAATCCCACAATCATGACAAACATAGGTACCTGTAATCTTTACAGCACAAAATTCAACTTCCACTTCCAGATAGAAAGTCCCACCGAACCTATACACCTTGACAAGTTCACAGTGCCTTCTTCATCCTTTAGTTATTCCACAATTTAACTTTTTTTTTTTTCTTTTCTCTTTTTTTAACTTTCTTGGCCTACACACACACTGCTCCACGGCACACCAGCCTGACACAGAATTTTTGAGTGAGTGAACAATTTTTCCTCTAATTCAAACTTTGATTAATTCAAACCTTCATATCATTGGCTCCCGAATCCTAGCCAATCAAAAACACCGTACAATAATCGAATTTTAAAAACCCGGAAAAATCCCGTTCTCTACACTACCCCCCCCCCCCCCCCTCTACGAAAAAAAGAGACCGACCGAGGTTTCTTTTTTCAAAAAGCAGCAGTCTTTTCCAAGAACAGAAGTTCTTCCGCAACATCTATGGCACAAACTGATCGACAGCAGAACGCGACAGAAGATCAGCAAGAATGTTGCGAGATCCCGGAAGAGGCTCAATATGAAAATTGTACTCTTGCAAAGACAGATCCCATCGCATGATTCGTGTATTCTTGAATCTACATGTCTGCATGTATGTGAGCGGTCTGTGGTCTGTCTGCAAGATGAACGCAACACCCCACAGGAAACATGAGAACTTCGAGACAGCCCAAACAATGGCAAGACACTCCCTCTCAATGGTACTGTACCTCACTTCCCTGAGCAGCAATTTCCTGCTGGCGAAACAGACCGGATGCAAGACACCCTCCATCTCCTGCATCAAGACAGCACCAACACCAAACGAACTGGCATCTGTACGAAGTACAAACTGTTCCTGCAATCGTGGCAACTGCAAGACTGGTGCAGTAGAAAACAAGCGTTTCACCGCAGTCAACGCCTCATCACACTCAGCTGACCACACAATGGACCTGACCTTTGAATCCTTCGTAAGATCCGAAATGGGTGCAAGCAGTGCAGAAAAATTTGGGATGTAGCATCTGTAGAATCCCAACAGCCCCAGAATCGAACGCACCTGTTTCTTGGTTGTAGGTGTAGGGATGGCCAAAATCTTCTCAATCTTCTTCCCCTCAGGCCGCAACACTCCCTCACCAACCACATGCCCAAGAAACTCAAGACTGCGAAAACCAGCAGCAATCTTCGATGGTCGAGCAGTAAGACCGTACTGCTTCAGCTTCTGAAGAACTCCCCTCACATGCACCAGATGTTGTTGGAAAGCTTCACTGTGCACAAGGATGTCATCGAAAAAAATTCATAGCTGAAACTTCCTGGAGTTCCAACACCCTCATCATGCGAGCAAAAACAGCAGGAGCAGAAACTAACCCAAATGGCATTCTAACCCACTGAAACAGACCCATGTGGGTGGCAAAAGCAGTCTTATGCCTATCCACAGGATTGACGACAATCTGCCAGTATCCCTTGGCTAAGTCAATGCGAGTGAAAAACACACTGGATGCAAGCCTTGTGTACAACTCGGTGACATCTGGAATCGGTTCGGCGTCAAAAAGAGTAACCTTATTCAGCGCCCTATAATCAATGCAGAACCGGCACGAATGATCTTTCTTCTGCACCAAGACCACAGGCGAAGAATATGCCGAACTGGACTTCTCAATAACTCCAAGTTCCAACATCGTTTGAATTTCTCGTTCCACAACCTGACGTGAAGCAAACGGCAGATCGTAAGCCCTACGACGAACTGGAACATCCGGTGTCAAATGTACATCCAAAAACAAACCCCCTACAAAAGAACCCGGTTTTGCTGTCAGAATATCAGCAAAATCAGAAAACATAGAAAAAAGATCCTGACGATCTGACGCAGGCAACAACTCATCAAAAACCACTGACGAAATGTCCTCATCAGTCATAGATGATGCCAAAGGTAACGTTGGCAGCAAAACATCATCATCCTCATCATCCTGTACAACACCCACAGACGCCAAAATCTGTCTTGTTGTTTCTTTACGTATCACCATTGAATTCACAACTGTTGAACCCACTGAACAACAACCAACATGTCTACGATGAGAAACCTTCCCCTTGTCAACATCAAAAAACCTGTCTGAAATCACATCACCCCAATCTACAACCTCACCTTCACAAACAACTGAATCAACACAGACTTCAACTTCAGCAGCGTTTTGGGGACGACGGTAGTACCGCTTTAGCATGTTAGCGTGAAAAATCTTTGTCTTCCCCTTGACCACAATCTTGTAGTCAGGATGCATGCATTCTTGTATGGTGTATGGTCCTAACCACTTCATGAGCAATTTATTTGTCTCGGATGGCAACAAAACCAATACCTCATCTTTAACGGCAAAAATGCGTTTCTTAGCTGACCTATCAAAGTAATCTTTGTTCTTTACTGATGATTGTGCAGAGTTTTGCCTAGCCAATTCACAAGTCTCAGCAATGATGTTCTTCAACTCGAAAACATGCAAATACAATGGCTGTGCATCTACATCCTTTGAAGACTGGTCCTGGGTCCAAGAATCAGCAAGTAACGAAATCGGACCACGAGGTTGGCGACCAAACATCAACTCAAAGGGACTGTATCCAGTACTCTCCGATGGTAACTCCCGACAAGCAAAAAGTAGAGCAGGCAAGTAACGATGCCACGCCTTTGGATGAGACTGAACAACCTTCCCAAGCATCGCCTTCAACGTCCTGTGAAACCTCTCCACAATCCCATTTGCCTGAGGATGATACGGAGACGTCCGAATCGCCCTAGTGCCACACAGTGCGTAGAACTGTTTGATCAACTCAGAGGTAAACTGAGTACCTTGATCGGACAGTATCACCTTGGGAAAACCTAGCCGTGCAAAAATCGACAGCAAAGCCTCTGCAACCTCCACTGAAGAAATGTTTTTAAGTGGCACGGCTTCCGGAAAACGAGTTGCCAAGTCGACCAATGTCAAAATGTATCGATGGCCTTCCTCCGAAGGCGGCGACAAAGGACCGACCAAGTCAATGTGGACCCTTTCAAACGGACTAGATGACTGAGGTACCACACCCAACGGAACTGGCGGAGCCTTCCCCTTCGAAGTTGACTTCTGGCACACATCACAAGTACGAACGTACCTTGAAGTATCCGCTGACACCCCGGGCCAAAAAAACTTTGAAAGAACTCGCGTCAAAGAACGACGAGTACCACAATGAGCAGCAAGCAACTGATCATGTGAAGTAGCCAAAACAGCAGCACGCAACTTCTCTGGAACAACAATCTGCTGTAGAATTTGACCTGGCTTTTCGTAAGAACGATACAAAACACCTGCATCCTCAAAGAAAAAATAAGTAGCAGAACCAACAGCTTTCCTTTCTCCAGACTGAGCACACGTAAAACATGAAGCAAGACTGGAATCTGATTTCTGAAAATCAATCAACTCCTGACGAGAAACACCAAAATCCTGAGAAACATCAACTAAAGGAGTATGAGGAACATCTTTCTGCGCAGTGCGAGCTCGAGTAGTGACAGCCGCCCCACTCAACACAACCGAAACCTGAGCACCAACAACAGAATCTGTCAACCCAGCAATGTTCCCAATGATCAAATCAGCAACTGGGTCAGGAAGCACAGCACAAACCAACTGACCCGAAAAATATGGAGTAGACACTGCAAGTTTGGCAAGCGGATAAACAGTAATCTCACCTCCAAAGGTTTTACAACGAACTTGTCCTTCGATGTACTCGAGAGATGACACCAATCGCTGACGCAAACCACAAATCGTAGCACCTGTGTCACGAAGTACCGAACATGGTGTACCCTTCACTGTACCCAACTCCAAATGCAGATGACCAACAGCTGGACTAGCAACCGAACAGACAACTTCAGGATCAACAGGCAATGCAGCAGAAACAACCTGCGTCTTCGATGTATCTGTCTTGAGTGTAGAAGAAGCAAACGGACAATTTTTCTTTACATGTCCCCCCAACCCACAAATGTAGCATGGATTTGTCGGATTGTTTCTGAGTGGACATTTGAATGAAGAATGGCCACTGCCTTTGCAAAGCTGGCATTTAGCAAAAGTCATGGACGAGCCACGTCCGAATCCACCACGACTTTGACCTTGATGAGAATCTGGAACAGTGGATGGCGCACTTCGATTAAAGTTCCAGCGGCCACGGTAACCAACCTGACGTCGATAACCACCGTATCCACCGCGAAAATCCGAACGACCCGAAGCGGCATTAGTTTCAGCAACGGTATTGAATTGCCCAACCGACGCGAAGGCAGAAGTACTGGCCTTGCGAGCCAAATTCTTACCCGGACGAGCAAAACGGTAACTTTCGGCACAATTCACCATGTCCTCGAGGCTGACCAATCCTCGTTCGCGAATGAAAGTGGCAAGATCTGCAGATACACTTTGTAGAAATTGTTCACCCAGTACCAAATCAACTATGCCATCTAGCGTACGTTTGACACCACAAAGTGCAACCCATCGATCAAACAGTCGATTAAGTTCAATGCCAAAAGTTTGAAACGGTTCATTTGCATCTGGTTTGGTGGAACGAAATTTCTCTCTGAAACCTTCAGCAGTACATTGGAATTTCTTCAACAAATTATCCTTCAAAATGTCATAATCACAATGTCCATTGGCAGCTAAACTATGATATAAACTCAAAGCATTTCCTTCAAGCAAAGCAGACAAATAAACAACCCACTGACCCTTTTCCCAGCCAAGTGCAGTAGCATTTGTTTCAAAACGAAACAAGTATGAGTCAATATCATCAGTCTTCTCTCTAAACATAGGAAGTTTAGGAAAAATTGGTCTAGCTTTAAACTGATGCTTAGCATAAGTCTGATCATGATCCTGATCTTGACCAACAACATGACCACCCTGATTAGCCTGTATCTCTAACTGTTTTGTTTTTTCCCTCTCAAGTTCAATGGCCATTCTTTTGGATTCCATATCCAGTTGCAGTTTTTTTGATTCCATATCCATATCCCTATCTGATTCTTTTTGTTTAGCTTCCCGTTCTCTTTGTCTTTCCAGTCGCTGAAAACATTCTTGAACATATTTATGCTTGTCAGCCACTTCCAAAGTAGTAGCTTGTTTAAGAAACTTTTCAAAAAGATCATCATAATCATCCATGTTTAAATTTTTTTTTGGTCAAAATATAAAATCAAAATCAATACCTACCTAACTACAATATATACACTAAGTCCCAAATACCCAAGAAAGAATGATAAAAATAAAAACTAACAATAGCCCAAGCCAAGCTAAGTCAAAAATAAATTCAAAGTGAAGCAAATGTAAATAACCAATAAATAGCAGGAACCAAATCAATAAACTGACGAAGTACTAACAATCAAATCTCAACAAATCTAACTAATAAATAGCAGTAAAGCAAATCAATCAAATGACAAAGTATTAACAATCAAATATCAACAACTATAATTTCCTTTTTAAAACTAAATTCTTTTTATAATAAACAATAGTCTAGGATAACTCAATACTAAATCAATAACAGCAGTGTTCAATTAATCTAAGTCCTCAAATGTCTAAACCCTATGAATTATTTCAATAAAAAAATTAATAATAATAATTTGTCAATACCTCAAAGTCAACACTACCCTAATAAATATAATGAAATAAAAACAAGTATGGTGAATGCTAACACCTACTAAGACTAAACAAGGATAATATAAACAAATCAAATATTACTAACTCAAATAATAACGTAAGTTCAAACAATAAGTTCAATCAATAATGAAATATATATACACAACAACGAAACAATTCAACAAAAAAAATTCAAAAATTATTAATGTTCAAGTTAAAGAGACAAATAATGAATTATACCAACACTAAGCAACACTATGATCAACAAATATTTCCAAAATGTCTAATAATAACGTCAAAGAACAAATCAAGAATTATATTAACAGAATTATACTAACACTAAGCAATAATAAATTCACAAATAATCCAGAAGTATATCAACACTAAACCAAAAAAATTTCAACAATTAATTGCAAAAGTACCAATGACAAATTTAAAAGACAAAACAAAATCAAAATTAAATTAACACTAAGGGGCTTTGTACTAACCTATAATAAAATAAGAACGTGGAACTACTAATTCATTCACTGATTCACTCACACACAAAGTTAGGCCTACAGAACATAAATACTAGAACCAATGTAAACAATTGAACACTAAGACAGCAGAAGGAGCAATGAAAAAGAATATAGACCCCACAGGTAGAAAAAGATACTAAGCCCTTGATCAACTCTGAAACTATACAGGAGCGCCCTACCGTGAAACTGGAGACGGTCTAAAACCACTACTTAATAACAGCAAAAATCCACAATCACAAGTTACAAACCACTTCACAGTCAAACAAGGGAGACAATCTAAACTCTACCCCAATGATATGAAAGAATTGACCTAGATACTACCAACCTTTGAACTACAATACTAACACAGAGAACAAAAAGGGTCACCAAATGTAATGAACGGATATTTAGTGCGGGTGCATGCAAAATATATATGACTCCTAGAAATGAAATATGCGTGCGTGTTAGACTCTCTGTTAAATACCACACCCACAAATGTACGGACTCTTCTCAACACAGACAAACACCAACACAATATATCCGTTCCACGTTCTCAAAATTTATATAAATAATCAACAATAATTCTCATCAACCTTTCACTCTATTCCTTCCATACAGATAAACGTAATTCCGCTAAACTTCATATACAAAAGAAAACACCACACTGGTTTGATCACGCCGCAACTGAGCGACCGAGCTAGGATAAGCGACGTCAGGCAATTACTTGTCCTGACCTCCACAATAAGCACAAACGATTACAGTACCTTTACAGGCCGTTTCCACACGAGCTGGCACTAGATGCCAGAGTAGGTGCACAAAAGCTGAATGTCGACGGGCGGAGGAGTGTTACACTCAGTTCGATGATGGTGTTTTCTATCAGTATCTGATTCAGCCCCGATGCTTGAATTCCTGATAGTTGTGTAACTCAGATTCGTTTATTCACACAGCCCGTCCAAACAGCATACAAGTCACAAAGTCGACGTATGAAGTTTTCCACTTTTATTCAGCACACACCAACAACTGCATACAATTCTCAATTCAACTCAACAACTTTCACAGCAACTTTCCAAATCACTATCAACAACTTTACTCTCTATCAACCATCTCTCGGCACACGATTAAATAACCTCTCTCTTTTCCGGAAAGATTTCGAATACCGTAGAAATGACGCACTGCCACCAATCGAATAAAAGATCGTCATCACTGACTTACGTCATTACACATTTCTTCTCCTTCCGGATCGTTCCTTCAAATTTCTACAATTATCCCGAATCTTCGATCGATAGTAAACAAGCCGATCCAGAAGATTCTACAACAATATCGACTAACGGAAATTATCAACGTTATACAAAGCCTTTCTTAACAACAATGCAAACTCAAATCAAAGGTAAATAAACTCTATTATTGAATACTTTGCAAATCGAAACGATTAGATCTATCGTACACGCTTCAGCCATACTATCATTCGCGTTTCAACGTAACATAACCCCCCACTCAAGAAGAAATTTACCTAATTTCTTTCAACAACGTTGAAACGTAATGCACAAACAAAGTTCAGAATTAAAACTTACTTCAGACTGTCTCATTTACTGTCAATGTTCTCAGTTTATATACACAGAGTCCATGTTTTTCATCCGCAAGTCTTTCTGGATACTGTCAATGTTCACAGTTCATTCACACAAGGTCAATGTTTCTCATGTGCAAGTCTGTTTAGATATTGCCAATGTTCTCCACACAGTCAATGTTCTTTCAACCGCAAGGAAACGACGCCCTCGTCAGTTGCGGTCGTCATCGGCCCAGGGTCAAAGACGATGATCACGTGGGCTTCCCTGGAATCAGTGCGTCCTCCGTTGTCTCCTTCTTCCGTCGGATGTCCGTCGCAGTCGACGTTGTCATCTCCCAGAATGCATTCGCTGGGTCTCACGGTCAGGTTGGCTTCTGCGGGACGGTGGAATAGCTCCCTCAAGGTCTGCAGATGCTCCTTCCAGGTCTGGGTGTGGACTTCATGTTCGACCAAAGTCGTAGAGCCAGGGACATCGCTGAAGTTGTGGGGAAATTCGCCCATAAGGTCCTTGAGCTCCAACTTTTGACCTTCCGTCAAGCCTGGTCCTAGCTTAACGTCATCGATGCCTTCTTTGCTGTGGAAGTCTCCAAGTTCCAACAGTTCTTCGCTGACAAAGCTGTCGTCGGTCACAGCTGCTGTTGCTGCATGTACAGTCTCTGGCGGCCACTCCACGTACAGCTTAAGGAGGTTGGCGTGGTATATTTTGGAATGCTGGCCGACCTTCACCTTATAGTCGTTGATCCCCACCACGGTCTCCACTTCGTACGGGCCTCTCCACTGCATCAGCAACTTATTATGATCGGTAGGTAGCAGCACCAGCACTTTGTTGCCAGGTTTGAACTTCCTGCTCACGGCCCTACGATCGTAGTAGTGCTTTCCACAGTCTTGGGACTTCTTCAGGTTTTCTCTGGCTATCTCGAGAGTCTGCTCCAGCTTCTCCCGTAGCTCAAACACGTACTAGTAGCTGTTCTTCACCTCTGGGGTGTCTACTTCTTTCGTCCACAGTTCTTTTAGGATGTGCATCGGCCCTCGGATGGTTCTTCCGTACAGCAGCTCGAACGGAGAAAAGCCGGTGGACTCCTGCGGTACTTCTCTGTAGGCGAAAAGTAGGGCGTTGATGTAGCGATGCCATTGTCTGGGCTGCTCGCTGCACAGTTTCTTCAGGGTGGACTTCAGCGTAGCATTGAACTTCTCGACAAGCCCGTTGCACATTGGATGGTAGGGTGTCGTAGTTAAATGTCGGATGCTCAGCAGTCTGTTGACCTCCTTCATGCAGTCAGAGACGAACTGCGTCCCGAGGTCTGTCAGAATTTCTTCAGGCACTCCAAGCCTACTGAACATGTCCACCAGTGCCTCTGCTACAGTTTCAGTGTCAATCTTCTTCAGTGGCACTGCTTCTGGGTACCGAGTCGCATAGTCCACTAAAGTCAGTACCCATCGATGACCTTCTTCACTCGGAGGTCTTATTTCGCCGATTAAGTCTAAGGCCACCCTCTTGAAAGGTCGGTCGATCAGAGGCATCCTCTGCATAGGCACTTTCGGGACCCTTCCTCGAGGTATGGTCTTCTGGCAAATGTCACATGATCGGCAGAAACGGCTGACGTCCGCATGAAGTCCTGGCCAGTAGAACACCGCCTGGATTCTGTCTGACGTCTTTCTGATGCCTAGGTGACCTCCCATGATAGAGTCATGAGCTACTTCCATCACTTGGCGCCTTAGAGGTAACGGTACCAATACTTGACGTAGTGGTTTCCCTCCGTTGACCCTCGGGTGCTGGAAGATTCGATACAGGATCTTGGCCTTCACCTCGAAATAGACCGTACCACTGCCTTTGGTCACGTGGTCTTGGCGGTTCCTGTACTTGTTTAAAGTACTATCATCTTCCTGGAGCTGGATCAGCTTATCTCTGTCCACGATGGCAGCTTTGGAGTTGTCGGCGACCTTCAGTGGTGTAGACACCTTGTCTCTCTTGGCCTGGGCCCTGGTAGTAACAGCACTGACGATCTCTGGTCGGCAGGGCTGAGCCGGAGTAACCACATTGTCCCGTAGCATCTCTGTAAGGTCTCCATCGGGAAACGGCAATGGATCCTCCTCCACAACTTCGACGCGTTGGATTGAGGGAGGACTCCGCTCTGGATCGGGGTCGTCGGGTCGTCTCGCGCCGTCGATATTCCCGATCATCAAATCATACAGCGGCTTCTTCAGGCAAACCGCTTCGACTTCGCCTATGTAGAAAGGGGTGTTGACATGAATCTTCGCAACTGGCGCTCTCACACATTTGCTGTCGGCCATAAGTGTCCATTTTGAATCGCCAGTGAACTGTTCTTTAGCGATTAGGTCTTCTCTGACGATGACCCCACTGCAGCCAGAGTCTCTTAAAACAGTCACTTCATGATTTCCGACGCGTCCCTTGGAAACAGGCATGTTCTGTACGGTCACCGCTGCGCTGGCGACGACGGGGATGGATTTTCCGTTGGCAAGGAGAAGTTGGCCATCGGTCATGCACTCTTGCACGTCCGCAGGAGTAGCTGTGCGCTTGGTCTCACTCGGAAGAATGACGCTCCCGCCGCACACTTGATGGTCAGATCTACTGGTTTGCCGTTGATTGGAGAACCGCCTCTGCCGGTTGCCCGCCGCTGAATTGTCCGTACTGCTCCGCTGTCCGCTACTTTTGTTTTGAGGACAGTTAGCCGCTCTGTGGTCTGTAGCGTTGCAGGTGAAACAGCCTCTTGAATGCCCTTCCCTGGGAGAATGCGTGGAGTCAGTGTGTCTCTGGCTCGTCTGGCTCCCCTGGATCTGGTTCCCATGGCTTCCAGTCTTCTGAAAATGTTTCGTCGCGCTGGGTGGCCCCAGGGTTTTCCCATGAGCGATGAGATATCTTTCAGCAGCCTCAGTCACATCTTTAAGCGTCTGCAGCTTTTGTTCTTCTAAGTGGGTCGCTAGGTCCTTGTGACAGGCATTGAGAAATTGTTCCTTCACAATCAGGTCATGGAGACTGTCGTAAGACTTCATTTCGCCTGATAACTCCACCCACTTGTGTAGATATGACGACAGGCGCTCCACAAACTGCTTTGGCGTCTCGTCTGACTTAGGCCGGCATTCACGGAAGCGTTTACGGTAGCCCTTCTCTGTAAAGTTGTAGCACTGCAACAGGGCCTCTTTCAAGACGTCGTAGTTTTTGGCGTCATCGTTCGACAGTCTGGTGTAAACTTCGAGGGCTTGCCCCGTCAGAAGTGCACTCAGTCGAATCGCCCAGTCTCGAGGTTGCCAATTGGAGCTTTCGGCGAACCTTTCGAATCTCGCCAGATAGCTGTCGATCTGGTCCTTCCCGTCGACGAAAGCTGGCAATTTTGGAGCCGTGTTGTCACTGATAACTTTTTGGCGCATGCTGCTGTTGCTGGATGCGCGCCAACTCTAGTTGGAACTGCCGATCAGCTTCTCTTTCCTCACGCCTGCGCTCATCTTCTCTTTCTTGCCGCTGCTGTTCAATTTCCAGACGCTTCAGTTCAAATTCTCTTTCTTCACGGCGACGCTGCTCTTCTACTTCTAGACGCTTCTGTTCTAATTCTATTTCTCTTTCTTCACGCCATATTCTCTCTTGAGACTTGACGTACTCCGTCAGCTGTTTGCCTTTTAGATTTAGTTCAACCCCTCTCTGCCAGAAGTCAGCCATCTTGATGCTTCTGGAAAGTTCTTTTCTGGAAAGTTCTTGACTGTGCTGCACTCTTCTAGACTGTTCTAGAACAGCACGCTTTCTGCAGTAGCGCTGATGCTCGCCACTAGTCGCTTTCGCTGACGCAGGTCCCGCTGTCCTCGTCGTATGCGACGCTGCACCACGCTGGTGTTGATGTACACGCTCCTGTGCTGAAGTAGACGCGACGTCCGCTCGACGCTCGCTGTAACACTGGCGATGTAGCTCCGAGACTGTCCCTCGACGTAGTCTTACGGTAGCCACGTAGTCCCGATCTGTTGTTCGCTCACGAAGCAACTCTTCAGCGACTACACGCCCCTGCAGTCAACCCGAACCTATCGGTGATGTAGTCCCAGTATGTTGGCCCCTCTCGACGCAACTCGTTGGCGGCTACCCTCGATGACTGCCTCTCGTAACGTTGACTCGCTTGTTGTAGCAGTTGAACCCTTGGCTATGGCGTGAATCGCGGCTTGACCCCCAAAATGTTACACTCAGTTCGATGATGGTGTTTTCTATCAGTATCTGATTCAGCCCCGATGCTTGAATTCCTGATAGTTGTGTAACTCAGATTCGTTTATTCACACAGCCCGTCCAAACAGCATACAAGTCACAAAGTCGACGTATGAAGTTTTCCACTTTTATTCAGCACACACCAACAACTGCATACAATTCTCAATTCAACTCAACAACTTTCACAGCAACTTTCCAAATCACTATCAACAACTTTACTCTCTATCAACCATCTCTCGGCACACGATTAAATAACCTCTCTCTTTTCCGGAAAGATTTCGAATACCGTAGAAATGACGCACTGCCACCAATCGAATAAAAGATCGTCATCACTGACTTACGTCATTACACATTTCTTCTCCTTCCGGATCGTTCCTTCAAATTTCTACAATTATCCCGAATCTTCGATCGATAGTAAACAAGCCGATCCAGAAGATTCTACAACAATATCGACTAACGGAAATTATCAACGTTATACAAAGCCTTTCTTAACAACAATGCAAACTCAAATCAAAGGTAAATAAACTCTATTATTGAATACTTTGCAAATCGAAACGATTAGATCTATCGTACACGCTTCAGCCATACTATCATTCGCGTTTCAACGTAACAAGGAGCGTTCGTGAACTCCAGTCCACCCGAAGTAGACAACGTAGTCTTTGGTCAAGCGAAGGGCGTAAGTCTGCCCCTCTCCGATGTCCCTCACACGTGGCCTCCGATCTCTCTCTCTGTCCCCACCTGGACAGCACGGAACCACAGCCGCTCCCAAGTAGGCCTCTCGCCTCAAAGTAGGCCGCTATACGACATATATATATATATACAAATGTCAATTCTCTGACCTATATGATTTCATTATTCTTTTGTTTCAACACATTTCCACTTCCGTTCTATATGTGTGATCGTGTCTTCCTTCCTTTTACGATGTTGATCACAATCCAGATATAATCATTCCATGAATGAAAATTACTACAAGTACACATGCTCACGCCTTCCATTCATATTTCATTATCTACTACTCTACAACTATCGCCCCATGTAATTAATAATATTATTACATCAATGAAAAATTATATTCCGTCCTAGTGGACAACAGCTCACCACCTTCCAATACAACAAATGCAATTTCAAAATATACTTATCAGAATCCCACAATCATGACAAACATAGGTACCTGTAATCTTTACAGCACAAAAATTCAACTTCCACTTCCAGATAGAAAGTCCCACCGAACCTATACACCTTGACAAGTTCACAGTGCTTTCTTCATCCTTTAGTTATTCCACAATTTAACTTTTTTTTTCTTTTCTCTTTTTTTTTAACTTTCTTGGCCTACATGCACACACTGCTCCACGGCACACCAGCCTGACACAGAATTTTTGAGTGAGTGAACAATTTTTCCTCTAATTCAAACTTTGATTAATTCAAACCTTCATATCATTGGCTCCCGAATCCTAGCCAATCAAAAACACCGTACAATAATCGAATTTTAAAAAACCGGAAAAATTCCGTTCTCTACATGGCCGCCGGTTAACGGTCAAAGTCAGAAGTCATGATGAATGTAGGTTCAAAACGTCATGAAGGGCGTTTCCCATATTTGGCATTTCTTACTACGATTTTCTGGAAAACGTAGGAAAATCTGCCAAATTTGGTATTCACGACAACTTTACGTTTCAATGCATTTCTGTTCAGTTTATATTAATGTTCCCTCTTGCATTCAAATTTTATCAAATTTGCTTTTAAAAATTTGCCTCTATCAATATTATTAATTTTATTTTGTCGAATGTTAACTCGACGAGTGAATTTGTAATTGTGTGTCCAGCAGATAAACCTCTGAAGACGTGCTCAAAGAGCCCCGGAGGACAGGATAGGAAAAATCAACGAGATACCTGCAGCAATCGTCTTACCAATCTCACGTGCAGCAGTTCTGGGACCTACAAATGCGGAGTTCGGGGTCAGAAAGAGACGTCTTCTGTCAATGTGACCGTTCAAGGTAACTTTATTTACTCCTTAGTTCAATCAGTGAGTGTAGCCTATTGTTGTATCTTGGGTTTCTTCTACTATATACTAGGTTTTTCTCATACATGACACCTTAATTCAATCAGTGAGTGTAGCCTATTGTTGTATCTTGGGTTTCTTCTACTATATACTAGGTGTTTCTCATACATGACATTGTTTTAATCTACAACCAAAATAGAATATACTGTTGTATTTAATGGCATTGAATTGGGATTATATAGCGCTTTTCACATCCACAAGCTGCTTAGGGCGCTGGCCAAGGAAAGGTCAGAACGTCTCTTTCTGCATCAAGCACAGCGATCAACGACTTACAGCGATCCCTGGTGCATGTTGGCTGTGTTGTATGTAACGTAGCTAGTGCATGTTGGCTGTGTTGTATATAACGTAGCTAGTGCATGTTGGCTGTGTTGTATGTAACATAGCTAGTGCATGTTGGCTGTGTTGTATGTAACATAGCTAGTGCATGTTGGCTGTGTTGTATGTAACATAGCTAGTGCATGTTGGCTGTGTTGTATGTAACATAGCTAGTGCATGTTGGCTGTGTTGTATGTAACATAGCTAGTGCATGTTGGCTGTGTTGTATGTAACATAGCTAGTGCATGTTGGCTGTGTTGTATGTAACGTAGCTAGTGCATGTTGGCTGTGTTGCATGTAACATAGCTAGCGCATGTGGGCTGTGTTGTATGTAACGTAGCTAGTGCACACTGGCTGTGTTGTATGTAACGTAGCTAGTGCATGTTGGCTGTGTTGTAGGTAACGTAGCTAGTGCATTCTGGCTGTGCTGTATGTAACCTAGCTAGTGCATGTTTGCACATGTTTGCTGTGTTGCATGTAACATGATACATAATCAGTACAACTTATGTTAATCTGATAAATAAAACTTGATGCAACAACAACATCCTATCCTCCTATCCTATCCTGTCCCATAACCCGAAGGTCGTAGGGGCACCACAGATGATCGTTTAACCAGCATACTCCATCTTTCTCTGTCCTCAGCAGCCCTCATGGCTTCGCTCAGTGTCAAACCAGTCCATTCTCGAATGTTGTCCTCCCACCTCTTTTTCTGTCTCCCCCTTCTTCTACCTCCTTGCACTGTGCCTTGCAGAATGGTCTTTGCAAGGCCTGATGATCTGGTGACGTGGCCATACCATCGGAGTTTCCGTTTCTTCACCACTGTGAGCAGGTCATCGTGTTGTCCAATGGCTTGTGTGATGGTCTGTCGGACTTCGTCATTGGTGATGTGTTGGGTATAGGAAATGCACAGAAGTCTTCTGTAGCACCTCATCTCCATGCTTTGTATTCTTCGTTGTAGATCTGCTGTGAGGGTCCACGCTTCGCAAGCATATAGGAAGATGGAGATGACCAGAGAGCGCAGCAGTCTTACTTTGGAATGTAGACTGATGGTTCTGTCTTTCCAAATGGGCTTCAACCTTGTCAGGGCAGCAGTTGTTTGTGCGATCCTGGAGAGGACTTCCTGTCGAGACCCATTGTCTGACACAATGGCTCCTAAATATTTGAAGCTGTGCACTGTGTTGAGGGATTGGCCTTGTACTTTGATGTCCGTGTTGATGCCATTGGTGTTGTTGGTCATCATTTTGGTCTTCTCTGCACGTATTTCCATTCCATAAGCTCTGGAGGTGGTGTCAAGCCTCTGTACAAGCTGTTCAAGTTCTTGTTCCTCTCCAGCCAATCCATCAATATCATCCGCAAAACGAAGATTGGAGATTGCTCTGCCCCCTATGCTGACTGTGCCTTCGTGATCTGCAAGAGCATCTGACATGATGCGCTCTAGGAAGATGTTGAAGAGTGTTGGAGAGAGTAGGCATCCTTGACGCACACCGATTGTTGTTCTGAACCAGTTCCCGATGACGCTGTTATGGAGGACTGCACTGGTAGCCTTGTCATACAGGCTTTTGATGACTTCTATAATTTTAGGGCTGATGTTGTACACTTTCATGGTTGCCCATAGAGCTGCATGCCAGACTCGGTCAAATGCCTTCTTGAAGTCTATGAACACATGATATAGATGTTGTTGGTGCTGTAGGTATTTCTCACAGATTATTCTGAGGTTGAAAATCTGTTCAGTGGTACTTCGCCCTGCCATGAATCCTGCTTGTTCTTCAGCTATGATTTGTTCAGCTTGTGGTTTCAACCTGTTGAGTATTATTTTCAGGAGGACCTTGCTGGGATGGCTGATGAGGCTGATGGTGCGGTAATTTTCACACTCCTGAAGGTTACCTTTTTTGGGAAGAGTGATGACAAGCGACTGGGTCCATGGTGTAGGCCATTCCCCACTCTGCCAGATCTTGTTACAGATAATGGTGAGAGCATCAGTCATCGCTTCTCCTCCTGCTTGTAGCAGTTCCGCTGGTATGTTGTCCACTCCCGCTGACTTCCCTTTCTTCAGCGATTGCACTGCTGCCTCAACTTCTTCCCGGAGAATTGGGAGGATTTCTTCTTCTTCTCTGCTCTCGGGACATGCTAGAACTGATGGGTCTCCATTTGGTGTATGGTTGTAAAGGTCAGAGCAGTACTCTGTCCATCTGTCCAAGACTTCTTGTTCTTCTGTAAGGCATATGCCAGACTTGCTTTGGATAGTGGAGACTTTGGGCTGTTTAACACTTGTCAGCCGCTTCACAGTCTGGTAGGCCTTCTTGCTGTTGTTCTTGTTCAGATTGTTCTCTATTTCCTGGCATTGATCTTCTATCCAGTTCTCCTTTGCTGTGCGCATGCCTTTTCGGATGTCATTGTTGATTTTTCGGTAGACATCAGCTCCCTGTGAGGTGTTCTTTTTTTTTTTAACTCTCTTCGTTTATCACACAGATCCAAAAGTTCAGTGTGATCCACGGCTTCTTCTTTGGTCGGTGCTTGCCAAGGATCTCAGTGGCGGCATCTGTTACAGCTGAGTTGAAGGTATTGGTCATGGTGTTGACATCTACTTCGCCTGCCCCCAAAATAAGCAGTGGTGCAAATTTCCCTCCAATTGTGGCCTGAAATATTTTTGCCACCTCCGGGTCTTGCAGTTTGTCCAGGTCGAACTTCAGCCTGGTGCACTTTGCTGTATTTACTCTCTTCAAATGGAGCCGGAAAGACATCATCACGAGATCGTGGTCACTTCCAATGTCTGCTCCTGGAAAAGTGCGTGTCCTGCCAATGTTGATGCTTGATCTGAAGCGTTTCTTGACCAAGATGTAGTCGATCTGGTTGTGATGTTCCCCGCCGGGACTGTGCCATGTCCATCGTCTGGATTTTTTGTGGAGACCAAGCGTGTTTGCCAGTACAAGATTGTTGTATCTGGCAAACTCCAATAGCCTCAGACCCCTGTCATTTGTCTCGTTGTTGCAGTGGGGTCCACATGTGTCTCCCCAGTTGTGGTGCGCATCTTGGCCAACCTTGGCATTCCAGTCGCCTTGCACTATGACTATGTCCTTCTTCGGCACTTGGTCAAGGACCGTCTGTATATTTTCATAAAAATCCTCCACTTCGCTGTCTTCATAGTCTGATGTTGGGGCATAGGTCTGGATGATGGTAATGTTGAAAGGGGTTGCTCTCAGACGGATGGTAATGAGTCTACTGGAGACTGGGCGGCAACCCATGACAGTGGCTAGAATGTTCTTGTGGACCAAGAATCCAACGCCGTGTTCGTGCCTGTCATCTCTACCGCTGAAATAGAGCTTGTGGCCTTTGTCAGTCGTTGTTTCACCTAGGCCTTTCCAGCGCAGTTCGCTGATACCTAGAACGTTCCATCGATAGTGGTCCAGCTCGTGGGCCAGTTCTTCTAATTTTCCTTCCGCAGTTAGGGTCCTGACATTCCAGGTTCCTATGACGATGTTGTTTCTCGTGCGGATCTTGCTAATTTGTCCATCAGTAGCATACTTTTCACCTCCGTCCTGGTGGCCAACGGAAGGCGCGGTCCTTGTTCCGGGCGACGACCGATCCGGCATGGAATTAGTGGATAGCCTCATCATGTGTTGTGTCTTGGGCAAAAAAAGACCTGGCAGGGCCCAATCCTCTCCAGGCTGTTGGCCACAGCCGAAATCCACGAATACAGTGTGGCTCGCCTTGGCCCTGAGCACGTGGTCGTTGAACCTGTAGTAACGTGAGGTTCCTCCGCCCTGGCCGGTGACTTCTGTGTAGAAGACTTTCGCCCAGTGATGCCGTGCTAACATCACCCCTGTTAGTCGCCTCTTACGACACGCCGGGAAACGTTGGGTCTATTCTATTTGCCCGAACCCACAGAGCAACAACAACAACAAGTATGTAACGTAGCTAGCGCATGTTGGCTGTGTTGTATGTAACGTAGCTAGTGCATGTTGGCTGTGTTGTATTTAACGTAGCTAGGGCATGTTGGCTGTGTTGTATGTAACGTAGCTAGCGCATGTTGGCTGTGTTGTATGTAACGTAGCTAGCGCATGTTGGCTGTGTTGTATGTAACGTAGCTAGTGCACGCTGGCTGTGTTGTATGTAACGTAGCTAGCGCATGTTGGCTGTGTTGTATATAACGTAGCTAGTGCACGCTGGCTGTATTGTATGTAACGTAGCTAGCGCATGTTGGCTGTGTTGTATATAACGTAGCTAGTATATAATATAAAAGGACAAACCGTGCGAAGAAAGAAAGAGCGAAGCTTAACGTCCTATAATATAAATGTTAAGGACAAGCCGTTTGAAGAAAGAAAGAGCGAAGCTTAACGTCCTATAATATAAATGTTAAGGACAAGCCGTGTGGAGGAAGAAAGAGCGAAGCTTAACGTCCTATAATATAAATGTTAAGAACAAGCCGTGCGAAGGAAGAAAGAGCGAAGCTTAACGTCCTATAATATAAATGTTAAGAACAAGCCGTGCGAAGGAAGAAAGAGCGAAGCTTAACGTCCTATAATATAAATGTTAATGACAAGCCGTTCGAAGGAAGAAAGAGCGAAGCTTAACGTCCTATAATATAAATGTTAATGACAAGCCGTTCGAAGGAAGAAAGAGCGAAGCTTAACGTCCTATAATATAAATGTTAAGGTCAAGCCGTGTGAAGGAAGAAAGAGCGAAGCTTAACGTCCTATAATATAAATGTTAAAGGACAAGCCGTGCGGAGGAATGGATGGTGACCTCGCTTTAAACTCACCTCCGAAGGAATAGGGGTAGGTCATACTTCCCTCTTTGAAGGTCAGGGTGGTGTAAACGGTTTACGCTAGACTGTCACATAAATAATAATAATAATAATAATAATAATAATAATAATAATAATAATAATAATAATAACGGATTTTTATATAGCGGGTACTCCAGCCTATGACCAGACTCACCACGCTTTACATAGTCATTACATATAAGTACATGCACTCGATAAAACATCGCTTTCGCTACAAACAAAAAGACACGAACACAAAAAAAAACACAGCAGGTAACGTATGACACCAAAAACACAAAACAATAGCTGCACCCATCACCCAAAGGCACCCCAGGTACAGCTTATACCCCCTCCCCCCCCAACTAACACACCCCTGTGTTGTAGGTAAACGTAGCACTGGCTAGTAAATAGTGCACTGCCGCTAACGTAATAGGGTCACGCTGGCTGTGTTTAGTGTAACTGCACTTTCCACCTTCCTATACAACGCTCTGTGTGTAAAGCCTGATCTCTTCACTCTGTAAATAACTCTCTATAAAAACCACAAAAATGACATTCATAAAACGTCAAAAAAAAAAAAATATTGTAAAATGTTTAAACAAAGCACAGCCAGCATGAATATTAAATATTATATGTTACAAGAGAAAAATGGATGTTACGCTTATACTACACCTCCGAAGGAAAGGGGAACCATACTTTTTGTGAATAGTGGTTTAAAGGTTTTTACGCTTTTTGACTGTGTTGATTGTCGCCCTGTTTAGCCAACTCTCTGTCTCATCTGTCTGTTTGTCTCTGTCTCTATTAGCTTCAATTGTTTAGGCTTGGTATTTTGACACTGCGCTATTGCAGCATACTTAGTTGTAAAGGCGGGTAGTTTCCATCAGTGACCTTGCACTTAGTTGTAAAGGCGGGTAGTTTCCATCGGTGCATTGCATCAACTTACAACACTATGTCAGGTAAACCAGAGATAGGTCAGGCTCTGCCCTCAACCACAGAGAATGGGACCAACTTGACAGTTGACGTCTGCTCTTACACTCTCCCCTTCTCCAAATGCGTGATGACGAAACACAACATGACGTCATTGAGCTATGACGTCAAAAACTTATCTGAGGCAGTTGATTGGTTCGACTGTTCGAGGTATGAGTAACTTTACAGAGGTGATGATGATGATGATGATGATGATGATGATGGTGATGATGATGATGATGATGATGATGATGATGATGATGATGATGATAGCGGTGGTGGTGGTGGAGGTGATGGTGGTGGTATAGCGTGGATTATACGCGCTATACAAAACTGACCAACTTCACCAGCCTGATGACGTTTAATTACCAATAATGATCATAGTTTTACTTTAAGACTTTTTTTGAATTAAACAATATTTAATATGTTACAACTTGCTTATACAAATGATGAATTCTTCTTCTTCATCTTCTTTTTCTTTTTCTTCTTCTTCTTCTTCATAAATGATCATAATTAACGTTATTTTTGTGGTGATAGCAGTGGGCGTTGTTGCTGTTTTTGTTGATATTATTATTACCTATGCGTTTGGTCCAGTAATTATAGCGTGATCGGAGTTGCTCCGTACTTCACCTTTGTGATAGAACTGAGGGATTTGAACCCGGGACAATGGAAGCTGGAACTAACCAACCCTGCTGGAACGACCGAGAAAGTGCTTCACATTTCTTTTAAGGGTTAGTTGTCAATTTTAGCTTACTAATTTGAGAAGGAGGACGATGAAGAAAAGAAGAAGAAGAAGAAGAAGAAGAAGAAGAAGAAGAAGAAGAAGAAGAAGAACAACAACAACAACAACAACAACAACAACAACAAAGGAGGAAGGAGGACGAAGATGATTATGAAAGGGACAACAACAAGAAAGATAGGAACAAGAACAAGAAAGAGAAGAACAAGAGCAAGACAGAGAGGAACAAGGACAAAAAAAGAGAGAGACAGAGACAGAGAGAGACAGAGAAAGAGAGAGAGCGCAGACAAATAATTAGATATCGTTTTTATGTTGTTGTTGTTGTTGTTGTTGTTGTTGTTACTTCTGCTGTTGTTGCTTACTAACTTTCTCATGATTGTCACAGAAGAAACTACTCCAAAGTCAACCAGAGCTACTGTGGAGCAATCCCCAGACTTTGAGAGGTCACAACCAGGCTTGCGACCCTCCACATCCAGACATCTTGAAGCCTCCACACAGCGCGCGCAGTCTGACACCCAAGATGGCTCTATCAAAATACTCATACTGGCTTGCAATGCTGTCGTCGTCGTTGTCGTCGTCGTCATGGTCGTCGTGTTCGTCGCCAAAGGTAACAATGGTTTCATTTGCTACCCATCATCATTGTCGTAATCGTCGCTCATCATCATCATCGTCATCATCATCATCATCATCGTCATCATCATCATTATCATCGTCATCATCGTCGTCATCATTGTCGTCGTATTCATCATCATTCCCGTCATCTTCATAATCATCATTATCATCGTCATCATTGTCATCGTAGTCATAGTCGTCGTCGTGTCATCATTATCATCATCATCATCATCATCATCATCATCATCATCATCATCATCATCATCATCGTCATCATTGTCATCGTAGTCATAGTCGTCGTCGTGTCATCATTATCATCATCATCATCATCACCACCACCACCACCATTGTCGTGTTCGTCGCCAAAGGTAACAATGGTTTTATTTGCTACCCATAATCATTGTCCTAATCGTCTCCATCATCATCATCATCATCATCATTATCATCATCATCATTGTCATCGTCATCATCATCATCATCGTAGTCATAGTCGTCGTCGTGTCATCATTATCATCATCATCATCATCATCATCATCATCATCATCATCATTATCACCGTCGTCGATCATCATCGTCATCATCTTCATTATCATCTTCATCACCATAGTTGACCATTACCATTGTTAACCATCATCATCGTCGTCATCATCATCATCATCATCATCATCATCATCATCATAACTATCAATATCATCGTCGTCGTCGTTATCGTCGTCGTCGTCCTCATTGTTATCAACCAAATGAATTGTTGACGTAGAGCGCTTTGCCAGTGTAACGTGTTGGACACGGCGCTGGCGAAAAGCAGGACAGTGCTTCACCTGCCCAAGGCGCCAACTTGCTGCTTGATGCACATCGTTCCACGCTCCAGCCAACTGAGCGTAACGTTGACTTGACATCCTATTGTCATATCACTTTCTACTGTCATTGTCACTAGCACTTATCCGTCTTCTTCTTCCTTTTCCTCATTCACCCGGTACACATTGGTCGAAGGCTGCCAGAAGCATGCGTTATTAGTCGCCTCAACAGGCGATAAAGCATGCTCCCATGGTTCAGAGCACTGTTTTCTATACGCTTCAAGCTCTATAGTCACGGAAAAAGCGCAATTTCACTGCAGTGAACTCTTGAAAATAGAAAAATGTAAGTTTCGTCTCCTCTAGGGGACGAATTAGGTCAAACTGTATTAGTTTCTAGGTCAACTGTCTTTTACGAACCGTTTGACAATGTTTTTGAACCGTTTGTTGATGCGGGATAGTGTCCTCACTTGGTTTCATGCAATTCAAGAATCCAACAAGACAATTGGGTTTTTGAGACGGAAAGGGATGTCGTAGAGCAACATTCTGTATATATTTACAGTGAAATTGCGCTTTTTCCGTCACTATAGAGCTTGAAGCGTATAGGAAGCAGTGCTATGAAGCATGAGAGCATGCTTTATCGCCTGTTGAGGCGACTAGTAAAACATGCTTCTGGCAGCTTTCGACCAATGTGTACCGGGTGCATTACCACCAGCGGAAAATGGTTTGAGTCAATCGTTGAACACTGAACTACGGCGTCGCTGTTTCAGGCAAACAGACCCGCCAGAGTACAGCAGACGGCATCCCTCTGCAGCAGCAACAGTCTGTAACAGAACAGTGGCAACAGGAAGTCCCCGTTAATCGGGAAAATTATGATCAGCTCAACCCGAATAACGTACAGGTGAGGCTAGGATACTTCGCTTATGGTATTTGACTTGTACTATTATGAAAAAAGTGCTGTATGAACGACCATAACTTGAGCTTGGGTTGCATGGGTTGTTTACTTCACCCCACCAAATGCGCAGAATGCATTCTTCTGTTGAAGAAAAATTAAATTTGTTTAATCTCGATCTTGACTCTGCAAGTGTCTTTTTTTAAATTTATTTACCCCCCCCCCCCCCCCAAAAAAAAAAATACAATTTTAAAAAATATCCTGACACACTGCGTCCCTTTTTTTTCGGATGAGAGTATAAACCGAGGTCTAGTCTGTGCACGCACGAATTTCATCGCCTGGACTTTAAAGATCCTGACGCCCATGGACTTTACGGGTGAGTTCAGACTACACAAGCACGCACTAGGGCCCTTCTCCCCATCCTGGTCACCCAGAACTATGCTCAGTCGTCTGGACGAAACGCTGTGCGCCCAAATGCTGCAGGTGGGCGACTCGAGGGGTTTGAATTAGATCCTGTATCGGCCAGCGCCTTGAGCAGCTGTTGACCTGGAAAAGCGCTATATAAGAACCATTAAATAAATAAATAAAAGTTAGTGTTCGATGGCGAGCACGTTACATTGTAGGCATAAATTGTGTCTTGGTGATTGTCATAACTGTAAGTACGTAATACAAGACGCTGTGAGTGTTCCAACAAGCAATATCGGACTGTCAACACTGTAACATGTGGCAGTCCGCCCTGTCTTAGACTGAATAACATCTTTACGAGGATCGGCGGTGAACAGCTGCTTTATCGCTGACATGTGTAAAATAAACTGTCTGGACATTGGTCAGCGTTCTTTTGCGTTCAACGCTTTTCTGCAGGTTCCAACACATCATTTATAAACCCAGATCATAGGATTGAATGTCTTAGTGTTGATAACAATAAGGAGAAACAGTGCAGTCCTCCACAACAGCGCCATCGGAAACTGGTTGAGAACAACAATCGGTGCGCATCAAGGATGCCTACTCTCTCCAACACTCTTCAACATCCTCCTAGAGCGCATCATGTCAGATGCCCTTGCAGGTCACGAAGGCACAGTCAACATAGAGGGTAGAGCAATCTCCAACCTCCGTTTTGCGGATGATATTGATGGATTGGCTGGAGAGGAACACGAACTTGAACAGCTGGTACAGAGGCTTGACACCACCTCCAGAGCCTATGGAATGGAACTAAGTGCAGAGAAGACCAAAATGATGACCAACAACACAAATGGCATCAACATGGACATTGTGGTCCAAGGCCAATCCCTCAACAAAGTGCATAGCTTCAAATATTTAGGAGCCAT
>CM072525.1:2301100-2403600 GCA_036898135.1 Oncomelania hupensis | reverse complement strand
TCCCAACGTCCCCTTGCCCGATAAACTCCACCTTTCGTCCCAACGTCCCTTTGCCCGATAAACTCCACCTTTTATCCCAACGTCCACTTGCCCGATAAACTCCACCTTTTATCCCAACGTCCCCTTGCCCGATAAACTCTACCTTTCGTCCCAACGTCCACTTGCCCGATAAACTCCACCTTTCGTCCCAACGTCCCTTTGCCCGATAAACTCCACCTTTCGTCCTAACGTCTCCTTGCCCAATAAACTCCACCTTTCGTCCCAACGTCCCCTTGCCCGATAAACTCCACCTTTCGTCCCAACGTCCTCTTGCCCGATAAACTCCACCTTTCGTCCCAACGTCCCTTTGCCCGATAAACTCCACCTTTCGTCCCAACGTCCCCTTGCCCAATAAACTCCACCTTTCATCCCGAAGGTGGCGTGGAGAAAGTTCAAACGACAGTGGTGCAACGATGAGATTGCGTCACGGCTGGTGAATGGAGACAAGAAGTGTAGAGCTTCTGTGTTAGCGTGCATTGAAGACCCGGCATTCGAAGTGTATAAGGGACTGGCCTTTGCTGACGCAGAGGACAAACAGGATTTCGAAATGATCTTGAGAAAATTTGAAGAATACTGTCTCGGCGAAACCAATGAGATTTTTGAGACTTTCGTCTTTAACAGTAGGCACCAGCAAGAAGGAGAAATTATCGAAGCGTACGTGGCAGCATTGAGAAAGCCAGGCCTGACGTGCACTTTCAAACAAGTGAAGAACGTATGATCCGAGACAGGGTAGTCTTGAAAGTTCGTGATGATGACATGAGATAGAAGTTGCTGGAAAATAGAACATGAACCTTAATGAAGGCTATTGAACTGTATCGTGCATTTGAATCCTTCCACGTGAAAGCTAATGCCGTAGCCCAAAACAGCACAACTGGATTGCAGGCTGTAAGGGGGAAAACAGCACAGCTGGATTGCAGGCTGTAAGGGGAAAAACAGCACAGCTGGATTGCAGGCTGTAAGGGGAAAAACAGCACAGCTGGATTGCAGGCTGTAAGGGGGAAAACAGCACAGCTGGATTGCAGGCTGTAAGGGGGAAAACAGCACAACTGGATTGCAGGCTGTAAGGGGGAAAACAGCACAGCTGGATTGCAGGCTGTAAGGGGGAAAACAGCACAGCTGGATTGCAGGCTGTAAGGGGAAAAACAGCACAGCTGGATTGCAGGCTGTAAGGGGGAAAACAGCACAGCTGGATTGCAGGCTGTAAGGGGGAAAAACAGCACAGCTGGATTGCAGGCTGTAAGGGGGAAAACAGCACAGCTGGATTGCAGGCTGTAAGGGGGAAAACAGCACAGCTGGATTGCAGGCTGCAAGGGGGAAAAAGAAACTGGACGTAAACCAGCAATAGCAGTCCCATCCTGCAGCGTCGTCACATAAGATAGCGTGCTTACGATGCGGACGTTCTCATCTGTTTGACAGATGTCCAGCGCCATTCGTCACATGTAGATTCCGTCAGCGACGGGGACACTTTGCCGCGCAGTGTTTTGGACGCCTGAATGCAAGAGAATCACCTGCGCCGGCCGCTGCATCCGGAGCGCAGCTTCAAGGCGTTAACCCTCGGGTTGAGTTTGAAGATCCGTTTTGGGTCAACGTCGTTGTGTGTGACAAGGAAATTTGTTTTAAGCCGGACACAGGTGCTGATGTGACTGTAATGCCAGAGAAAATGGTGGCACATGGAAAACGATCGTTACAAAGGGCGACAAAGAAACTGTTTGCCGGCGGAGGTAAACCCTTAGCTGTGCTGGGACAGTTTGAGGCTAAGCTACAAGTCTCGAACATTCAGGTGACTCAAGCTGTTTTCGTGGAGAAAGGACTGACAGAACCTCTCCTTGGTCGTTCCGCTACCAAGGCGCTAGGCTTATTACGGCGGGTCGACGCTTTGACTGATGCCCACAACGATGACCCGTACAAGTAAGTCTACCTTGAACTGTTCTCAGGACTGAGCAACATAGCAGAAACATACCCCATTGGTTTAAAAGATGATGCTGTTCTGTTCGCTGCGCTGAGCCGCTTTCCACTTCCCCTACAAGAAAAAGTGAAAGAAGAGTTGTAAAGATTGCACGATTTGAATGTCATTCGGCCAGTCAGTAAACTCCCCCGTTGGAGTGCCGGGGTTTTTAGTATAAATAGTATCCCCAGTAGACTCATTACCATCCGCCTGAGAGCTGCCGATTTCAAGATCACCATCATCCAGGCCTATGCCCCAACATCAGACTATGACGACAGCGAAGTGGAGGATTTTTATGAAAATCTACAGGTGGTCCTTGACCAAGTGCCGAAGAAGGACATAGTCATAGTGCAAGGCGACTGGAATGCCAAGGTTGGCCAAGATGCGCACCACAACTGGGGAGACACATGTGGACCCCACTGCAACAACGAGACAAATGACAGGGGTCTGAGACTCTTGGAGTTTGCCAGATACAACAATCTGGTACTGGCAAACACGCTTGGTCTCCACGAAAACTCCAGACGATGGACATGGCACAGTCCCGGCGGGGAGCATCACAACCAAATTGACTACATTATGGTCAAGAAACGCTTCAGATCAAGCATCAACATTGGCAGGACACGCACTTTTCCAGGAGCAGACATCGGAAATGACCACGATCTCGTGATGATGTCTTTCCAGCTCCACTTGAATAGAGTAAATACAGCAAAGTGCACTAGACTGAAGTTCGACCTGGACAAACTGCAAGACCCGGAGGTGGCAGAACTATTTCAGGCCACAATTGGAGGGAAATTTGCACCACTGCTCATTTTGGGCGCTGGTGAAGTAGATGTCAACACAATGACCACCACCTTCAACTCATCTGTGACAGATGCCGCCACTGAGATCCTTGGCAAGCACAGACCAAAGAAGAAGCCATGGATCACATCTGAACTTTTGGATCTGTGTGATAAACGAAGAGAGATAAAAAAAAAGAAAAAAAACACCTCACAGGGAGCTGATGTCTACCAAAAAATCAACAATGACATCCGAAAAGGCATGCGCACAGCAAAGGAGAACTGGATAGAAGATCAATGCCAGGAAATAGAGAACAGTCTGAACGAGAACAACAGCAAGAAGGCCTGCCAGACTGTGAAGCGACTGACAAGTGTCAAACAGCCTAAAGTCTCCACGATCCAAAGCAAGTCTGGCCTATGCATTACAGAAGAAAAAGAAGTCTTGGACAGATGGACAGAGTATTGCTCTGACCTTTACAACCATACACCAAATGGAGACATATCAGTTCTAGCATGTCCCGAGAACAGAGAAGAAGAAGAAGAAATCCTCCCAATTCTCCGGGAAGAAGTTGAGGCAGCAGTGCAATCGCTAAAGAAAGGGAAGTCAGCGGGAGTGGACAACATACCCGCGGAACTGCTACAAGCAGGAGGAGAAGCGATGATTGATGCCCTCACCATTATCTGTAACAAGTTCTGGCAGAGTGGGGAGTGGCCTATACCCTGGACCCAGTCGCTTGTCATCACTCTTCCTAAAAAAGGTAACCTTCAGGAGTGTGAAAGTTACCGCACCATCAGCCTCATCAGCCATCCCAGCAAGGTCCTCCTGAAAATAATACTCAACAGGTTGAAACCCCAAGCTGAACAAATCATAGCTGAAGAACAAGCAGGATTCAGGGAAGGGCGATGTACCACTGAACAGATTTTCAACCTAAGAATAATCTGTGAGAAATACCTACAGCACCAACAACATCTATATCATGTGTTCATAGACTACAAGAAGGCGTTTGACCGAGTCTGGCATGCCGCTCTCTGGGCAACAATGAAAGTTTACAACATCAGCCCTAAAATTATTGAAGTCATCAAAAGCCTGTATGACGAGGCTACCAGTGCAGTCCTCCACAACAGCGCCATCGGGAACTGGTTCAGAACAACAATCGGTTTGCGTCAAGGATGCCTACTCTCTCCAACACTCTTCAACATACTCCTAGAGCGCATCATGTCAGATGCTCTTGCAGATCATGAAGGCACAGTCAGCATAGGGGGTAGAGCAATCTCCAATCTTCGTTTTGCGGATGACATTGATGGGTTGGCTGGAGAGGAACAAGAACTTGAACAGCTGGTACAGAGGCTTGACACCACCTCCAGAGCCTATGGAATGGAAATAAGTGCAGAGAAGACCAAAATGATGACCAACAACACCAACGGCATCAACAAGGATATCAAAGTCCAAGGCCAATCCCTCAACACAGTTCATAGCTTCAAATATTTAGGAGCCATTGTATCAGACAATTGGTCCCGACAGGAAGTCCTCTCCAGGATCGCACAAACAACTGCTGCCCTGACAAGGTTGAAGCCCATTTGGAAAGACATGACCATCAGTCTACATTCCAAAGTAAGACTGCTGCGCTCCCTTGTCATCTCCATCTTCCTATATGCTTGCGAAGCATGGACCCTCACAGAAGATCTACAACGAAGAATACAAAGCATGGAGATGAGGTGCTACAGAATTAAGACTTCTGGGCATTTCCTATACATCACCAACGACGAAGTCCGACAGACCATCACACAAGCCATTGGACAACACGATGACCTGCTCACAGTGGTGAAGAAACGAAAACTCTGATGGTATGGCCACGTCACTAGATCATCAGGCCTTGCAAAGACTATTCTGCAAGGCACAGTGCAAGGAGGTAGAAGAAGAGGGAGACCGAAAAAGAGGAAGAGGTGGGAGGACAACATTCGAGAATGGACTGGTTTGACACTGAGCGAAGCAATCAGGGCTTCTGATGACAGAGAAACATGGAGCATGCTGGTTAAACGATCATCTTTGGTGCCCCTACGACCTCAGGGTTACGGGAAAGGATAGGATAGGATAGGATAGTATCCCCACTTTCTGGAAATTTAGTGCTTTAAATTCCCAATGTCGCTGTCTTTCTCATTTGTTCTTTCTCATTCCTGCTCTGTTCTATCAATCTGCTATACCATCTTCTTCTTCGCTAGATCAGTCATCTACCTTTTTTCTTGAAAACTCTTCCGGGACAAGACTCCTTATTTGTGTGTGAGGTCTGTTGGATCAGCTTGGGAATATTGGACGCTTTCTGACAGGTAGTCACTAGGGCTTCCTATGATGTTATTAATTAGCAATGTAGTCATTTTATATGTATGTGTTTTGTTGATATTTTATAATGATGTTTGTATTCTATTTTGTTTTTGTAAACGGGGGTTCGATAAATTAGAGTATAGCCTCAGCGTCCCCTGCGTGGGATGTCTTTATTATAAAGTGACTGGCTGGTGGAGAGCATTCAGTTTTACCACTATGGTTGTTTCAGCATATCTTTTATGCGGATCGGGGGATGTCCGGTCCTGATTTGGCTCGGAAGAGTCCGCTGGACCTAAAGCAATAATCATGAAATGTAATGTAGTCAGTAAATCGACTGACTGGTGTTCAACAATAGTGGTGGTGCCCAAAGAAGGATGCATGTTTCCTTCTTTGGAAACCACCACTATTGGTTCCCACGACGTTGACCCACAACGGATCTTCAAATGCCACCCGAGCGTTAACGCCTTGAAGCTGCCCTCCGGATGCAGCTGCCGGCGCAGGTGACTCTCCTACATACAGGCGTCGAAAACACTGCGCGGCAAAGTGTCCCCGTCGCTGACGGAATACATATGTGACGAATCGCGCCGCTGGACATCTATCAAACAGATGAGAACGTCTGCATCGTAAGCACGCTATCTTATGTGACCACTCTGCAGGATGGGACTGCTCTTGCTGCTTTATGCCCAGGCTCTTTTTCCCCCTTGCAGCCTAGTGTGTTGTCTCACCAAGCTCAACGAGAATGTTCGTCGCGCGAGCCATTTGCTGCCGTCCACCGACCAGCTGTTGGCACAGCTAGCAGGCATGGCAGTCTTCTCTGAGCTGGGTTCTGTCAATTGCTCCTTGATGTGGACTCTCAGGAACTGACCACCTTCATCTGATAGGATGCATTGATTGACTGACTATTTGACTGATAGGATGCGCTGCATTGATTGACTATTTGACTGATTCAGGTCAGCAGTCACCACGGTTGCCGAACGATTACCTGCACCCCGTGGTTGCCAGATGTGAGGTGGAACAACACCGCTTTCCCAGAAAGCTGTACGTGACCAGAGGCGCACGTGGACAGCAGGGACCAGGTGAGTGTTCTAACCCAAACAGGTAATATTTCTACAGGAGTCTAGGAAATTAGTATAGAGCAGAATAGGTCATTCTTTGGCCTAAACCAGGCAATTCTTCTAAACCAGAAAAAGCAATTCTTCTAGAACAGCAACTGAAATTATTCTAGACCGGGCCGGAAAATTTTTCTAGAACAGAATAGCCAATTGTTCTAAAGCGGGAAAGGTAACTCTTTTATTAAAAAATATTCTAGATATATTAAGTACTGATATATTTTTCAATTGGTCATTTCTTAGAATAATAATAATAATAATAATAATAATAATAATAATAACAACAACAACAACAACAACAACAACAACAACAACAACAACAACAACAATAATAATAATAATAATAATAATAATAATAATAATAATAATAATAATATTAATAATAATAATAATAATAATCTAATGTAATGCGCCTTTTATCGCCAAATGCTCAAAAAGCATGATTGTCAAAAGTATGACGTCAAATATAGATGTTCTTAAAAAGAACTACTTTTAATACATCAATTTAAAAAAGGCATCAGTTATAATGACAATGTCATTTTCAAGATAATAATAATAATAATAATAAAAATTACTGTATTTATAATGCGCTTATCTTATAATAATTATAACTCTAAGCGCGCAAAGATGGTAATCATTCAAACGTGTATCGTTTGTTATTGAAATTAAATTTATAAAATACTGATTATTTAAAACGTTCCGTAGAGTTCAAATTTAAGTTTTAACAAAGGTTTCATCAGAACATAAGAATTAGGTTAAATAGTTATATTTAGCATTACATATTTATTATTCATACATTAATCTAAGTATTTCTCAATTAATATAATTTTAAATACATTTTCCGCGATGATTGGAATAAGCATGTATGTTGTCATCTTGATTACTTATCCATTCATATCATAAATAAGCAATAACAATAAATTTCTGTTATATATTATTTATGTCGTTATATTAATTTTCGTTCATGTTAATTCTTGTTTAAATTTTAGGTTAATCTGTTTCTAATTTAATATGCTGTCTAAAATCACAGATGTGAATAGACTTTGAATTAAATAAATTCTTCTAGAGCAGAGCAGGTCATTAGTTTAGACCAAAACAGCAAATTGTTCTAGACCCGAACAGGTAATAACAATAATAATAATATTCCGCTTGAAGACAGGGCACTGCAGAGATATGCATGACTTGCTTAGCTGTAAGCTTGCTTTGACCAGGTTATATAATTACTGTGTAACTGAATATGTCTGACTAATATGTGTATTCCTCTTTTTTTTATAGTGTATGGAGCACACGTTGCTTGCGATCCTTGGATAGACCACAATACTACGTCATCGCTTCATTACCATGGTAATTACTGTCCCTCTGACCTTGACCCCAGGATGGCCGAAATCTCTCATAGTCACACTCTGCCGGGTACTTGTCCCCCGAGACAGCATAATTGTTGGCATCCTTTCCATAAGCCACCTGTACGATCTGACCTTCCTCAGCGCGGCCTTGACCTTCAGCAATGTTTTGACTTTGATCTGCAGCCACGCTTTGACCCTGATCACCAGCCACGCTTTGACCTTGACCCGCAGCCACAGTTTGGTGACCACAACGTCGACCTGATACCGCCAAGTCATCAGCATCATCTTCCTCTTCGTCAACGTCGTGCAAGTACTGCCTTTGACCTTCAGCGAAAAATGCGTCTTGACCTTGACCATGAGCCATACTTTGACCTTGACCCTAGACCACAACAGCCTGTCTTCTTAGCTTGTTCAGCGCATGGACAGTCACCGGAAATGACGATGTCACTTCCTGTAATGGCGGGAGATTCTGACTTTGAGTTTGAAGAATCCGATCCCTCTGAATGTTTGTCGGACCTACATCCTGTTTGCCCTTCATATGACAGTTTGCCAGCCAAGCCCAGACAATGATGCAAAGGCCTGCGCACACAAAGTTTCATGAAGAACACGCGAACTAAGTTGTTCAAGGATCTTGCTTGGATATACCTGATACACAGGTTCTGTAGTTTATTTAACCAAATACGGGCTCATAGAAAAGAGAGGTCGCTGATGAATGCCTCTTCTAAGTTTAAATCCTTACAAACTTGCCATATTGTTATTTGATAATATCATTAAATGTGTTGGCGGACCCTATAATATAACCTAAAATTAAACGATGACAAAACAGAAATACTTTAAGTTAAAAAGAAAACAACTCCGTCTGTTTCCCTTCCATCTACCATACAAGTCGGGAACTCTGCCATTGCTTTTTCCTGTCATGCTCGCAACCTTGGATTCACTCTCTCTTCTGATATGTCTCTCGACAAGCACGTCTCTACAGTCTGCAAATCTGCCTTCTTTGAACTCCACAAAATCAGTTGCATTCGTCAGAATCTTTCAGTTCAAACCACCATCACTCTTGTATGTGCCTTTGTTCTATCTAAAACTTGATTATTGCAATACTCTTCTTGCTAATGCTCCCCTCTATCTAATCGAAAAACTTCAAAAGATTCAAAACTCTGCTGCTCGTCTTGTCTTCAAATCCCGCCAACATCAACACATCACGCCTCTCTTGAAATCTCTTCACTGGCTTCCTGTCAAAGCACGCATTCAACACAAGCTCTCGACTTTCTCCTATAACTACTTCTCTGGCTGCTCTCCTGCCTACATCTCTGAACTTTTTTCTGTTTACACACCGTCCAGGCAACTCCGATCCTCCTCAGATAAACACCTTCTCAACATCCTTCCCACATGCACAAAAACCTATGGAGAACGCACTTTTTCTTTCGCGGCTGCAACACAATGGAATTCACTCCCACTTGCTCTTAGACTGCACCCAGTCTACCTGCCTTTAAACGTGCATTAAAAACACACCTGTTTAAGCAATACTATAAATAATTCTGTAGAATCCCCTTGCGTCAGCTGAGATATGACTTGTCAGACGGTAATAGGTCTGTGTGTGCGTGCTGTGTGTGTGTGGGGAGCGTGTGCGTGTGTGTTTGTGTGTGCTGTGATAAGTAATGTAGCGTCTGGACGGTTGATTGTTGGCGCTGGCGACGGAGTAGCTGTTTGATGTATTATTTGTATGTTGATCCTATGCTGATTTTAATTGACATGATGTTTGTGAGCTGTTGTTTGTCCGATTGTTGACTCTGTATATTATGTTATTTTATATTTTTATAATAAGAATGTATAGCTATATTAGTATTTAGCCTGTTTGAAAAATGTTATATGTTAGATATGTAGGTTAATCTATTATTTGCTAACACTTTGTAGTGTGTGAAGTTGTCAACCAAAGCGAGTGCGTGTTTTATTATATGTAATGTTGTATATAAATAGTTATTGTTATTATTATTATTATATTACGTAGGTCTAAACTTGATCTACCGCTTCGCTACAGAGCTACAGGCACCTAACATGCGTAACCGCGGTGTGCATTATCTTAGGGAGAAGAAGAGCAGAAATAAATGCAGAGAGTGAGAAAGAGAAAGAAATTCAACGAAGTGGGAATATAGGTGAAGAGGCGTGAAATGACGAAAAACGGAAAGAGGTCACTAAGTGGAAGTCGAAATCGTTTAGAATAATAGGATTAAGTCCTATGGACCTGTAATACAGCTGTCTTACAGTTCACGAAAACCAGTAGATGACAAAGACCCCAAATTCAATCCGGTCTCCTCCTTCCAACAGATGGTTGGATTGAAAAAGAAGAGATAAGCAAGATAATTTTCGATTCCATACCAATTTTATTTAACAAGGGTAAAAGAGTCAGCTCTGGGTGGGCTTTTCTGTATCTTGTCAAAAAGGACTGATGAGAAAGACGAAGAGAGAGTGAAGGAGCGATAAAAAAAAAACAGACGAGAGAAGAATACAACCCACTCTCTCATCAAAAGTTCACAAAATAACGTACAGTGTAGTTTTATTGTTTACATTTTATTTCATGTTATTCATTCTTTATAAAACAAAACAAAACATTGTTATAAACAAAGATAATGCTGAACTGTACATTATCTAGGTAAAAATAGCCATTTATTTCATCATATATTGCATCACAGTGGACATAAGACAACATACACAAAACATTATGCAAACAATACGACGATCTTTTATTTTCTTCTTTTTTGTCAAAACGTTAAAAATACTTGACTTACCAGCTCAAAGAGTTGCAAAATAGGACTGAAGAAAATCGGGATCAAGCTGCCCAAGGTGCCAACTTTCATCACCAAGCGCACTGTGAAACGCCCGGACAACTGAGCAAATGTGCCCGACCAAGCGTGTGTTTGGATCTATAACCTAGCCTATTTGATGAAACACAAAGGGTATTACACGAGTTGGGTCCCTGAAGATCTTTAGCAAAGTCTCTCAATATGTCCTATGCAATTCTGTAGTGCTATCTACCGCTTTGCTATAGAGAGCTACGGGCACCCAACGTGCGTAAATGGCCCTTGTGAACAAAGTGGCTGGACTGTTTAGCATCGCGCTGTGGCAGGGGATGGGGTTTGGGGGGTTAGAGGAAGAAGAGGATGATGTGGGGGAGTGGGAAGAGGAAGTGTACCATTATCATGACTACCTAGGCCTACAAACACAGATCAATCACACTTTCATTTAATACCGGTTCACACATGTAGGTGATATTAGACAACTAAAAGTCAACTTTTAAAACAGTAACTATTTAAAAACAAAACTTCAGTCAGTATCTATCAACAGGAGATTTAGCACTAACGTTAACAACTTCCTTAACACTTGAATGATTGGATGATACAGAACCGCCTTTATAGAATTGTCCATATTCAATTATGTTATGTCCATTTACTTTAAACATGTCTTTTAAAACTGAGCATTTTAATAAAAGGTGATGTACTGATAGATTCCTATTACATACACATAGAACCTTAGTGTTCCATGCGTTAAGTCTTAATTTATATATTAATTTACAAAGTGGTTTTCAATATTTAGTTACATGCCTTTTTAATGCTATTATCATGGTGCACTGCCTGTTCTAATAAGGAAAACATTTCATAATTACCCATATTCAAATGTGTTATAGAATCTGACGACTTTTGTGCTCCATCCTTGGCTAGTCTGTCACATACCTCGTTCCCATGAATTCCGCAATGTGATGGACACAAAATAGGCAGCTTCAAAACAAATCTATAATCCCCCCAGACCTATGCTCTTTATCTTGTTATTTGCAAAATCCACAGCAATGTCTGAAATGCCGAAATACCCTGGGGGCTAAGTGCACGAATAAACCTTAAATTTGAACAATTAGCTTAGAATGTTTTCATGTTTTACACATTAAACTCTAAGCCCATTGAAAGAGTTCTCTGAAGGCAGGTTTTACACATCAAACTCTAAGCCCATTGAAAGAGTTCTCTGAAGGCAGGTTTTACACATCAAACTCTAAGCCCATTGAAAGAGTTCTCTGAAGGCAAGTTTTACACATTAAACTCTAAGCCCATTGAAAGAGTTCTCTGAAGGCAGGTTTTACACATCAAACTCTAAGCCCATTGAAAGTGTTCTCTGAAGGCAAGTTTTACACATCAAACTCTAAGCTCATTGAAAGAGTGTTCTCTTAAGGCAGGTTTTACACATCAAACTCTAAGCCCATTGAAAGTGTTCTCTGAAGGCAGGTTTTACACATCAAACTCTAAGCCCATTGAAAGTGTTCTCCTAAGGCAGGTTTTACACATCAAACTCTAAGCCCATTGAAAGTGTGTTCTCTTAAGGCAGGTTTTACACATCAAACTCTAAGCTCATTGAAAGAGTGTTCTCTTAAGGCATGTCTTACACATCAAACTCTAAGTCCATTGAAAGTGTTATCTTAAGGCAGGTCTTACACATCAAACTATAAGCCCATTGAAAGAGTGTTCTCTTAAGGCAGGTTTTACACATCAAACTCTAAGCCCATTGAAAGAGTGTTCTCTTAAGACAGGTTCAACCTATTTTGTTCCCCACAACTCACTGCAATAGTGTGCCTTGAAGCTACCTATTGTTTTTACACCTGTCCAGTCTACGGCATATTTGAGTCCATCAACTTTGTTTCTTGAATTTTTAAATTGTGAGCCTTGTTTAATATTTTATGCCTCAATGTTATATGGTGAGTTAAAGCACACTAATCTGAAAATGGAATTCCATACTCTTTAACTATTTTCATGTTCTATCATGTTTTAAGTTTAATGTTATACTTGTTGAATTCCATACTTAATGAATTCCGACATTGTTTAATTCCGCCTGTTTTATCTGTGCTTTGACAGTCTTGTCTTCGTTAGCTGCACCATGAATAAAAATCCATTGTGCTCTTTTGCATTTATTGTCCATTAGCTTGAAAAATCATAATTGTCTTACGGTTCAGGCGTAAAAAATAATTTCCCGTACGGCTCAGTTTTAATTAAAAATCGAGAATCCTTTTCTATTTTCTTTAACACAACTTATTGCAATGTTTAAATTGACTTTTTGTTTTCATTAGCTGCACCTTTAAGATAAATCCATTATCTTCTTTGGATTCATTGTACATAAGCTTGTGAAAATCTTGACTTACGGCTTATATCCAATTCATGCAGACACACCTTACAAAATGTTAATAGTAATTTTCCTCATGCGTTTCACATTTAATTAAGAATTGAGAATCCTTCTAAGTTTTAAGAAAAATCCAACATTGTCTTCAAGTCGTGTTCGAAGATGGCGATGAGGAGCATGATGCCAGATCCTAAGCCCACTCCGGCCATCTGCAGCAACAACTGCTGACAAGGACTGGCCAGACCCTTCTCCACACGGATGATCAGCTGCGGCAACTGCAACATGCACCAACAGCAATTTGCTTTTAAGAATAAATACATTTTCCTATCTTAATTATTTACTAATGTCACATTCCCTTGTGTAAAAAAAATGGAAACACGAAATCATCTTGTACCTTGTGCTAGCAATTGCTGCACTGGGACCAAATTTGCAATCAAAGAGAGAGGTACGACCTTGGCAAAAACTGGTGCAGAGATGGGTGATAATGTTTGTAAATTAGGTTAAATGTGATTGTGTATTTCTTCTTCCTCGCCATTTGTTTTTCCCCATCTGACATCCGATTTTTTCGATCATAATTTTGTGGGGTCATCCTTGCTTCAGGTCTTTAACAATATTTCTCCTGCAGCTGTGGACAACTCACCATGTCAGCCATGGAGATGTAGAGAAACATGCCCGCCACGGCACTGAAGATCCAGGAGGAGGCGCTGTCCACTTGGCCAAGGGCCACCCCGATCACCATGCCGATGAAACACATTACAGAGGACAGGATGTTGTATAGGATGGCGTGTTTAGCTGACATCCCAGCGCTTAACAGCATGGCGAAATCTCCTGCACACCGCCAGAAACAGCGAAATCATGTGAATGTTGCCTAGACATCATCCACAAAGCATGTAGTCTTACGGCAGTACTCTGATCTGTATTATATTTCATTGCGCTAATATAACATTGTACATACGGATCCCATTAATTGCCAACGCCACAGAAAACGTAGAAGATATAAACTTGAAAAACAGAGGGACAGACAAAGCGATTCTATTATTCCGTACATTAAAATGTATAGCGGTGTAATGATTAATAAGGCTGGAGGGTTTTACCGATACCTAACTGTATTCAGGTTCGGAAACGCGATGGTACGGTATACCGGTACGGATGTCCAAGGTTCGGTTTACTGAGAAATCTCGATAACACAATCATAACGCGACAGTGGGCGACATCTTCCCGCCCAGAGAGCGAGCCTAAAGCCCAAACACGTGGATAGGCAGCTGTTCTTGAAGAAGAACTTATAAGAACAGCAGCTTATCCACGTGTTTGAGCATGGTACCAGTCGCCAATCCTTCTGAACTCTTAAAAAGCTTAAAGACCTTTCCCATTGAATGTTTTTGTTTTATTTTGATTTTATGGTTTAAAGTTTGCTGGTGTTCTAAACAGTGATATGTATCATAATTTGTTCTGAAGGCGTTCAAGCAATAATAAAGCTTCAGTTTCTATAAAAATGTGATTCTTTGAAACTGTTTTGAAGTGTATGACAATCTTTCTTTTGCGTCGGTCACTACTGTCAGTGCCATATCCCATATGATTGTAACACTTAAAATTGCAGTATACCGGTACGAAATACCGATACGACCTAACAATACTGCAGTAATACCGGAACGACTTTGACCCACGGTACCCAGCTCTAATGATTAATTACGAAAACTCGGAGATTTACAGTTAAAGTGCCTTGAGCACCTCTTGAGCTGGAAAAGCGCTAAATAAGAGCAATTAAATAGACTAAACAAAGTGATTTCATTGACAATATTATAAATAGTTCCCTTGGTAATTTAATTTAAGTTAAATCGCAATTGTTTATAAGATAACTTAGTATTATTATAATCTTAGACTTGAAAACGGGGAACATGATTGAATGATAGGATGAAGAGGTGTTTTTTTCTTATCCTTGATATAATTCCCTGTTTTCTTACTCAAGCGCAATGGGGTTTCTTTCTTCTCATAATATGTTAAATATTACTAAAGTAAAATGAAAATCAAACAACAAAATTGAGCCTTTAAAGTGGATTTTTTTTTTCCTTAATCAGTTTTGGGCTATTGAATTATGTATTTAGTTAGTTTTTATATAACTCGTTTCTGGCTCAAGAGCTGCTCCACACGCTTGCCGATACGGGAACTAGCTCTAAACCGCCCGTGTGGTAAAACAACAATACTAACCACAAGTATATCAACTAACAAGTTAGCATCTCTCTTCTATGTCTCTATCGACGTGCGCGTACAACCGATTGCTTCCCTTTACATGCTTTGTGCTCCATAGAGCGTCATCGGCCTGAAATAACTTTTTAGAAACTTCAAAACCCAGGGGAATTATGGGTAGAGAAATCCTTTTCTGAAATAACGTCGGCTAAATCCTTCTTTAGTTTCTTTGCTCGAGCAAAGGCAACTTCATAGGTATGGAGCACTTCGTCCATTATAACTCCATCGCTGATAATACTGCTGACAAGTTTCTGCCTTTGTTCACTACCAGAAATATGCAGTTCCTCTCTCAACTTTCGTTTCATTTCAGCGAGCACATCTTCGCGAGAACAGATTTCCCAGAATTCTCTATTCTATTTTTAGGTTTGGGATTTCCCCGTCTCAGCTTGTAGCTAAACGGGACCACCGCACGTCGACTAGGGGCAATACGAGATGCTAACTTGTTAGTTGATATACTTGTGTACTAACCGATTTCATGGGGCAGCTCGTGACAGAAAACGGCGATGGTGGTACTGAAGCCCCCGGTGATGCTGGAAGCGAAGGCAGCACCGATCGCCAATCCGTCGCAAAAGTTGTGGATCCCGTCACCCAAAATCACCATAGCAGCCACCGCCGACATCGTCCCAGGCATTTCACCATGGTGATGAGAGTGGCCGTGACCCCCGTGACCTTCACCGGCATACGCTATTTCTTGAAGGTCACGGTCTGCTTTGTCTTTAAGGTCGCGGTCATGGCGAAGCAGCTCGTGCTGGTGATGATCGTGGTGGTGGGGATGATGACGGTGGTGGTGGTGGCCGTGGTGTTTGTTGTGGGTGGTTGCATCGTCGTCATTGTCGCTATCGTCGTCTGACAAGATGGCCGTTTCCCTGATATTTGGAGAAGATGGAGCGAAATACTCGTGTTCGTCTGTGAAAAACAATTTTACTTTTTAAAAAACACACATCTTCCATGGATTTTGTGTTGTTGTTGTGTCCATTTTTATTCATCAGATTAACATACAGGGTGGACCGATAAAGTGTTACCACTTTTTAATTGTACATACGTTTTTACAATAAAAACGTTTTCGAAAATTTTCTTCACAGAAATGTCACGGAAGCCCCAAATTATCATTTGATACCAAAGGTTTCACACTGTTTCACTCTTTCTGTTTAATAATTGAAGATATAATCCACGCTCTTCTCTGGATTATTGTTGCAACATGCACATTGAAGTTTGTGATGACATTGCCACACATCTCAAGTGGGATTCTCCGAATTTCCTGACGGATGTTGGTCTTCATGGCCCAATGATCTGTGGGTTGTTGTAGTACACTCTCTCCTTCATGTTCCCTTATAGTAGTAGTCTGCGGGGAAAAGATCATGGGAGTAGGCAGGTCATGAGTTGTCTGTGCGCCATGAGTTAAGCCTATAAGCCTATCTTAAGGAAAGAATTGTTTCAGAAAATCCAGTGAAAAAATTGATTGTGTTTGGTATCAAATGATAATTTGGACAATTTTGTAAATAAAATTTTCGAAAACGTTCTCATTAAAAAACACACAACTTATTTACGATTAAAAAGTGGTAACATTTTATTGGCCCACCTTGTATGATGTAACATCCATGAATTTGCCAAACGTTGTACAACAATAATAGGTATAAAAACATAACTAAAGAACGAAAAGTAAATAAGTGAGTCAGTAAGTAAGAAGACGAAGAAGAAGAAAGTAGGCGTTCTTTAAGATTGTCCCTAAAGGTTACAATGTTAAGAACGTCCCTAAAGGATACAATGTTAAGAACGTCCCTAAAGGATACAATATTAAGAACGTCCCTAAAGGATATAATGCTAAGAACGTCCCTAAAGGATACAACGTTAAGAACGTCCCTAAAGGATACAATGTTAAGAACGTCCCTAAAAGATACAATCTTAAGAACGTCCCTAAAAGATACAATCTTAAGAACGTCCCTAAAGGATACAATCTTAAGAACGTCCCTAAAGGATACAATCTTAAGAACGTCCCTTTCTACCCACACCTTGGACAAACATGAGGTCAACCAGGAGGAGGAGGAGGAGGAGTCAGCGGGTGCGAAAGAAATAGAATGGCTGGATCACTATACAATATTACATTGCCAGCCCGCAATAAATAAATACGTACTTGTTACTGCAACAGCAGGAGGTTGATGTCCTGCGTTGGCCGTAAGCATCTCCGTCTGAAGTTGGGTTAGCTTTTTCTGAAAGTAATCCACGGAACATAAATAATTCATAAACATTCTATCGCTGTTTGACCTTTATTTATTTAAAGGACAGGGACACTGAACAGTTTTACTATCAATCAGTCAAAACAGCATATGATTTGCTTTTGTACAGCGCTTTTTGTTCAGCTCCAAGATCAGCTCAAGGCACTGGCCGAGAATAGAATCTAACTCAAGTCGTCCACTGCTTGAGGAGCACCACACAAACACAAAAACCAGGCCATCTTCAACGACCCAGAGGAATACAATGGCGTAGTGCTTCGTCAGTGTTCCTTATAGTCATTGTCTCTCTCTCTCTCTCTCTCTCTCTCTCCCTCTCTCTCTCTCTCTCTTTCTTTCTCTCTCTGTCTCTCTCTCGCTCTTTGTCCCTCCCTCCGTTCTCTCTCTCTCTCTCTCTCTCTCTCTCTCTCTCTCTGTTTGTCCCTCCCTTTGTTTCTCTCTCTCTGTCTCTTGCTTTATCTGTCTGTCTCTCTCTCTGTCCCTCTGTCGTTGTGTCTTTTTGTCTGTCTGACTACCTCTGTCTCAGTCTCCGCGTCTCTCTCTGTGTCTCTATCTCTGTCTTTTTGTCTTTCTTTCTTCGTCTTTCTATCTGTTTTTGTCTTTCTTTCTCTGTCTTCTCTCTCTGTGTCTTTCTCTCTCTCTCTCTCGCTCTTTGTCCCTCGCTCCGTTTCTCTTTCTCTGTTTGTCCCTCCCTTTGCTTCTTTCTTTCTGTCTCTTTCTTTATCTGTCTGTCTCTCTCTCTTTGTCTGTCTCTCTCTGCCCCTCTGTCCTTGTGTCTATCTGTCTGTCTGACTGTATCTGTCTCAGTCTCCGCGTCCCTCTCTGTCTCTCTCTCTGTCTCTATCTATCTCTAGCTTTCTTTCTTTCTATCTTTCTCTTTCTTTGTCTGTCTTTCTCTCTCTCCACCCTCCTTTTCTCTTTCTCTAACCTTCAGTTTCTTTTTTTCTCGGCGTAGTCCAAAGATGGTCAGAAGTCTTTCCGAAATGAAGAAGAGCAGGAGTCCTGACAGCGCCACCACGCCTTTCCACACCGGCGCCAAGTCCTCCTTGTGGTCGCCGTCGCCTTCGCTGTTGGTGATGCTGGTGTCGCTGTCGTTGTGGCTGCTGTTGCCGTCGTGGTCGAGATGTGAGGAGTGCTGGTGAAGGTTGGATTCGTCATGGCCTCCGTGAGGTCCGCTTAGAGCCTGGAAATAAAAATAGTTTAAGGTGTGGCAATACGTTCTCAGCCCTGACCCACTTTGATCATTCCCAGCGATAGATCCTTTTCACATTCACAGTGAGTGTTGACTCCACTGGAAAATCAGCTTATATAAAAAAAGTACAGTTCTTTTGTAAATCAATAAACGTCGCCGTGTTTGTGCCTATTAATAGGTACTGCTATAGTTCTAAAAATAGCACCCACCAAAGCCGGTAAGAGGGAAAGACCATAACAGTTGCCCGCTAAGGTTCTCTGTTTTTAAGGTGACCCACTAGACCCTCCCCAATTTCACACACCAACGACGCGATCTTCAAACCGCGTGGTTCCTTCAAAACTAGAGTCAAAAGTCAAACGGTTATGGGATTGGTTTGATTTTGATTGTTGACACTTTGTTGTCCCTTTTTAATCCGGACCCTGTACCGTTACAAAGGGGAAATAACTCCCTGTCAGAAAAAAACTGAGTCTGTTTGAGCAACGCGAGTCCCTTTTATCATTGTTTAACGTAACAACAACGCCAAGTGGAAAAACATGTGTCGCCAACAATAAACACATTCTTCCACTAGCGGGCCCTTTAAACTGCATCAATCTTGTTTGATAGGTTGCCTACCTTCATTAACGTTATTGAATACAGTCTATCTAACATCCCACATGTTGTTTGATAGGTTGCCTACCTTCATTAATGTTATTGAATACAGTCTATCTAAATTCCCACCTGTTGTTTGATAGGTTGCCTACCTTCATTAATGTTATTGAATACAGTCTATCTAACATCCCACCTGTTGTTTGATAGGTTGCATCCCTTCATTAATGTTATTGAATACAGTCTATCTAACATCCCACCTGTTGTTTGATAGGTTGCCTCCCTTCATTAATGTTATTGAATACAGTCTATCTAACATCCCACATGTTGTTTGATAGGTTGCCTCCCTTCAGTAATGTTATTGAAAACAGTCTATCTAACATCCCACATGTTGTTTGATAGGTTGCTTCCCTTCATTAATATTATTGGATACAGTCTATCTAACATGCCACAAACAACATTTAGATTTCCGATTTCTAATTACGATTTCCCTTTTACGCCACCTGTTTGAGCGATGAATGTGCGTTGGTTGTGCATGCATGAGAGTCTGTGTAACACGTGCGCGTGTATGTTGTTACAGATCGCCGCCCTTTTAGTCGTATGTAGGAATAAGGCGCGTATAGCAACCGATATTATTTCAATTTTTAAAAATATATATAAATATTTTTGGGTGCTAAATTTCTCTCCGCACAAAAAAAAAAACAAAACAAACAAGAAATTTTAAAAAAATAAACAATTGGGACAACTTACGTGCGGCAAAAGATGGAGAAGAGCGTCACCCGCCAGGGCGCCCACGGCCAGAGCCACGAGGAACTGGAGAAGACTCTTGTAGAACATTCTGCGCATGATTGGAATGGCCGCCACCCCGAGCACCCCTACAAGGGAGATCACTAGCACAGCCACGCTGCTGTACACCCACACTGCAAGGGACATAACAAGCGTGAAGCCCAAACTATTTGAGTAACCATTGGTGTATTTTAGTATTACAGTTTATTTGCGTATTTTTTTCAATTAATTACTTTTGGAGGGGGGAGGGGGAAAGGAGAAGGTACAAAGCCAAAATATTTAGATTTAAATGTATCTTTTTTTTTGGAGTGGGTTGTGGACTGCGGTTGAGGGGCGGGAATGTAGGTTTTGCTGTTGTTTTTGGTAATGGTGGTGATCTTTGGTATTTGGGCGCATTACATGTGGACATCATCATAATTATCAACAACAACAACAACAACAACACCATCATCATTATCAACAACAATAACATCATCATCATCAACATCATCATCATCAATAACAACAACATCGTCATTGCTATCAACATGACATACCCATGGGAGCGACGTCGCTGGGTCCAGAAGAGGCAGACGTAATGGAAACAGTTTCATCGTCGTGGTGATGGTCGTGGTCATTGACGTCAGCACTGTTCATATCCGCGATGAAAAACACAACAAGCCCAATTTAGTTTGAAAATCGCGCAAAGCGGAAAATTAAATATATAAAATAACATTTTTAAGTCATATCCTATCCTATCCTATCCCGTAACTCGGAAGTCGTAGGGGCACCACAGATGATCGTTTAACCAGCGTACTCCATCTTTCCATGTCCTCAGCAACCCTGATGGTTTCGTTCAGTGTCAAACCAGTCCATTTTTTAATGGTGTCCTCCCACCTCTTTTTCGGTCTTTTCTTCTTCTACATCCTGGCACTGTGCCTTGCAGGATGGTCTTTATTATTATTATTATTATTATTATTATTATTATTATTATTATTATTACTACTACTACTACTACTACTACTACTACTACTACTACTACTACTACTACTACTACTACTACTACTACTACTACTATTACTATTACTACTTAAAAACGTCACGTCACCAGATCATTAGGTCTTAATTATTATTATTATTTTTTTTTAAACGTTATTTTATGTATTCTATTATTATTATTATTATTATTATTATTATTATTATTATTATTATTATTATTATTATTATTGTTATTTCATTTATTTAAAAAAATAGTAGTAGTAGTAGTAGTAGTAGTAGTAGTAGTAGTAGTAGTAGTAGTAGCAGTAGTAGTAGTAGTAGAAGTATAGTAGTAGTAGTAATAGGAGTAGTAGTAATAGGAGTAGTAGTAGTAATAATAGTAGTAGTGCTACTACTACTACTACTACTACTACTACTACTACTACTACTACTACTACTACTTGGTGGAAAGGTTACAAATTATTATTTTCTTCATCATCATCATCATCATCATCATCATCATCATATCATCATCATCATATCATCATCATCATATCATCATCATCATCTCAATATATACTGTTCCTCCGCCCCACACACCCACCACCACTACAATTCTCTCTCTCTCTCTCTCTCTCTCTCTCTCTCACCCATGGTGGAGGTGTTGAGCCTGATGGAGGTGACAGCCAGTGTTGTCCAGTTGGTCAATCAACGCAGGACACAGCAGCAGAAACTTTTGAAGGTCAAGGACATCGAAAAGGTCAAAGTGGAAGGCCGCTAGCAACTCTTTGAGCGGATGACACTGCCAACACCATTAACATACAACTGAATCATCATCATCATCATCATTACCGTCATCATCATCATCATCATCAACACCATCAGCATCACCATCATCAACGTCATCATTATCATCATCATCACCATCAGTATCACCATCATCATCATCATCATCATCATCATCAATATCATCATAATCATCATCATAGTAATTATCGTCATCATCATCATCATCATCATCATCATCATAATCGTAATTATCATCATCATCATCATCATCATCATCATCATCATCATCATCATCATCATCATCATCAATATCATCATCATCATCATCATCATCATCATCATCAATATCATCATCATCATCATCATCATCATCATCATCATCATCATCATCATCATCATCATCAATATCATCATCATCATCATCATCATCATCATCATCATCATCATCATCAATATCATCGTCATCATCATCATCATCATCATCATCATCATCATCATCATCAATATCATCGTCATCATCATCATCATCATCATCATCATCATCATCATCATCATCAAACACACCTATTTGGGACACAATATTGGAACTCCAGCGTCTTAAGCAGTTCTTAATATATAAAAACGATTAAATAAATTAATAATTTAATTAACTATTTAAATAATTAATGGCATGCTTTGGGCAGACTTCATGGGTTTAGTATGGCCTGTTATAAAATAAGTTATTATTATTATTATTATTATTATTATTATTATTATTATTATTATTATTATTATTATTATTATTAACATAGCTAAGATATACCTTGAGCATGTCTACGATATTAATATGTGCACTAGACAAATGCCGTTTAGATTGGATTCAGTTAACGAGTCTTCAAGAATAATAAAAACTGATTTTCGTGGAGAGGCGCTCTTTGTTTTCAGATGGCGGTAGGAAAGCATCCGTATCACATATAAACACACAAATATATAAATGACAAAAACAATAATGTTAACAAATAACTACTACTACTTATAACGACGACGACAACGGCAAAAAAAGGAAGGAATAGAAAGTGTAGAAAAATAAATAATAACTCAGTGTTCTTAATGAAAAACGCTTATTAGTTCATTTTCTACATGTTCATCCCATGTTCCCAAACGCTCTCTCTCTCTCTCTCTCTCTCTCTCTCTCTCTCTCTCTCTGTCTGTCTGTCTGTCTCTCTCTCTGTCTGTCTGTCTCTCTCTCTCTTTCCCTCCCTCTCCCTCTCTAAGAAGAAGAAAGTCTGTAACAACTTACCGTGGAATGATCAGTGTGTGTGTGGGTGACCGCTCGTTTGGGGCGTAGGGTTACCCCTCCAACGTTCGCATCCTTTTTATCGTTGGATTCGCTTGGCTTTGCTTGACCCTCTTTATCTGCCTTACTTTGGTCTTTCTCACCCTTTTCGCCTTCCATACCTTGTCCTTCATCGACCTCTGTGGCAAGTCCAATGTTTGCCATCAGGCGACGAAGGTCACTGAGGCGCAGGTTGTTTCTGAAACCGTATCTCTGGAAAATTTTCTCGACGAAAAACCCGCTTTCCTTGAAAGCGATCTCCTCCAGTCTCGACGTTGCGTTGAAAATGCGATCCAAGTGCACGTGCGCGTGCCATGAGGTCGTATCATTTGCTGATTGATTGGAAAGTTGTCCATTTTGTAACGGCTGATCCGACTGGCTGTGCGGAGGGTCGTCATTTTGAATCAAAGACAGCAGTTTGTGAGTTTGAAGATCGCTCAGTGTACTCGGTTCGCCACCAATCGCAGGTGCTATTCGATCGAGCAATGTTTCCGATTGGCTGGATGAGGTCACGAGAACATATTCAGAATCTGTTTGACTGCCCATAGTGCGAGGATCATCATTATGTTCAGGGTGTTCCTGGTGATCATGGTGATCGTGATCGGCAGCCAGGCAACCGCGTGTGTGACACAGCACCAAGCACAGGCACCATCCATAATACATACACTTCCTCATCATTGTGGACTTTTAATAAGCACGTTAAAACTTCTTGGAGAAATCCCTCACTATGTTTCTAACACCACAATATATTGTGTATGTTTTTGTTTTTTAAACTTTCAAGCCCCAGTCTTACAAACATACAAGCAACGATCACATTATTCAGTGCAGTCTGGAAGTCTGAAGTTCCACGCAACTAACATATGACACGTTTATTTGTCAACAAGCCAATAAAGTCAACGAAGAAAGTTTTCAAAATAATTTTGAAGTCCGAAGTTCCACAATATATATATTTTTTTTTAATGAAGTAAATTTCTTTTATGTTGTGTCTTCTTCTTCTTAAATTATTATGCAAATTCGAATAAGTTCTTTGAAAACCGCAACTTTAAATCTGCAAGTTTTTTTTTCATATATATAAGTGGGTTTAGTACGATTAAACAAATGATGCAGCTCTTGATTTGTCCAAACGAAGTCTGTGAGGGTCTTTCCAATTCTGCTGAGTTTTTGGTGACGCCTCTCAATTTAAATCCGTTCTCGGAACCTTATGGGGAGGTCGATCTGGGCATGCGCAATGGCTGATATGCAAATGTGTTCTTTCAAGACGTTATCCAATCCTAACTCTGCTTTGAGACGAGCGGGTACCACCTCTTCTGAAAAAAATAAACAAAATCTATTTAGGAAAAATCAAACAATAACCCGGATGTATATTTTGAAAAAACAGGTTCGGGGAAATAAAGATTTGAGGTAGGACCGGGGGGGGGAAGGGGGGGGGGATATAGGCTGGGAGTGGATTTTGTGATTTAATACAAGTAGAACACACACACATTCACGCTCACACACACACACACACACACACACACACACACACACACACACACACACACACACACACACACACACACACAAGGGAATAAAAAAACAGATTATCGGATGAAAAGTTGTAAAATGTAAATAATAAGACCAGGATGTGGAGAGCCCCGGGCCAGGCTGGGTTTGGCATGTATTCCAATAACAACGAACATGTATATCAAACTCAACAAAATATGAACATCAAAGAGAGAGAGAGAGAGAGAGAGAGAGAGAGAGAGAGAGGGGGGGGGGGGGGGGAGAGAGAGAGAGAGAGAGAGACACTTTGACACTTTTTGACACTTTGACACTTTAATAATGAACAATGACCTTTGGCCCACTTCATGGTTGACAATCAACAAGGGAGCTTTAAATAAAAATAAAAATTACACTTTTAGGCATATGAAGAAAAAGGCGCATTGCAAAATCTGACTTCATTCATACCGTATCTCATTCCATTTACATTCTGTCTCTTAAATATCAATGTCATGTACTCCTTTAACTTGCCCATTGCATTATTGCTAATTTGTAATTATTATCTTTTACTGGTTAATTTAAAGTAAGCAATTGACATTCTCCTATTATAATTTTCTGTATGCCCACTCATCTCTTGATTTATTGTCATTTTATTTCCTCCTCCTAGATCCTCGAGAGAGAGAGAGAGAGAGAGAGAGAGAGAGAGAGAGAGAGAGAGAGAGAGAGAGAGAGAGAGAGAGAAAGTCAGAGAGAGAAAGTCAGAGAGAGAGAGTGGGAGAGAGAGAGAGAGAGAGAGAGAGAGAGAGAGAGAGAGAGAGAGAGAGAGAGAGAGAGAGAGAGAGAGAGAGGAGAACAGATCTAATTAGTGTCTAAACAGTCTTATTTTCTATAGGGTTATTTCAGCTACTTTTTTTTCTCTGTGTGATTTGACAAAGGCCTGAGGGAATATGATCTGGTCCTGATGGAATACAAACCTTGTAAACATTGTAGTCTTATTGGTTTTTTTAGTATATATATATATATATATATATATATATATATATATATATATATATATATATATATATATATATATATATATATATATATATATCCTATCCTATCCTGTCCCATAACCCGAAGGTCGTAGGGGCACCACAGATGATCGCTTAACCAGCATACTCCATCTTTCTCTGTCCTCAGCAGCCCTCATGGCTTCGCTCAGTGTCAAACCAGTCCATTCTCGAATGTTGTCCTCCCACCTCTTTTTCGGTCTCCCCCTTCTTCTACCTCCTTGCACTGTGCCTTGCAGAATGGTCTTTGCAAGGCCTGATGATCTGGTGACGTGGCCATACCATCGGAGTTTCCGTTTCTTCACCACTGTGAGCAGGTCATCGTGTTGTCCAATGGCTTGTGTGATGGTCTGTCGGACTTCAACGTTGGTGATGTGTTGGGTATAGGAAATGCACAGAAGTCTTCTGTAGCACCTCATCTCCATGCTTTGTATTCTTCGTTGGAGATCTGCTGTGAGGGTCCATGCTTCGCAAGCATATAGGAAGATGGAGATGACCAGAGAGCGCAGCAGTCTTACTTTGGAATGTAGACTGATGGTTCTGTCTTTCCAAATGGGCTTCAACCTTGTCAGGGCAGCAGTTGTTTGTGCGATCCTGGAGAGGACTTCCTGTCGAGACCCATTGTCTGACACAATGGCTCCTAAATATTTGAAGCTGTGCACTGTGTTGAGGGATTGGCCTTGTACTTTGATGTCCATGTTGATGCCATTGGTGTTGTTGGTCATCATTTTGGTCTTCTCTGCACTTATTTCCATTCCATAAGCTCTGGAGGTGGTGTCAAGCCTCTGTACAAGCTGTTCAAGTTCTTGTTCCTCTCCAGCCAATCCATCAATATCATCCGCAAAACGAAGATTGGAGATTGCTCTGCCCCCTATGCTGACTGTGCCTTCGTGATCTGCAAGAGCACCTGGAATGCCAAGGTTGGCCAAGATGCGCACCACAACTGGGGAGACACATGCGGACCCCACTGCAACAACGAGACAAATGACAGGGGTCTGAGGCTATTGGAGTTTGCCAGATACAACAATCTGGTACTGGCAAACACGCTTGGTCTCCACAAAAAATCCAGACGATGGACATGGCACAGTCCCGGCGGGGAACATCACAACCAGATCGACTACATCATGGTCAAGAAACGCTTCAGATCAAGCATCAACATTGGCAGGACACGCACTTTTCCAGGAGCAGACATTGGAAGTGACCACGATCTCGTGATGATGTCTTTCCGGCTCCATTTGAAGAGAGTAAATACAGCAAAGTGCACTAGGCTGAAGTTCGACCTGGACAAACTGCAAGACCCGGAGGTGGCAAAAATATTTCAGGCCACAATTGGAGGGAAATTTGCACCACTGCTTATTTTTGGGGCAGGCGAAGTAGATGTCAACACCATGACCAATACCTTTAACTCAGCTGTAACAGATGCCGCCACTGAGATCCTTGGCAAGCACCGACCAAAGAAGAAGCCGTGGATCACACCTGAACTTTTGGATCTGTGTGATAAACGAAGAGAGTTAAAAAAGAAAAAGAACACCTCACAGGGAGCTGATGTCTACCGAAAAATCAACAATGACATCCGAAAAGGCATGCGCACAGCAAAGGAGAACTGGATAGAAGATCAATGCCAGGAAATAGAGAACAATCTGAACAAGAACAACAGCAAGAAGGCCTACCAGACTGTGAAGCGGCTGACAAGTGTTAAACAGCCCAAAGTCTCCACTATCCAAAGCAAGTCTGGCATTTGCCTTACAGAAGAACAAGAAGTCTTGGACAGATGGACAGAGTACTGCTCTGACCTTTACAACCATACACCAAATGGAGACCCATCAGTTCTAGCATGTCCCGAGAGCAGAGAAGAAGAAGAAATCCTCCCAATTCTCCGGGAAGAAGTTGAGGCAGCAGTGCAATCGCTGAAGAAAGGGAAGTCAGCGGGAGTGGACAACATACCAGCGGAACTGCTACAAGCAGGAGGAGAAGCGATGACTGATGCTCTCACCATTATCTGTAACAAGATCTGGCAGAGTGGGGAATGGCCTACACCATGGACCCAGTCGCTTGTCATCACTCTTCCCAAAAAAGGTAACCTTCAGGAGTGTGAAAATTACCGCACCATCAGCCTCATCAGCCATCCCAGCAAGGTCCTCCTGAAAATAATACTCAACAGGTTGAAACCACAAGCTGAACAAATCATAGCTGAAGAACAAGCAGGATTCATGGCAGGGCGAAGTACCACTGAACAGATTTTCAACCTCAGAATAATCTGTGAGAAATACCTACAGCACCAACAACATCTATATCATGTGTTCATAGACTTCAAGAAGGCATTTGACCGAGTCTGGCATGCAGCTCTATGGGCAACCATGAAAGTGTACAACATCAGCCCTAAAATTATAGAAGTCATCAAAAGCCTGTATGACAAGGCTACCAGTGCAGTCCTCCATAACAGCGTCATCGGGAACTGGTTCAGAACAACAATCGGTGTGCGTCAAGGATGCCTACTCTCCCCAACACTCTTCAACATCTTCCTAGAGCGCATCATGTCAGATGCTCTTGCAGATATATATATACAATTATCTGAAACAAACATGCACGTGCATGGACACCTAAAGAAGTAAAATATCAAATGATTTATACTACACGAATTAAAGATAATCTAAGTCCAAAGAAAAGGAAACACCAAGGGAATCCGTAATTAGTCTAATAATAATTAAAGGTGGGTAAAAGGTAAAAAAGGTAGTCCCATAGCCTTGTGGCCGTAGGGGAGCGTGATGTTGGAGATCACACTTATCTTGGGCCAGCGTAATGAGGGTGATGCCCAACTCTCTCCCTCGCTGCTTTACCTTCCCCACCCTCAAGAGAGTAGGTACTCAATCACAGTTGAGTCAACTGGGGGCGTTGTTGTTTGTCGCTTCACACCTTAGCGGTCACCCATCCAAATGCTAACCGCACCGGACGGTGCTTCACTTTCGACACAGTAGCGAGTGCTCCAACCACTGCACTATCCGACACCAAAGGTGGGTAACGAAAATTCTAAATCAAGACTTACTTTCTTTACAGGAAGAGTTTTTAAAGTGCAAAACTAACTAAGTTTACATGCAATTTCAACTGTTTATGAGTACAAATCAGTTATTTTCAAATAAAAAAAATCTGAATATTAGTCAAAGTCTAAATAAAATTCAAAACTGTTAGCAAATTTGTAAGCACGTAGAGATTAGCAAGTCAGAACGGAAGGGAACCTTGAGGAATGAAGAGGGGGGGGGGGGGAGAAATGGAGTGTGGTTTGTGGAAAGGAAGAGAGAGAGAGAGAGAGAGAGAGAGAGAGAGAGAGAGAGAGAGAGAGAGAGAGAGAGGGGGGGAGAGGGAGAGAGAGAGAGAGAGAGAGAGAGAGAGAGAGAGAGAGAGAGAGAGAGAGAGAGAGAGAGAGAGAGAGATGCCGACGGTGATGCAGGCATTATTGCCAATATAAGGAAATGTACCAGGTGTTGTGAACAATGTCACTTGGCAAAATAAAAAGAACTAACTTACAAACACTACTTGAAGGGAAATGGGAAGAAGAGAAAGATAGTGGGGCCGGGGGAGAGGAGAGAGGGTAAAGGTAAAGCAGGATTCACCTTTCATTCATGTCATTGTGTGTCAATATGGGTGCGCTCTCTTAAACAGTGCGGGGTAGTAGGAAGGGTGGAGGTGGGGGGAAGGGGGAAAAATGAGAAATGGACTCGGGAGGACTAAATGATATAATGCTGCATCTATAGGGATTATTAAAGAGATAATATGGTAATCATGTATATTAAGGGGCCAGTACTGACTGGCGAAGGGTGCCTTTTTTTATTAAATGTATATAATTAGTTAATGCAGACTGAATGACACCAAATTTAGCAAAGTTATATACTTTTAGATGTATTTGTGTAATATGCATCTTAATTTTGCTTAAATTAATTTTTTTCAAGTTAAAAAATAAATAAAATAAAATAATACATAATCGCGAAAAAAAAGGAATATGTTCACTTTAAACAAGATAATTGCATTTACAGCCAAAACAATTAACTGAAACTTTCTAATTATGTTTTTTGGGTCATTTTCTGGATTGTGAACTACAGGCAAGCCAAACCCTTTGATAGTTTATGAATTAGGGACAATATATTTTTATTTATATTTTATTTTTAAAAATCAGGGATATGACTAATATAAAAAAGATTCTACTGGCTGGATTAACTTTATTTTAGTTCACAATCCAGATATATGTCTTAGCTAATTGTATACCAAATTTCACAGCTTTATCTTGAAAATTTACAGAGATATGGTGTAAAAACCATGCGCTCCATGTAATTTTTGGACAAAAAGTCACTTGTGAATTTAATACTAAAACTGAGACCTACCAGCTTTGTATGCACCTGCTAAAATAGGGATATCCCTCCATATCCACCAGTTCTTCTTCCCTTTCAAGTCTGTGCAGTCTCAGCATTCTCCTGTACTCCTTTGAGGCTTTAAAAGTCTGTCGCTGTACCATGAGCACACAATTTCTGTTCTGTATGAGTGGGCGTGGCAGCCTGGGTGGGGTTCGATTCTTCAGGACATTCTTGATCAGCTACTTCATAAGTAACACTATCATGACATGAGTAACAATCGCTGAACTTTCACTTTCACTAACAGCATCAGAGACACATTTTGACACTAGTCTGGGCTTTTTGCTGTACCGATTTTCGTGGAAACTTCGCTTTCGTGGCCTTTTACCACGTGTTTTATGATCAGAAGGCATGTTTACTCACAACACCACAACAATTGCAGAAATATCAACTTTAGATCAAAACTTTCGCTAAAACTTGCTTACCGGAAATGTATTGAGGGAGCCAATAGCCTTATTATTTGTTTAGTGAGGGAGGAGCTCATTATTTTTATGCTGTATCAGGATACTGAAACTGATGAAAAAAATAAAGCAGGAAGTTGGAATTTTTTGCAGGAGGGTACCCTCCTATAAACTGAAATATCTAAAAAAACTATTTCAGATAATTACAAATGGTAAACTATGTAATAAAATACAAATATTCAGCAATATTGAACACCATTTTATTTTACAAATCTAAAAAAAGTGATTTTTGGTCAAAATCTAGTCAGTACTGGCCCCTAAAAGGTCTAGGTTATACGGACAACGTTTCCATAGAAAGTCAAGTCCCTATAAAGGTCCATAAAGGTATCACATATTCATTGTTGGTTCCGTTGTACCCAATCACAACCTTTTAAAGATAAGATGCGAGGTTTATTCCTGAGGGAACATTGACCTTGGAGTGAGTCAGACATAAGGGAACCTAAAGCGTAGGACTGTAGACCTGGGGGAAACTAAGCATGCTTCTTCTTCTGTTGTCCTTAATGTTCTGTGAAATAGTATAACGCTGACAAATGTTACTACAGGCTCTGAAGATGACATAGATAGCTTATCATAATGATTAAGGGTTTGACAAAGCGTACAAATAAGGCTATAATACCTACAGCTTATAAATAGGGGTATATTACCTACAGCTTACAAATAGGGGTATATTACCTGCAGCGTACAAATAGGGGTATATTATCTACAGCGTACATATGGGGGTATATTACCTACAGCGTACATATGGGGGTTATATTAGCAACGGCGTACATATGAGGGTATATTTCCTACAACGTACAAATAAGGGTATGTTACCTATAGCGTACAAATAGGGTAAATTACCTACAGCGCATATATGGGGGTATATTACCTACAGCGTACAAATAGGGGTATGTTATCTACAACGTACAAAAAGGGGTATATTATCTACAGAGCACAAATAGGGGTATATTATCTACAGCGTACATATAGGGGTATATTACCTACCGCGTACAAATAGAGGTATAATACCTACAGCGTACAACTAGGGGTATATTACCTACAGCGTATATCTGGTGTATATTACCTACAGTGTTCAAATAGGGGTATGTCACCTACAGAGTACAAATATGGATATATTACCTACACCGTACAAATAGGGGTATATTACCTACAGTGTACATATGGGGGTATATTACCTACAGCGTACATACGGGAGTATATTAATCTACAGCGTACAAATAGGGGTATATTCCCTACAGCGTACAAAAAAGGGTATATTACCTACAGCGTACAAATAGGGGCATGTGAACTACACCGTACAAATAGGGGTATATTACCAACAGCTTACAAATAGGAGTATGTTACCTATAACGTACAAATACGGGTATAATACCTACAGCGTACAATTAGGGGTATATTACCTACAGCGTACATATGGGGTGGGGGCATAAACCTACAGCGTACATATGGTGTATATTACCTACAGCGTACATATGGTGTATATTACCTACAGCGTACATATGGGTGTATATTACCTACAGCGCACATATGGGTGTATATTACTTACAGCGTACATATGGGTGTATATTACCTACAGCGCACATATGGGTGTATATTACTTACAACGTACATATGGGTGTATATTACCTACAGCGCACATATGGGGGTATATTACCTACAGCGTACACATGGGGATATATTACCTACAGCGCACATATGGGTGTATATTACTTACAGCGTACATATGGGTGTATATTACCTACAGCGCACATATGGGGGTATATTACCTACAGCGTACACATGGGGATATATTACCTACAGCGCACATATGGGTGTATATTACTTACAGCGTACATATGGGTGTATATTACCTACAGCGCACATATGGGGGTATATTACCTACAGCGTACACATGGGGATATATTACCTACATAAAACATAAAGGGATCCGATTTGACCATGGCCCCTCGACTGATCCTTTTAATATTCAGCCTACATACATACAGCGTACACATGGGGGTATATTACCTACAGCGTACACATGGGGGTATATTACCTACACAAAATCAACATCATTTAAAGGGATCCACTTTGACCATGGCCCCTCGACAGATCCTTTTTACATTGACAGTGAGTGTTGCCGCACTGAAGAAAAAAGCTTGCAACACACACAAAGTCTTTCCAAAGTATAGCTAGTTTGAAATGAATAAGTTCCCTAGCTGTTGTGCCTATTAATGGCAACGGCGAGCCAACATTCTTGAACTAAAAATAGCATTAATATCTAAGGCCAACGTCGGTAAGGGACAATACTCGTGAAAAAAAAATTGTTCGGTGAGGTTTTTGGTTTTAGGTTGATAAAATAGACCCTACCCTACCCTACCCTACCCTACACTACCATCCCCTATCCTACCCTACCTAACCCTACCCTACCCTACCCTACCCTACCCTACCCTCCCCTATCCTACCCTACCCTACCCTACCCTAAATTACACCCTTACATCAAAGCCGCACTGTGGAGACCGGGTTATTCGCTCAGAAATAAGGTCACTGGTCACACGGCTATGGTACTGATGTATCGTTAAAACAGGGGCAATCACTCCCCGTCAGAACCGCGTTGGATAATTCAAAGGTTAGCTTTGAATTGAGCAACGAAAGCCCACGTCATCATTGCTTAATGTAATAACAGTGCCACGTCATCATTGCTTAATGTAATAACAGTGTCACTTCAGCATTGCTTAATGTAATAACAGTGCCACGTCATCATTGTTTAATGTAATAACAGTGCCACGTCATCATTGCTTAATGTAATGACAGTGCCACATCATCATTGCTTAATGTAATAACACATTCCGTCGTCACGGATCCTATTGAAAATGCGCAGCGAGTGGTACTCACGCCTCGCCGGAAAAACTGAGAGTAAACCTAAACACATAACCTCTTGGAAAGTACGGTATAATATATTATAAATCATTAAATGCATGCTTGTGTAATATATTCTTTTTAAGATCGTCAAGGTTATGGTGACTTAGCCTGCGTGAACTGGAATGAGGAGGGGTAAAATCTTTGCCTTCCGCTGGTTTGGACTTGTCTGGTATTCAGAGAAGTTGTAACTGCTCTGCCACTCGGCCACACGGCCGATAATTTTACCGACGCTACCCCCCTCCAGTAACTCGTACCCTTACCGAGGCAAAAATGGCGAATACAATTGTTTTTGCAATGATTTTGCATCGGAGTCGAAAGAACAGCGTCTTTCGGGACAATTATGTCCTATCCTATCCTATCCTATCACGTAACTCAAAGGTCGTTGGGGCACCGCAGATGATCGTTTAACCAGCGTACCACAGCTTTTTCTGTTCTCAGCAACCCCCATGGCTTCGTTCAGTGTCAAACAGTCCATTGAGGAACAAGAACATGAACAGCTGGTACAGAGGCTTGCCACCACCTCCAAAGTCTATGGAATGGAAATAAGTGCAGAGAAGACCAAATTGATGACCAACACCAATGGCATCAACATTGACATCAAAGTCCAAGGCCAATCCCTCAACACAGACGGGTGTGCATAGCTTCAAATATTTTAAGAGCCATTGTATCAGACAATGGGTCCCGCCGGAAAGTCCTCTCCAGGATCGCACAAACAACTGCGGCCCTGACAAGATTGGAAGCCATTTGGAAAGACAAGACCATCAGTCTACATACCAAGGTAACGCTGCTGCGCTCCATTGTCATCTCCATCTTCCTCTGTGCTTGCGAAACATGGACCCTCACAGCAGACCTACAACGAAGAATACAAAGCATAGAGATGAGGTGCTACAGAAGACTTATTTTGCTTTTTGTGGCCCTAAACAATGGAATTCGCTGCCAGCTAACATTCGCAGTATTGCGTCCACGCAGACCTTCAAGAAAGCACTCAAAACGCATCTTTTCAAGCATTACTTTCCCACTGATTGAACTCGCGAACATTACAATTTTTCAGCCTGCTGACAACCAGTCGACTGCCCTGTTTTAAACTGTTACCTTGTGGTGAATGCTTGTGTTCGTGTTGAAGTTCATCTATCAATTTTAAATAAGGTTATTTATTAATGTCGTACAAGTTCTTTTATACTACTAGTTTATTGAAATTTATCTGTTGTAGTTGAGTCTAGTCCTTTTAATGTTGTTATTCATGTCTTTTCATTGTGTTTTACTGTTTTAAAGAATGTTTACAATCTTATGTTTTTGTTTAATAAGTGTGTAATGTTTTTAGTTCTATTGCTTTAGTTAAATGATGTGATAATGATTTTTTTTAAATTGTGGACATGCACTTTGGCCAGGCGCTCGTACCTCTGTGTGTGTGTCTATGTGTGTCTGTTTGTGTACTGTTAATTACTTATTGTTTAGCAGTTTTTACTAGGCATGTTTATTTTGTTTTAACACTATTGCTTTTTTAATGCATTGTAAAGCGTGGCGTAAGTCTACCGTATTATTATTATTATTATTATTATTATTATTATTATTATTATTATTATTATTATTACTTCTGGGCATTTCCTATACCCAGCACATCACCAACAACGCAGTCTGACAGACCGTCACACAAGCCATTGGACAACACGATGACATGCTCATAGTAGTGAAGAAACGGAAACTCCGGTGTCACCAGATCATCAGGCCTTGCAAGGACCATCCTGCAAGGCACGGTGCACGGAGGCAGAAGAAGAGGGAGACAGAAAAAGAGGTGGGAAGACGACATTCGAGAATGGACTGGCTTGACACCTAATGAAACCATGAGGGTTGCTGAAAAAAGAGAAAGATGGAACACGCTGGTTAAACGATCATCTGTGGCGCCCCAACGACCTCCGGGTTACGGGATAGGATAGGATAGGATAGGATATTGGTGTAGTGGTTTCAGCACGCACTGGTAATGTTTCATGTTTCATGTTAAGCAACGTCGGGAAGGGTTACTACTTGGATGGGTGACTATGATAGCAATGTTTGATGTTAAGCAACGTCAGGAAGTGTTACTACTTGGATGGGTGACTATGATAGCAATGTTTTATGTTAAGCAACGTCAGGAAGGGTTACTACTTGGATGGGGAACCGTGCGTCAAAGGTAACCACCCAACGACTCCAAAAGATTGAAGCACTCGCACGGCACTCCCCAGTCCACCCAGCTGTAAATGGATGCCTGGCTCTCTTTACAACCGGTCAAGGTTAAGCAGCGAGGAAGAGGATAAAGGCAACACCCTCAATAAGCTGACCTACAGAAAAGGGAGGTCCCAAGCGCTCTCCTCCCCAACGATCGAACGGTTACGGGAACACTTTTACCTTTACCATCTTTCTATTGTCGCTGTTTGTCTTTGTGTCTTCGAGATGGTGTGGGTGGGGGAGGTGGTGTGGGTGGGCAAGAATAGCAGTGACCTCTATAATTTTAAAAAAAAGAGAAGAAAACGAATGCGTCAACAAAATGAAATAAATCTCTACACTTAATATTTGTTGATGTAAATACGTATTAACGTTTTGAGAAGTGTTGTTGATGTTGCGTGTTTTTATCTATTCAAACGCATCACTAATGACTGTCTATAAATCTTTGGGCGGTAACAAAGATTTACATTAAACTGAAGACTGGATCCCAACACAGAATTCAAAGCAAACATGTTTTTATGTTGTTGTGTTTTTTTTTTTATGTCATGCTGTTAGATTTTTATTGTGAATTAACGTTGAAATTGAACGTCCACGTGCACCCGGAACACGGGTATAACCATCCCAGGAAACAAGGGGTAAGGACCGAAATCAACACTGAACCTCTAGAGCAATCCTACTGCAAAGTCGGACAGTGAAAATGGCCACTTGTATCCTGCCCATCAAGGGACTTGGTCCTGATTTGGCTCGGAAGAGTCCGCTGGACCTCAAGCAATAATCTTGTATTGTTATCAAGGGACTCCAACCTTAGTCTCCTGTGTCAACGCTCTGCAGCTGACCTACGACCAAATGACCTCTGCCTTATTCGGTAACATTGTAATGGTAGCCTGCAGTAATTAGGATTTAGTTATTCAACTCTTTGCACTTGTTATCAACGCTCTGCAGCTGACCTACGACCAAATGACCTCTGCCTTATTCGGTAACATTGTAATGGTAGCCTGCAGTAATTAGGATTTAGTTATTCAACTCTTTGCACTTGTTTATATACGAAGATTGTAAAGAAGAAGAAGAAGAAGAAGAAGAAGAAGAAGAAGAAGAAGAAGAAGAAGAAGAAGAAAGAAAGAAAGAAAGAAAGAAAGAAAGAAAGAAAGAAAGAAAGAAAGAAAGAAAGAAAGAAAGAAAGAAAGAAAGAAAGAAAGAAAGAAAGAAGAAGAAAAAAGAGTAGGAGGGGGAGTAAATGGAACAAAAAGAAGAAGAAGAAGAAGAAGAAGAAGAAGAAGAAGAAGAAGAAGAAGAAGAAGAAGAAGAAGAAGAAGAAGAAGAAGAAGAGGAAGAAGAGAAGAAGAAGAAAGAAGAGAAGAAGAAGAAGAAGAAGAAGAAAGAAAGAAAGAAAGAAAGAAAGAAAGAAAGAAGAAAGAAAGAAAGAAAGAAAAGAAAGAAAGAAAGAAAGAAAGAAGAAAGAAAGAAAGAAAGAAAGAAAGAAAGAAAGAAAGAAAGAAAGAAAGAAAGAAAGAAAGAAGAAAGAGTAGGAGGGGGAGTAAATGGAACAAAAAGAAGAAGAAGAAGAAGAAGAAGAAGAAGAAGAAGAAGAAGAAGAAGAAGAAGAAGAAGAAGAAGAAAGAAAGAAAGAAAGAAAGAAAGAAAGAAAGAAAGAAAGAAAGAAAGAAAGAAAGAAAGAAAGAAAGAAAGAAAAAGAAGAAGAAAGAGTAGGAGGGGGGAGTAAATGGAACAAAAAGAAGAAGAAGAAGAAGAAGAAGAAGAAGAAGAAGAAGAAGAACAACAACAACAACAACAACAACAACAACAACAACCACAACAACAACAACAACTATCATCACTACCATCATCATCATCACTATCATCACCATCATCATCATCACTATCATCATCATCATCATCATCATCTTCATCATCGTCATCACCACTCCCATCACCACTATCACCACCAGCAACATCTACACCATCGTCATAGTTGCTGTTTTTGTTGTTGTCCCTACTTAAATCCCAGTTTAAGCACTATTTGGGTGTGTATTTGGGGGAGTATAAACTCGGTCGTACAGGCTTTCTCATTTCCCATTGATTGTAGCGCAAATAAAAAATTGTTTACCACCACGCTAAACAACAACAGAAAAAGTTCCAAGTCACAGTATATTAAATCACTTTGTAAACTTAATGACGCGTGTTAAGCCTGGCCGCAATAGTCTTAGTCCACGTGCACTGTTATGTAGATAGATTAAAGCCCAACGTCACATAGTTATAGCGAATAGGGGGCTGGGAAAGGGGGGAAAGGTCTAATAAAATACGCCACATGCACTTCGAGCCGTCGCTACCCTTATGAATATCCCAACCCTTCTCTCGCTTTCATCCTCCCTTCATCCTACCCCCCCCCTCCCCTCCTCTTCGCTTTGCCGTACTCTCCGGCCCACCTCTTCCTCGGACAGGACGCGACGTTTAGTTTCAAATTTCCCCAACTATTATTCAGCAAGAATACAGCAAAATTGTTTCTGCCAAGGGTGCGGAAACAGGAATAAAGAAAGCAAGAAAGAAAGAAAAGAAAGAAAAAGTAATATAATAAGCAACCAGAGATCTCTTTGCGTGATGTAGACATTGCATTAGGTTGTTTCACAAGATTAGCTCCAGACTTCACAGGCAGTTTTTCTGTACACTTCTCTCCATTTCACCTTGGCTCAGACCAGCACATCATACACAGGCCTCATTAATACAGACACACAAAGACTCTCTCTCTCTCTCTCTCTCTCTCTCTCTCTCTCTCTCTCTCTCTCTCTCTCTCTCTCTCTCACTCTCACTTTTCTTGGATCAAATTAATTCTAAACAAACTAGCCTTGTACTCTGCTGCAATCAAATTCACTGGCCTCCAACTGAGGCAGACTCCCGTAGGGGTGCCGGGGTTTTGTGTATAAACAGCAGCCCAACTTTCTGGAAATTTAGTGCTTTAAATTACCACTGTTTCTGGCATTCTGACGTGTTCTTTCTCGCTACGAATCTGTTCTATCAATCTACCACATGTATCTTTGTATCTAGACCAGTCACCATCCTGTTTCGTTGAAAACTCTTCCAAAACTTCTCGTCTGTTGGGTCAGCTTGGGGATATTGGACGCTTTATAATAATAATAATAAGAAGAAGAAGAAGAAGAAGAAGACAGGATGCTATGTACGCGCCTTTCCCCAAGGCTCAAAGCTCGGCGATCTATACCAACATACACGCTCACCTGTCTCATTTACCCTCACACACACCAAATCCACATACATCACTCAAACAGGTGGTGTAAAGGCAGGAAGATCTCTATTAGAAGACGGAAGAAAATCGAATTTTTATTTTTGAAATTTTTATATTGACTGCATCCTGTACCATTATTGAAGGGAGGGAGGAAACCGGAGTGCCCGGAGAAAACCCTCGGTGACCTCAATAGTCTCGTACCTAAGTCACATACGTTCGCTTCTTGCGGGAATCGAACCCGCGACCTTCGGCATAGGAAACCGGCTACTTTATGCCAAATGGTCACTAGGGTTTTCTTTGGTATTATTATTTAGCAATGTGTTCATTTTATATGTATGTGTTTTGTTAATATTTTGTAATGATGCTTATATTCTATTTAGTTTGTGTAAACGTGGGTTCGATGCCTCCCCTGCATGAGATGCCTTTATTGTAAAATGACCGGCTAGTGGAGTGCCTTTATTGTTACCATTAGGGTTGTTTCAGCAGATCATGTATACGGATCTGAGGTGAATCCTTTTTCAACCAAGTTGTGGTCTTGATTCGGCTTTTTGCAGTACGCTGGACCCTATAAACAATAAATAACTAACTAAATTAAGCAATATTAGGATGCAAATGGTGTTGGCCCTTCTGTAAAATATACTCCATATTTCTTCTGTCCTGCAAAAGAGATCTTTTCTGGCTACTATCAAACGGTTAGTTTTCGATGCAAATTATGTTATTGTCCCGCTATAATGCAAACTATCCTTCTTGGCTGCTAACAAAAAGTTCCTTGCTTCCCAACATAGGAAAGAATACGATATAAAAGAGCTTTCTCTTTCAATGCATGCCCCTAAAGCTTGGAATTAATTGCTTATTCTTCTGTCCGACAATGCCAAACTTTCGCTCTTTGGAGTCCTTTTGAATGTTAGAGTTTATATCCTGAATTTTTAGATCCTATGCCTAAATAACGGTTTTTGTGAAGACGTTGGCAATATAAATACAGAAATACGTCATAAGGTCTTCGGATACTACATATTCAATCTCAGCAGTGAATATGGCTGGATGGGTTCAGGGTCCGGGATGAGTTCTTACCAGTTCGCTCCTTTGACTATTGAATGTAGATATTCGAAGCCACGTCTCCCGGTACTTTTTCACCGCCAAATGTGTCTAACTTTACAATATATTTTACATTTGTGCTATTATACTGAAGTATTACTTTACAATATATTTTACATGTGTGCTAATATACTGAAGTATTACTTTACAATAGATTTTACATTTGTGCTGTTATACTGAAGTATTACTTTACAATATATTTTACATTTGTGCTGTTATACTGAAGTATTACTTTACAATATATTTTACATGTGTGCTAATATACTGAAGTATTACTTTACAATAGATTTTACATTTGTGCTGTTATACTGAAGTATTACTTTACAATATATTTTACATGTGTGCTAATATACTGAAGTATTACTTTACAATATATTTTACATTTGTGCTGTTATACTGAAGTATTACTTTACAATAGATTTTACATTTGTGCTGTTATACTGAAGTATTACTTTACAATATATTTTACATGTGTGCTAATATACTGAAGTATTACTTTACAATATATTTTACATTTGTGCTGTTATACTGAAGTATTACTTTACAATATATTTTACATGTGTGCTGTTATACTGAAGTATTACTTTACAATATATTTTACATGTGTGCTAATATACTGAAGTATTACTTTACAATAGATTTTACATTTGTGCTGTTATACTGAAGTATTACTTTACAATAGATTTTATATTTGTGCTATTATACTGAAGTATTACTTTACAATATATTTTACATTTGTGCTATTATACTGAAGTATTACTTTTACAATATATTATACATTTGCGCTATTATACTGAAGTATTACTTTACAATATATTTTACATTTGCGCTATTATACTGAAGTATTACTTTACAATAGATTTTACATGTGTGCTAATATACTGAAGTATTACTTTACAATAGATTTTACATTTGTGCTGTTATACTGAAGTATTACTTTACAATAGATTTTACATTTGTGCTATTATACTGAAGTATTACTTTACAATATATTTTACATTTGTGCTATTATACTGAAGTATTACTTTTACAATATATTATACATTTGCGCTATTATACTGAAGTATTACTTTACAATATATTTTACATTTGCGCTATTATACTGAAGTATTACTTTACAATATATTTTACATGTGTGCTAATATACTGAAGTATTACTTTACAATAGATTTTACATTTGTGCTGTTATACTGAAGTATTACTTTACAATAGATTTTACATTTGTGCTGTTATACTGAAGTATTACTTTACAATATATTTTACATTTGTGCTATTATACTGAAGTATTACTTTACAATAGATTTTACATTTGTGCTGTTATACTGAAGTATTACTTTACAATATATTTTACATTTGTGCTATTATACTGAAGTATTACTTTACAATATATTTTACATTTGTGCTGTTATACTGAAGTATTACTTTACAATAGATTTTACATTTGTGCTATTATACTGAAGTATTACTTTACAATAGATTTTACATTTGTGCTGTTATACTGAAGTATTACTTTACAATAGATTTTACATTTGTGCTATTATACTGAAGTATTACTTTACAATATATTTTACATTTGTGCTATTATACTGAAGTATTACTTTTACAATATATTATACATTTGCGCTATTATACTGAAGTATTACTTTACAATATATTTTACATTTGCGCTATTATACTGAAGTATTACTTTACAATATATTTTACATTTGCGCTATTATACTGAAGTATTACTTTACAATATATTTTACATTTGCGCTATTATACTGAAGTATTACTTTACAATATATTTTACATTTGCTCTATTATACATTACAATATATTTTACATTCGTTCTGTTATACTGAAGTATTACTTTACAATATATTTTACATTTGTGCTATTATACTGAAGTATTACTTTACAATATATTTTACATTTGTGCTATTATACTGAAGTATTACCAATTATAACTACAATATATGCTATAGAGAGCAAAAGCAATTATTTATTTGACAATAGTCCCCGGGAAACCTCTGACCTTTCTAATTTTTGACATTGCTGTTAGACACGAGGTTCGCCAACAGGAAAAACCCCAAATCCTGGCGGTCATATTAGAAGCATATACGTCGATTCGCGCATCGTTTTGCGCATTCATAGTTGTATTATTACGCAAAGATACGAAATAAAAATTGTACGGCAAATTTTGATATTTAGCGTTAGGATTACAGTTAGAATTTGGATTAAGGTTAGTATTGTAACCCCAGGTCTAATCTAGACCTATTTTCACCAGCAGATTTTCGGTATTTTCATCCTCTCGCAGCTAGCGATTTGTTTCATCAGCAATCCGACAAAATAAGTGATTCCGAATCCGAAAACGTAAGTTTGTACTCGGTTGATAATTCTTTCAGTGTCTCTGACTTAGACAATGGCTCTTACTAGAGCGATGTCGAAAATACAACGCCGAATCCACATGCCACTCAACCCGGTCCCAAAACGTAAGTACAGCGTCACGCTTGTTATCGCTGTAATGAACTTCTGGGCATTTCCTATACCCAGCACATCACTGGTGACAGCGCAATCCGACAGACCATCACACAAGCCATTGGACAACACGATGACATGCTCACAGTGGTGAAGAAACGGAAACTCCGATGGTATGGCCACATCACCAGAGCATCAGGCCTTGCAAAGACCATCCTGCAAGGCACGGTTCAAGGAGGCAGAAGAAGAGTGAGACAGAAAAAGAAGTGGGAGTACAACATTCGAGAATGGACAGGCTTGATATTTAATGAAGCCATGAGGGTTACTGAGAACAGAGAAAGATGGAAACGATCATCTGTGGTGCCCCTACGACCTTCGAGTTCGGGATAGAATAGGATAGGAAGGAACGAGAAAAAGTGGTAATGTGTGTTTTGAGCCTGTGGTTGAGTGTTTGCGCTAGTTTGGGTAATAAGTAGTCATGGATATTTATTAGCCAATAATAAGGGTACTTTGGGATAATTAATATTAAACGGCACTCTAAGTTTGGCTGTGATTTGAGTCAGACCTGTGTGCACAGAAGGATGACTAATGTTTGTCAATACAGGGTAGTATATTAGACTGTGGGCTCAGGCTGGTGTAAAGTTTTGACTAGGTGAGAGGACGTCTGGATTGTACTGATTGTGTTGAAGGTGCATTGGATGCAGCGGAGAGGAGAAACCCGGGCTAGCCAGTGTCGCCTGTGTGGCTACAGTCTTAGGGACTGAGGGTCGCCCAGACGAGGCGGATTACGTCCCCTGCGTCTGCAACTACGTCGACCACATTGGAGTGTGGAGATATGGAGGCTGTATCGCTTGTGAGGTAAGCTTATTACTGAGTTTCACCACAGGTACCCGACTTCTACAAGCGAAGGGGATGCCGATTATTATTATTATTATTATTATTATTATTATTATTATTATTATTATTATTATTATTATTATTATTATTGGCCAATATTATTAGCGAACTTTGAAGAGCTTAGATTGAGCAATCTACAGAAATGTTTTGAAAGCGAGTGGAACCCAGTGTTCATGAGTGGTGAGGAATGAGGCTGTGACTTGGGGAAAGTGACTACAGAACGAGATAGTGAGAGAGGGAGTATCTACATTCATTAGTTAGAGAGTTCGATTTGGTGTTTAACGGACTCTTGTCTACTTTGTCTATTTATACGTATTGATGACTATGAGTAAGTGTATGAATGTGTGAATATTGGTTTATTTTCCATATAGAAACAACGAGGACGTAAAGAGTTAAACTTGGTGTTTGGTGTATTCTCTAAAGTGTGTGTTGTAGTGTTAACTGAGAACTTACATGCACTTCGCAAGAAATGGAATCAGACATACAAACATGCACTAACAGCACCTGAAATTCCGGTCGTTATAATCGCCACGGGTGTTTATTTCAGATGGAAATCCATTCCTTTGAAATAAACCGTCATTTGCATTCAGCAACTCCTTTTTTGTTATAATTATACTGTTTTGTGGCGTTTTTATTACATGCGTAGCCTAAATGAGGTCGGCTTATTGGTTGCTATGGCATTTTCGCGTTGTTTTGTTTACATCATGGAGTATTCAACACTTGTACAAGTATGACGTGTTACGACAACAAAAGATGCACTGCTTACTCTTTTGCTTCCTATTTTGTGTGTTAGGTCTGTGGACTAATGCAAGTGTCGATGAGAGGAGCCACATTCAAGCCCAAGATACCTGACATTCAAGCCCAAGATACCTGACATTCAAGCCCAACATACCTGACATTGAAGCCCAACATACCTGACATTCGGGCGCGTGAGTGTTACAATGGAGACGCGCACGATAGATCCGATCATTTTATTTTGCGTAGTTCCGGTGAAGAGTTTTATTTTAATTCAGTGTTATTGCGTCATGCTAGTATAACCTTTGAGTGAAAGTCACACAGGGGAAGATAATGATAAGGGATGATTATAGAATTTGTCGACATGGCTACTACAGTGAGTCAGAGGGAGAAGAACAGAAGTGTTTAGTTGTTAGCTAGCACGTGCGCTACATATTTGCTGGGTCAGCTAACTTTGGCCGGGGCCAGTTTAGAATTTGCATGGTCAGAGTATGACGCATACAGGTTTGCATGCAAGTAAGTACCGACAGCTCCTTTGTGTGTGAAGAGCACGGACAATTCCGAGCTCATCATTGGTGCAAATTCCAGAGATTTGGGCTGGGTCAGTGACGTAGCAATTAGGGCATCACCTTATGTAGAGAAATGCGGATTTCTGCGTAATTCTGGTATAAAAGGGGGATTGAACAAAGGAAGCTTTCTCTTATCTCTTTCTTCTGCAGGACTGCAGGTTCCTTCTTCTCTTCTGTATATAGTGCTAGAGCTTAGGGTGGTCAGTGTATAATATGTAGTGGGTTTAGTGTATAGAGACTGCGGGCTCTCTTCTCTTGTGCATAATGTGTCAGAGGTTAGGGTAGAATGTTTAGTGCAAAGCTTGGTTGCTTTTGCTTAGTAGTTGTTTAACTGGTGATTTTGTTATTTAGTTGCAGAAGTTAGTTTGAATGTTAGTCAGTCAATGAGTTGGTAAGTAAGTTAGGTTTGGTCGGTTCTTAGGGTGTGTGCATAACTTAGACTGCTGTTTTAGTTCTATTATTGTTAGTATAGGGTGAAAGTTCGTTTTTTCAATAGAGGAAAGAAGAGCGAAAAAGAACTGAAAAATTCGGTAAGAAACAATGAATTTATTTGACTATTATTCGCATTGTTAGTTAGAATATATGTGCATGTGAGTTTTTATGTTTCTTGGTTGACATGTATTAGGTTAGATTATTAAAATTATGTAAAATGGAGGCAAGCTGTAGTTTATTGTTATTTATTTGAGCGCATGACGAAACCATTTGAACGGCAGTGAGACTGGTTCTGTTTTGTGTGTCTTACATGCTGTTATGTGGTAAGTTGTGCCCGATCCCCGTACAAGTAGAAGATTAAGTTAGTTAGTATAACTCTCACAAGATAACGCAAATACAGGGGACGCGTTACACTAGTATGGTCGAACTTTTTTTCTTGATTGCCGAGAGGCTATATAAGTAATGCACTGTCTGCTTGTGAAGATGATCTTTGTAGTGATTTTCTGAAAGCGATCTTGTATGCAGTTGTTGGAAAACTATATAGGACGACTCCTGCCTTGTTGCTGAGTGAACAGGCAGCGTGGATAAAGGAATTCGAATTACACATATCAAGATTCAAACATCGGGGCTGAATCAACTACTGATAAATACCGTGTAACAGAGAGGATGTGAAGAATAACCTCACACCCCTTGACTTCTTCAAGCTATTGTTCACCTACGAGCTCGTGACACACCTCTGCACTTACAGTAACGACAATGCCACTTTACTTGGACCGGACAAGCCCATTTTATATGCAGGATGGGTGGGCATTCAACCACAAGAGATGTACGTGTACTTTAGTCTTCTCATGTACAAGGCTGTTGTGCAAGCACCGAACATTGAGTGCTACTGATCCACAGCTCCTCTGCTACATGGACTGTGGGCTAGAAAGTTCCTGTCCAAGCTGAGGTTCAAGGCCATGCAGTCATTCCTCACAGTGTGCGATGCAGCTACAGAGAACAACGTTGCGGACAAATTGTGCAGGGACTTCTGCACAACTATATTCGATGCCAGTGCATGAAATTGTAGCAGCCGTAATATCAACATGTGGCTGTGGATGAACAGGATGGTGGGAAACAGAGGACGTTTCACATTCCGCCAGTTTATAAAGAACAAACCGATAAGCTGGGGAATGAAACTGTGAGTGCTTGCCCACTCGAAGAATGGGTATAGCTACGACTTTGAAGTCTACGCAGGAAAAAGCAGTCAAGTTTCTCCACATGGTCGTGCGTATGATGTGGTACGCCGATAATGTAGCCTACAAACCTGAGGAAACACGGATACAGAGTGTTTTCTCACAATTTTTACACTAGTACGCAGTTGCTGAAAGACTTGTGTCAGGAAGGCATTGTGTGTTGTGGAACCCGTCAGCCAAACTATAAAAATGTTCCCGCTGACTTCAAGGACACAAAGGTGTTTGCAAAGGAACCCAGGCGCCAGATGAAGTAGAAGGGAAACAGACATTTGTTGTTTCTGCAATGGCTTGAACATAAGCCTGTGACTTTCCTCTCAAATCATGTACAACAAGGCCCACCTCAACGAACAGGTGAAGCGTCGCACGAAGGTGAACGGACAATATGGGCCATACTAGTGAGGCAGCCCAACGTGGTGGACGCCTACAACCACTCCGCATATGTCGGGAGTGGACAAAAGTGACCAACTCATTGGCCGTTAGGAAACTCTGAGGAAAACCCACAGGGGGGTGAAAGACACTATTTGTGCAAAATAGACTGGAAAATCAGTGTGTGTCAGCCACATTAAAACTAAATAACAACAAACCTGTTTCCTTCTTTGTGATTGTATTACGATCAAGGTAAACAAAATTAAACAATTGACACTAAATCATTTGTAACCTTTTTTTTTTTTTTAGCTATGATTTTCCAATGTTTGTGTTATATAGTTACAAAGTTCTCTAGTCACCAGTTACTACAATAATGAACTGTTCATACCATAATAGCTTTAGTGACACAATTCACCTCTCAGCATTGCTGAAATTCTTCGAACTGGTAAGAGATTTATTAATGAATGGGGTACGCAAACTGTGAGATTAAATGTAATAAATAGTAAACAACATTTCAAATTTATTTAGTAGATATGTTGTTGTTGTTGTTGTTAGGTTGTTGTTGTTGTTGATGTTGTTGTTTTGCTTTTTTTCTTCCAAAGCACACGCATGTATGATCGGGTGGTCTCTTACATCCATGCACAAACATACAGACATAACATCCTGCAATGGTCCGCACACAAACTTAGATACATATAAACAATCTCTCTCTCCCTTCCTCTCTCTCTCTCCCTCTCACTCTCCCTATCTCTCTCTCCCTCTCTCTCTCCCTATCCCTCACACACCCACACATACACATAGATACACACAGTCTTGAAATAAAGTATAAGGGATTTACTATTGTGTTCCGCTTGATCCACAAAACGTTTACTTTCTTTGTATTCAATGTAATTATTTATGTCCTCGTTCTTAAATAGCGCGTTTCCAGCTCAAGAACTGCTCAAGGCGCTGACCAATGCAGGATCTAACTCAAGCCGCCCGAGGCGCCAACTTGCAGCCTTTGGGCGCACTGCAGACAACTTTTTTTTTTAAATTAAGCTTAATGTTTTCTATCCAAACAGCGCGTGTCTCTCCACCCCACCTACCCCACCCCCGCTTTGCCCCACCCCCGCCACCCCACCCCCGCGTTGCCCCACCTCCGCCACAGATCTTCTCCTGGTTATGTTTACGCCTGTAGACTGCTCTGTGTTTGCTCGCTGTTTGTGACTGTAGTCCTGGTGGTTTTATTTGTTTGTACTGGTAAAGGTCATATCAGGGTGTTTGTGACGTGTCCAGCTTTGCAAGTGTTGTTGTTTTTTTTTTTGTTTTTTTTTTATGGATTGGACTTTTACTTTAGTACTATTCTGTTGACTTTATTCTTTCATTTTCATATTTTTCCAACACGGCTTAGCCAGCTGCTGTTGTTTGTAGATTATAGTCACACGACACTTTCGCATATATGTGACTACTGGACCGATTTATACTGACACCAGCGGGCCAGTTGTTGGTAAAGGGGAAAATAATATGATCACACGTTGACCAATCCGGGATTCGAACCAGCGACCTTTCGGTTACTAGCAAGACGCTCTTACCAACTGAGCTACCCGGCCCCACGTAGCCAGCTGCACTGTGAAACGAGATATTTATAGGTCCTGGCGGGGGTCAGGGAAGAGAGAAGTAGGCTTCTTTTCCCATACTTATCTCTAGAAAGCGTCTCCGTGGGGGCGCTAAGTTACAGTAATCGGACCCAGCATTCCAGCCGTAACAGCAAAATTCAGCTGGTCATCATAAAGTGGTGGATCAGTACGTTTCATTTGCATTTGCAACCAAAAGTCATTCATTCATTTGACACTGACTACATTTTCCAAAGTGACATGTGCTACATTATGAACTACAATAATACAGTTGTCAATGTTTTATATATTGGACAGCTCGCAGGTGACCATCTATCACTTGCAACATTAATTTTTTGCTTTTATCCCATTGTCGACCTTTGACCCTTCAACCGAATGAGTTCATCACTATGGAGATTATGCTGCTACGTCACTTTTGGAACTTTAGAAGTCGTCTACCTGCAGATCAGCACCAGCGCCTTAAGTCGTTAGGGATCTCCAGTTATCCATCTAAAACAGGGTGGACGCCATTACTGCTGGCCACACATGTCCACCATCCAGGGTAGACCCTTGCGCTGCAGAGGTACCATCAAAGGTTTTGCGTTTGAATGTACAATCGTGTGTTAACATAGACCTTTCTCTCTGGTGTTAACAAGGCTTTAGAACTGAGCAATCTTAGTACTGATGGTGACTATGACTTGGTGCTTTTATCAGGCGTGGTGATTATTTAAAGGCAAAGAGAGAACCATCGCGCAGCTGACGTCACCAGGCTCCTCAATGAAGTCCACTCCGCGATAGTCTCGCTCTCGCGGTAGCAGTGCGGTGCCCTGAAATAGCGCTTTGAAAGACAATGTAGGAGAATGACGTTTTTAGACTATTAAAGGGAAGCAATCACTTTGTTAGTCTTGTGACCAAAATCCTGGAGTTGTTCCCCTTGGTGGACAGTGACTTCGGACTTTAATATAAAATAATGTATTAAAATTTAGAATGTTGCTAGTAATGTAATTTTGAATTTGTGTTTATTTTAAATTTGTATGTTATGGGATTGTTGTTTTAGATTTGGCATTTTTATTTTTATTATGGTGTATTTGTGGAAGATAAATTTAGTTATTTATGGATTGAAGGGGTGTCGGATAGCGCAGTGGTTGGAGCACTCGCTACTGTGTCGCAAGTTAAGCACCATCCAGTGCGGTTAGCACTTGGATGGGTGACCGCAAAACGTGAAGCAACAAATAACAACGCCCCAATTGACTCAACTGTGACTGAGTACCTACTCTCTTAAGGGTGGGGAAGGTAAAGCAGCGAGGGAGAGAGATGGGCATCACCCTCATTACGATGGCCCAAGATAAGTGTGATCTCCAACATCACGCTCCACTACGGCCACAAGGCTATGGGACTACCTTTACCTTTACCTATGGATGTTGTGTGTTGTTCTGATTGCAGCGGTGGAAACAGCTGGACAGTGAGCTTTTAGTTTATAGGTTTTAAGTTTAGAGGGTTTTAGTTAGAGGTTTTTAGTTTAGAGGTTCTTAGAGGGTTTAGATGTTGTTTTTTTTTATTTAGAGGGTCTGAAATTGTTATTAATATAGTGGCCAGTATTATGGTTATTGTGCGAATTATTGGTCTTATATTTTTGTTAGAGGATTTTTAATTATAGGAGTAGGTTAGGGCAGTACAAGTAGGAATGGTTTAGAGTATAGGCTTGAAGTTGAAATTTTGAGTGTATGATGAATCTTGAATGGCTGTAGAATAAAGGTAATATTTGTGACTTGTAATGCTATTTTTCAAGTCTCCCCACCCTCCAGCCTCTTGAAGAGAGATTAATAAATTTGCATACATTAAAATGAGTCGTTTGTTCTTGTGTTTCATTCCTTTATTATTCATATCTCTCCGAAATTCTTGTGGGTGTGTGGGCGAATCTTTGTGTTGTATGATTTGAAGTTAGTGTGAGTATGAATGGAGAGAGATCATCTGCGGTGCCTCTACGACCTCAGGGTTACGGGACAGGATAGGATATGAATGAAGAGGGAGACCGAAAAAGAGGTGGGAGGACAACATTCGAGAATGGACTGGTTTGACACTGAGCGAAGCCATCAGGGTTGCTGAGGACAGAGAAAGATGGAGTACTCTGGTTAAACGATCACCTGTGGTGCCCCTACGACCTCCGAGTTTCGGGATAGGATAGGATAGGATAGGATAGAATAGGATAGGATAGGATAGGATGAGTGGTGCGTGAAGAAATATTAGGAACTGCATGCTGCGCGGCTACAAATATAACTGCAGTCTGTGATAGAAACAACTTTTCTTTAAAAACTTTTTAGGTCTATTAAACACGTCCACAAGTACATCAACTAACAAGTTAGTATCTCGTATTGCCCCCAGTCGACGTGCGGTGGTCCTGTTGCCCTTGGTTTTATCCACACGCTATCCCAAACCTAAAAATAGAATAGAGAATTCTGGGAAATCTGTTCAAGGGAAGTAACTGATAACTAGCTACGGTTGAAGTCATGGTCGCCATTTCTCGCGAAGATGTGCTGGCTGAAATTAAACGAAAGTTGGGAGAGGAACTGCATATTTCTGGTAGTGAACAAAGGCTTTGCTCAATTATCGAAGGAGAACACGATGGATTTATAGAAACATGCACACATGTATGTGAGCTCAGTGCAGGCGATCGTGAGTCGCTTCGATGTGATGGTTCATTTATCGCTTGCATCACACTGTATAATGCACATGCAAGTTCTGTCAAAGATATGATGATTTGAGCATATGTTCGATTCCGTACCGATTGGAAGGTGGGGTGGAAAAGTTCAATCATGGTGATGATCAAACCTATTTTGCAATGGTGGTTAGGCCTACTTTATTGACTGTATGGTCACGGGTACTTACCTTTTGTATTTTGTGTGCTTTTTGTTCTGTCGGCCTTGAGTGTTTGCGTCGCCTTGGCTCGTTGTACTTTGTTGTGGTCTCGCTCTCTTTTGATTTGTGAAAGCAAATTCAAATTACATTGTTTTCCAGCAGCATGCGAGGTCAAATTAGACGAATTCAGATCTAACCAATCTTCTTGTGACGCCATTTTGCGTGTGTCTCGTGTGCCATGCACTAATCGCGAAGAGACGTCATTTCAGAAAATGATTTCCCTACCCATAATTCCCCTGGGTTTTGAAGTTTCTAAAAAATTATTTTATGCCGATGACGCGCTATGGAACGCAAAGCATGTAAAGGGAAGCAACCGGTTGTACGCGCACGTCGACAGAGACATAGAAGGGAGATAGTAACTTGTTAGTTGATATACTTGTGACACGTCTATATACACGTGGCCAGCAACTTATGTTTTTAAGCATGTACAGACCGCCACACACGGCCAAAAATAGGTATACTCACAAGATGTTTTTAGAAGAGTTCTCTAGTCATTTTTTTTTAAATACATTTCTATCTTGTAACAAACTGTTCATTGTTGGAGGTTTGAATATCCATTATGACAACCCTGATGATTTGTATGTTAAGTGCATGAAAACAATACTTGAATGTTTCAGCTTCCAGCAGCTTGTCGGCGTGCGCACCCATAGGCGTGGACACATCCTGGGCTGGGTCGTGACCAACAGCGCTGCGAGCGTGACGTCAAACGTCTGATCCGCCACGCGAAGGCCGCATAAGCTTACGTGACGTCAAACGTCTGATCCGCCACGCGAAGGCCGCATAAGCTTACGTGACGCCAAACGTCTGATCCGCCACGGCCGCATAAGCTTACGTGCGATAGAGGATAAAGACCGCAACCAGCTCGCCAGAGTTATTCCACATCAGTGGTGAGCTCATGGGTGTGCCAACCGGCAAGACGCTCCGCACCTCAATTCCGCTCGAGAGTCTTCCGGAGAGGTTCAGCGAGTACTTCAGCTGCAAGATTGCTGACATAAGGAAGACTCCGACCCTCCATCTGCGACTTCTTCGTCCTCGCTGGGCTTCTGTGGAACTCCACTCAGCGCTTTCAAACCAGTGTCTGACGTGCAAGTGGGGACGATTGTTCTTTCTATGCCCAGAAAATCACGCCAACTTGACCCCATTACTGTCGACATGTTGCGCGTGACTGGACGAGGTCATTCTTACCATTACAACTATCATGAACACTTCCCTCTCATGTGGTTCAGTTCCCTGTGTCTTCAAACATGCTCTAGTCAACCCTCTTTTGAACAAACCTGGTCTTGATTCCCAAGTTCTAAAAACTTTAGTCCTGTCTCCAACTTGCCTTTTTTGTCTGAGGTTCTTGAGCTTCTGCCTCATCTCGTGGCACATAGCCTCATCTCGTGGCACATAGCCTCATCTCGTGGCACATAGCCTGCTGGAGCCGTTTCAGTCAACCTTCCGAAAAAGCCACAGTACAGAGACCGCGTTACTACCTGTTGTCAATGATCTGTTGCAGGCGGTGGACCAGGTTAGGGTATCGATCTTATCGCTACTTGACCTGTCCCCTGCGTTCGACACCATTGACCACGGATTTCTATGCGCCCGTCTGGAAGAGCGCTTTGTCTGCACTGGGATGGTTTTAGCATGGTTTTGTTCTTACCTCTCCTGCCGCACTCAATCTTTCATTGTAGACAACATCAGGTCAGTTCCCTCACCCTTGGAGTAAGGAGTGCCACAAGGCTTAGTTCGTGGCCCTGTCTTGTTCACAATTTACACTCAAACACTCAGTTCTGTGATCAATGTTTTCCAAAATCTTTATCAGTTCTTTGCTGATGAAACTCAGTTGCATAATTCTGCTCCCTCTTTATGGGTTCCTGCTCTTGCCTAGGAAATCTCTGAGTACATCAGTTCCGTGGCCAGCTAGATGAGAACGAACAAACTGAAATTGAATTATGAAAAGACACAGTTCATCTTGATTGGTTCGCAAAGCAGACTGCAGCAGACTTCAACTCATTCAATGTTTGTATCAGATCATCAAATTGAATTTTCCATGTCTATACGGAGCTTTCAACATCTATATCATGTGTTCGTAGACTTCAAAAAGGCGTTTGACCGAGTCTGGCATGCAGCTCTGTGGGCAACCATGAGAGTGTACAACATCAGCCCTAAAATTATTGAAGTCATCAAAAGCCTGTGTGACAAGGCTACCAGTGCAGTCCTCCACAACAGCGCCATCGGGAATTGGTTCAGAACAACAATCGGTGTGCGTCAAGGATGCCTACTCTCTCCAACACTCTTTAACATCGTCCTAGAGCGCATCATGTCAGATACCCTTGCAGACCACGAAGGCACAGTCAGCATAGGGGGAAGAGCAATCTCCAACCTCCGTTTTGCGGATGACATTGATGGATTGGCTGGAGAGGAACAAGAACTCGAACAGCTGGTACAGAGGCTTGACACAACATCCACAGCCTATGGAATGGAAATAAGTGCAGAGAAGACCAAAATGATGACCAACAACACCAATGGCATCAACTCGGATATCAAAGTCAAAGGCCAATCCCTCGACACAGTGCATAGCTTCCAATATTTAGGAGCCATTGTATCAGACAAAAACCATGCAAAACCATCAGGGTTGCTGAGAACAGTTAAAGATGGAGTACGCTGGTTAAACGATCATCTGTGGTGCCCCTACGACCTCCGAGTTATGGGATAGGATAGGATAAGGATATACGGAGCTTGGTGTGCATCTGGATCAGAACTTGTCAATGGAAACGCAAATAAATAGTCTGTGCAATGCTCTAAACTCCCATTTCCGAAGACTGGGCTAAATACGCCAGTATCTTGCTACAGATGCTACCAACAGGCTTGCTATCTCGTTCATTCTTTCTCGACTTTATTACAGTAACTTACTTTTGGCTTTTTGGCCTTCCTGATTATAAACTTTCCAGACTTCAGCACATTCAGAACAATGCTGCTCGCCTCGCCCTTCGTCAACCTCGTCATTCTAGTACTTCCGCACCTTACACTGGTTGCCTATAAAGGCTCGTATCGATTACAAAGTTCCTCTAGTGGGGCCGGGTAGCTCAGTAGGTAAGAGCGTCTTGCTAGTAACCGAAAGGTCGCTGGTTCGAATCCCGGATTGGTCAACGTGTGATCATATTATTTTTCCCTTTACCAACAACTGGCCCGCTGGTGTCAGTATAAATCGGTCCAGTGGTCACCTATATGCAAAAGTGTCGTGTGACTATAATCTACATACAAACAAAATAAACAAAGTTCCTATAGGGGCCGGGTAGCTCAGTTGGTAAGAGCGTCTTGCCAGTAACCGAAAGGATTGGTCAACGTGTGATCATATTATTTTCTCCCTTTACCAACAACTGGCCCGCTGGTGTCAGTATAAATCGGTCCAGTAGTCACCTATATGCGAAAGTGTCGTGTGACTATAATCTACATACAAACAAACAAACAAAGTTCCTTCTTTTTGCTTTCACTGTCTGCACACTGATTCCTGTCCTTTCTATCTTTCACAAATTATCTGCCCCTAACAACCTGTTCGGTCACTCCTGTTTAATAGAGGCAACTCTCTCAATTCCTAGGTATTCGCTTGAGTCCTTTGGCAGGAGATCTTTCTCTGTGTTTGCCCCAACTCTTTGGAATTCTCTGCCCTCCAACCTCCGGCACTCCCCAATCTCTTACCGTGTAGAAAAAAAGAACCTCCAAACCTATCTCTTTATCAGATACTCTAGATCCAGAGTAATCAGTGCATGTGTGTGCGCGGGTGTGTGTGTGTGTGTGTGTGTGTGTGTGTGGGTGTGTGTGTGTGTGTGTGTGTAACGTTCTTGGTTTAAATGCTTGACTGCCTGTACACGTTTTTTTTTATAGTTTATTGGGGTTGGCACTGTATAGTTTTTCATATTACTTCTTTTTCCCGTGTCACTAAGTGGTACTGTTTTTACTGTCAGCTATTTTTATAATTGCTTCATTATTTATTCTTAATTCTGATGTCCTCCTTTGTGTGTGTGTGTGTGTGTGTGTGTGTGTGTGTGTGTGTGTGTGTATGTATGTATGTATGTATGTGTGTCTCTGTAAACATGCCTTTATATACTAAGATGTGATGCTTGTTATTATTTCTTACGATGTTTAACGAGTGTTATCTCATAATGTTGTACCGCATGATCCAAACATTTATCCTGTTTAGATGTGATGTTTGCATTATTTCTTACGATGTTTAACGAATGTTATCTCATAATGTTGTACCGCATGATCCAAACATTTATCCTGTTTAGATGTGATGTTTGCATTATTTCTTACGATGTTTAACGAATGTTATCTCATAATGTTGTACCGCATGATCCAAACATTTATTCTGTTTAGATGTGATGTGTGTATTATTTCTTACCATGTTTAACTGTTTTATCTCATAATGTTTTACCACATTGTGTACATATTTATCCTTGTGCGTCTATGTATGTGTATGCGTGCGAGTGTGTGTGTATGTGTATGCGTGCGAGTGTGTGTGTATGTGTATGCGTGCGAGCGATTAGAGCAAGCTTTAAGTTTGGTTGTGCGCTATAAAAAAATGAATTATTAATACTATTAGAAATGTACCCGTCTTAAATTATTTCGTCTGACCGATTTAACAAGTATACAATGCATGTTACGCTGACCTACTACGCATGTTTAAGTATCGTATCGTACTTTTGTCATTGAATGCGGAACCTCCATGTTGACAAATATATTGTTTGTTTGGGAGCGGGTGTGTTGTTTGTGTGGGTGTACCAGTGCATAGGGTGTGTAGCTGTGATGTGATTCACTTTTAGGCCTACTTAAAGGGATTAACTTACAAGGATTTGTGTATTTTTCGTGACAAAAAGTTTACCTGGAAATTGTACTCGTCGTCACATGATAGGGGTTCAGATTGATCAGAACCACAAGTGCACATCCAAACTGTAACCTAAACAGGTACGGCTTTTCTTTAGAACCGCACTAGGGCCAACGTAGACCCCAACCGTAAAATTACATTCACTAACAGGTACCACAAATGTGCTTGGCAAATATAAGTTAGAGAGATCCAGTTTCAGTGGGAACTCGCTCCTCAAATCGGCCACGAAGCTCAGAATTTTGGGAGTTTGTGGTATGTGCCTTGTTTACAACCCCCCCCCCCCCCCCCCCCCCCCCCCCAAAAAAAAAAAATATGTGTACAACTAGACATGTAGGTAACATCATAAAATACGACCATTATTGATTACCACCACTTCTGTCGAGTCAGCTATATGTACGCATTTTTATGAAGTGCCGAGTGCATATGTACGGAGAAAGTAAAAAGCACCTTTACTGATCTTTAAAGTCAGTCAGTGGGTGACTTAGTTTTTATGTCAGTGTGGCAATTCTGGGCAATTCAGCTAGGCAAGATTACTCCACCCTTCGTCCCTCCGCCAGACAGTTCCATTGTGCATTTGAATGTTCTGCCGTCTGCCTAATGTTAGGCTTACACTATGAGAGTATAAACAGAGGTCTAGTTTGTACTATGCCTGCGTGCGTTCCATCGCGCGTGCTTACAGATCCTGACGCTCATGTCTTTGACGGGTGAGATGCCAGATGAGGCCTAGTGCTTGATAGGTGTGGTTATGCAGCTGGCACCCGTCTAGGACATGAGCGTCATGATCTTTAAAGTCCATGCGATGGAAATCATGCGTGCGCAGACTAGATCTCGGTTTATGCTCTCGTCCGAAGAAGTAATGTCTTTTTTAGAAAAAGGAATAATAAGTTTATTTTGGGAGCTCAGAAAGCTGGCCTTGACAAGAGAGCCTTAGATATACGGGGAACACATCAACATATATATATCCAAAATGTCTTTACAATAAAAGAGGGCGTTGGCGTGACCATGGACTGGGTTTATCTGGGGGTTTTCTTGAAGCATAAAAGAAATAATTAAAAGCACCTCTGTAAACGTTGTGTCGCACATGTCGTATGGCGTGATCAAGTTTGTCAATATTTTCAGGGCTGCCAACCTGTTTTAAGGGTCCCGGGATCACAACTGTCAACGACAAATTCTCCCTGTCAAAATTCACTTGAGTGGTGCCCCCACCGCAAGAATAAGATTAAGCTCCAAAAATAACCTCTTTCACACTTGCGGTTATGATATAAATCGATAAATTCATTTGTTTGCCTGCCCATTAATAGTATCGCGCTCATCTTTAATGAATTTTTTTTAAAGTTATAGAGGCATTCTCATTTGTCGATGTCTGAATAATTGTTTAACTCATTTAAAGCACGGTGTTTTGAGTAAGGTTCACTGGCTAACGTTTCGGCAGTAAAGGTGTTGTTCGACGGATTAGTCCTTCAGATGGGAGTATAAACCGAGGTCTAGTCTGTGCAAGCACGCATTCCATCGCATGAACTTTAAAGATCCTGACGCTCATGTCCTAGACGGATGAGTGCCGGATACACAAATGCACCCAGCAAGCAGAAGGTCCATTCCTCCCCCCTCCCCCTCTCTCCTCCTCATCCCCTGTCGCCCAGGATAGTGCTCAGTGGTCTGAGTGTCAGACGATGCCCCTTAGGTAACAAGTGTGCGCCTTGGTGGCTTGAGTTAGATCCTGTATCGCCCAACGCCTTGAGCAGCTGTGGAGCTGGAAAAGCGCTATATAAGGACGATTAAATACAATAATAATAATAATAATAATAATAATAATAATAATAATAATAATAATAATAATAATAATAATAATAATAATAAAAACAAAAATCGGGATCAAGCAAACTTTTTTTAAATTTGGCATTAGTTCAAATACAAGCTGTTGTCTTCCTTTTTTATGTCTAAAATTTTCTTTTCTTTTTATGAAAAAAATTCTTTTTTCTATTTCTTGTATTTTTATCAATGTTCTATTGTTGTTTCCCGTCGTCCGCCAGTGATATTTTGACACATTATTATTATTTGGGTAGCACTTATTTAAGCCTTGTGCTTTTGTGCGCCCTGATGTTTTGTTTTGTATTAATATCTGGTTTGTTTGTTGAATAAAATTAATGTTAAAAACAAGTTGACTTCTCAGGGATTAAAAGCATGTATTAGGTCAAATAAATAAATACATGATTTGATTTTGATTTCTTGTTTATAGGGTCCAGTGAACCTTAACCCGTCATATCTGGACCACAAGCACACAAAACGGGTCTATCTCTTTCAATATTCGAAACTCGTTTCGGGGTAGTAGTAGTAGTAGTAGTAGTAGTAGTAGTAGTAGTAGTAGTAGTAGTAGTAGTAGTAGTAGTAGTAGTAGTAGTAGTAGTATATCATCATCATACACCAAAACACAAACACAAATACAAATTTATGATAATATGGCTACTGTACCCCATCCTATGGTGAATAAAACTAGGTAATGCTGAGGGCCTCAGCTCTTCCGTTTAATTTTTTTCTCCCTCAGATTACAAAAAAGCTTATAAAATATATGGCAAATATTGATTGAACTCAAAATACATACATAAAAAAGTCAAAATTGGCAAATAACAGCTGAGAGACCCAACGATCATTGCAGTGTGTTTAGTTTCACTGCCTAGACACCACAGCCACCACAGCCAACACAATATCGTTAAAATGTTGAGAAAAAACAATCAAAAGGAATTGATGGAGAAAAGTACAGATGAATAACATATTAAAAGAGTAAATACTGTGGACAACATAAAAGAAAAGCGAAGGTAGAACTTTAAAGACTGATAGAAAATAGGAAATTTAAAGCATTAAACTTCCAGAAAATGGGGGAACTGTTTATACTAAAAAAAAAAAAAAGATCCCCCTGTATCCCCACGGAAGGAAGGGTGGGGGGGTGAAGGGGAATGAATACATAAATATTTACCTGAATACTGATGACTAAGCAAAAAGTTTCGTTCCGCCGTGGTCAACATCGAGTTCTGACGACCTACCTCCACAGGGCCTCTCTATTCCTAAGTACCCTGTAAGACTAGAGTGGGGTGCACAACAATATTTAAGAAACGTGTGCGCAAACTCGTTAAACGTCGAGTTTACAGCACCTTACTTGTCGGGTGCAGGAGACTTTCCTTAAGAATCTCGTACACAATTTTTTTTTACATTGAACACTACTATCTATAAGATTACTTTTGTTGTTTAAGTATCGAGTGCAGAGCACTTCCTTTAAAGAAACCTGTCTTTAAAGTATCGGGCGCAGACCAATTTAAAAGTCGGGTGCACAGCGCTTTCTTGAAGAACCGGGTGGAGAACACTTAAAGAATTGCGTTTTAGCACCTTAAGATGCGGGTGCCTCTCGACAATATTTCAGCACAACACTTTCATTTCTTATAGAAGGAGGAAAAATAACAAAGCTTTAGGTCCAACTGCGTTAGATTTATTATAGCCGCACAAGTATGGCTTGAAGTACTTTAGGTATCGGGTGCAGAACACAGCAACATCAATCACACATGTGTTGTAGAACACTCATTTGATTGATTTTATCATACTTACATAGCGCTGTTTCTGCTCAAGGCGCTGGCCGTCTGTTTACTCAAGTCGGACGAGGCGCCAACTTGCTGCCCTAGCGGCATAACCTCACTCCCCAGACAACTGGGCACCATTTTGTGTTACTGGGGATGCGGGTGAAGGGACCTAGTACATATATAGCCGGTCCTCACTCTTCTAGCACATGAGCGTCAGGATCTTAAACGTCCGTACGATGAAATGCGTGCGTACGCAGACTAGACCTCGGTTTATACTCTCATCCAAAAGAGTAATAGTATAATTATTTCAATGCTCGGACAGCTGGCGATCATCGCAGAAGAGGAAACAAAAGGGGCACAAAATAGCTCAGGGGGTAGCTCGCTCGCCTGACGCGCAGATAAATCAGGGTTCGAGTCTCTGGGAAGAAAAAATGTTCTTAATACGAGAATCAATGTTGTGCTTGTGATATTGGGATTTGGATTTCGTTTGGCTGTAAACTGCTGAAGAAGCTGCTAGCGAAATCCATATATAGAGAACTTATTAATCTGCGGTGTTTTGTCTACGTTGGCCTTTAGTTGTCTGTCTGGACTTACTGTCAAGATTTCTGTACACAATGCTCGACTTTCTGCCTTGTCGTTTCACCGGTATATCATGAAAGACTGGATATAGGGCTATCCCCGTGTTAAAGTCAAACCCGACATTCAGTAATGACATCTTATACGGTGTTCCTTTTTTGTTGGGCCGTGTCTTTTCAACAGCACTTTAAAAGATCTCTTAGGTCACACTGCGCAGCTGAGACTGGCCGATTGTGTGGAGAGGCGACTGTGAGCCTCGCACAGTCTCGTCTACAAAGTGTGTGCTGAGGCATCGTATTACTAGACAGTGGACATACTTCTAGCCGGGAAAATGAATTCTCTCGGGATAGTCACAAGACTGTGAATGTACCATGGATAGTGAAAGTAGATTGAAATGGAATACATAAGTGAACATCTAGAAGACGCAGTACCATTTTACAAACACACACACAACACACACACACACACACACACACACACACACAAAACAGCGTCATACACGGTTGTTACACAGCGCACTTACCGCCACAAAATCAACTCACAAACGCCACAAACATCATTGTGTATATCCAGTGTGTTTTATCTCGTTTGGTGTTCAGATCTCTGCCTGGCCTTCTTGTATATTAGTATAAACTTTTTACACACTGGACTCAAGGGAATCACACTGTGTCGAACGGGGTACGGAATTCCTGTTGATACCCCTTCCCGACACAGTCATACTTGGGATTGAGATCAACGTGATATGTGAATCATTGTACCGTAGCTTATACTGTTATGAAGAAACTAGTGTTGGCACTATCCCGTGACTATTACCCGTGTATGCTTGGCCATAGTTTGTTACGATTACGCTTACCTCATCATAGCAAGTTTGCTTGACTCCACTGACAGGGGGATCATTAAGTGCGTGCCGGAAAAGTATTATTTGTAACTGTTACCCGTGTATGTTAAGCAATTGCTTGTTACGATTACGCTTAACTCTTCAATGTGCTTGACTACACCGATCCGTGTGTCGCAATCCGCGTTGAGGATTACTGTTACTATAGAAGTATTAGTGGGACTATCCCGTAATTATTACCAGTGTGTACTAAGCCGTAGTTGTTATAATCACGCTTGTTTTCTTGAGCTTCACTGTGGCGTAGCGTAAACTATTACTTCCACTGTCCTTCATATCAAGTTGAAGTCAGCAAATCATCATTCCACATCAAAAGGAAAATTGTTGTCCAAAGACAGCTTTAAGGAGACACATTATTTACAGATATTACACTTAGTGCATTACAGTTTTTTTTTATATTCTTTCTCCACACACCCTTCTCTCTGGTTTTAGTCCTATCCTATCCTATCCAATCCTATCCCATAACACGGAGGTCGTAGGGGCACCACTGATGATCGTTTAACCAGCGTACTCCATCTTTCCCTGTCCTCAGCAACCCTGATTGTTTCGCTCAGTGTCAAACCAGTCCATTCTCGAATGTTGTCCTCCCACCTCTTTTTCGGTCTCCCTCTTCTACCTCCTTGCACTGTGCCTTGCAGGATGGTCTTTGCAGGACCTGATGAACTGGTGACGTGGCCATACCATCGGAGTTTCCGTTTTTTTACCACTGTGAGCAGGTCATCGTGTTGTCCAATGGCTTGTGTGATGGTCTGTCGGACTTCGTTGTTGGTGATGTGCTGGGTATAGGAAATGTCCAGAAGTCTTCTGTAGCACCTCATCTCCATGCTTTGTATTCTTCGTTGGAGATCTCCTGTGAGGGTCCATGTTTCGCAAGCATATAGGAAAATGGAGATGACAAGGGAGCGCAGCAGCTTTACCTTGGAATGTAGACTGATGGTCCTGTCTTTCCAAATTGGCTTCTACCTCGCCAGGGCAGCAGTAACCCTAACCCTAAGCTCTGGTTTTAGTATAAAACTCTTTACTTGCTTTGGTCTTTCCTCCACCCTTCATTTTAATTTTATTATCGTTGTATAAAAGGGGTTTATTGGCCACTAATCTGGATATTTTGACTGATTTCGTTGTTTTTTTGTTGTGACATTTACATTTTAATTGTTTTTTGTTTTAAAACCATCAACATAGGTTGTTTTTATTTGTTGAATGTAATAAATTATGATCTATGTAGTGTACTTGTTTGCTTTTAATTGTCCCATGTACTGCATAATTATTCGTGTGTGCGTTCTGGTGTAAGCTGATTTTATTTATATGTAAAGCACTTGGAGCTTCTGGGAAGGACAGAGCATAAATTTTACATGAATGAAATTATTGATTACTATTATTAGTTTCAAGCTTAGGTAATGTACACCCTATTAAAATAAAGAGTTAATTAATTAGCGGCCGCAACGGGACAAGACGTGTTCATAACAGTGAGGTCTCGCTTCGACGTGAGGTTACATCTACTTGAGGCGACAATACTAACTTCGTCGGGGACACCCGCTTCTCCTCCCCGCAGCCCCCATTAGATCATTTTCTCCCCAAATACCTCCATGCTTAGGAGCGATGATGTTATCGTCATACCGTATCTGAAGACTCGACCAGCATTGTTATGCATCAGTTGTTCTTATCTAGGGCAGTACACAACCAAAGAGATGCTCACGGCTCTTGCCGAGGACAGGATTTACATCAAAGCCGTCCAAAGCGCCAACTTGCTGCTTGGTGCGTGCTGTCTTGCGCCTCCGACAACTGAGCCATCCTTCGTTGAGTAGATTAACGTCCCCGGACACATCAGCGTATAGGGGACTTGAATAAGAGCCATCCTGAACTATAACCCCCATTATATACCAGTGGAGGAAGGCCAGCAGTTCATGGGGCCGGGTAGCTCAGTTGGTAAGAGCGTCTTGCTAGTAACCGACAGGTCGCTGGTTCGAATCCCGGATTGGTCAACGTGTGATCATATTATTTTCCCCTTTACCAACAACTGGCCCGCTGGTGTCAGTATAAATCGGTCCAGTAGTCACCTATATGCGAAAGTGTCGTGTGACTATAATCTACAAACAACAACCAGCAGTTAGTTGCCTGTCACAAGGTACTCCAGTTCTCTGGAATGACATCAGCTAGCAATAGAACAACAATACATTATCACAGTATACGTGCATCGCACAGGCTGCTCCTCTCTTTCTCTCTCTATTTCTTTCTCTCTCTCTCTCTCTCTCTCTCTCTCTCTCTCTCTCTCTCTCTCTCTCTCTCTCTCTCTCTCTCAAATTCTGTTGATTTAGCCATCAACGATTTAGCATTTTGCCTACCTTGTAATGTTACACTGAACTTCAGTCGCGGGCTTAAAATCAATACAGCGATTGAACCCATATTAGGTGGGACCGGGTAGCTTAGCTGGTAGAGCGGCTTACTAGTAGCCGAAAGGTTCCTGGTTCAAATCCCGGATTGGCCAACGTGTGACCATATTATTTTCCCCTTACCATCACCTGGTTCGCTGGAGTCAGAATAATGTGACCAGTTGTAGTCGCCTTTAGGCTCCGGTGTGGTCAGACTATCATCTACAAGTATCCTTGAACCCATACTGAACATTGAGGCTTAACGTCTACACACCCCCTTAGCCTTGAACCCATACTGAACATTGAGGCTTAACGTCTACACACACCCTTAGCCTTGAACCCATACTGAACATTGAGGCTTAACGTCTACACACACCCTTAGCCTTGAACCCATACTGAACATTGAGGCTTAACGTCTACACACACCCTTAGCCTTGAACCCACACTGAACATTGAGGCTTAACGTCTACACACACCCTTAACCTTGAACCCATACTGAACATTGAGGCTTAACGTCTACACACACCCTTAGCCTTGAACCCATACTGAACATTGAGGCTTAACGTCTACACACACCCTTAGCCTTGAACCCACACTGAACATTGAGGCTTAACGTCTGCACACCCCCTTAGCCTTGAACCCACACTGAACATTGAGGCTTAACGTCTACACACACCCTTAACCTTGAACCCATACTGAACATTGAGGCTTAACGTCTACACACACCCTTAGCCTTGAACCCATACTGAACATTGAGGCTTAACGTCTACACACACCCTTAAACCCATACTGAACATTGAGGCTTAACGTCTATACACACCCTTAGCCTTGAACCCATACTGAACTTTGAGGCTTAACGTCTACACACACCCTTAGCGGGGATAACCATCCCAGGGAACAAGAGGTAGGGATTTAAATCAACACTGAGCCACCAGAGCTATCATACTGCTAAAATGGACAGTGAAAAAGGCCACTTTTTATATTGCCCACCACGGGATTCGAACCTGGGTCATCGGTGTGCCAGGCGAACGCTCTACCAATTGAGCTACGGCGGTGGGCACCCATACTGAAAACCTGTTCAACCATTTAACTGACGTCCTAGCCACCTTGAACGTGGCCTGGTTACGCCATCCATTGTAGGACAAAACCAGTCATTGAGTGACCTACCTACCCTATACCTGTGTGACAAACGAAGAGAGATGAAAAAGAAAAAAGAATAACTCACAAGGAGCTGATGCCTAACGAAAAACCAACAATGACATCCGAAAAGGTATGCGCACAGCAAAGGAGAACTAGATGGAAGATTAATGCCAGGAAATAGAGAACAGTCTGAACAATAGCAAGAAGGTCTACCAGACTGTGAAGCGGCTGACCAGTGTTATAAGCCCAAGGTCTGGCTTATATGCCTTACAGAAGAACAAGAAATCTTGGATAGATGGACAGAATACTGCTCTGACCTTTACAACCACACACCAAATTAACGCAAACTGAGACCCATCAGTTCTAGCCTTTCTCCAGAACAGAGATAAAGAAGAAATCCTCCCAATTCTCCGAGAAGAAGTTGAGGCAGCACTGCAAACGCTGAAGAAAGGAAAATCAGCGGGAGTGGACAATATACCTGTAGAATTGCTTCAAGTAGGAGGAGAAGCGATTATTGACACCTCCACTATTATTTGTAACAAGATCTGGCAGAGTGGAGAGTGGCCTACACCATGAACCCAGTCGCTTGTCATCACTCTTCCAAAAAAGGGGTAACCATCAGTAGAGTGAAAAATTACCGCATCATCAGCCTCATCGGCCATCCCAGCAAAGTCGTCCTAAAAATAATATTCAACAGGTTGAAACCCCAAGCTGAACAAATCATAACTGAAGAACAAGCAGGATTCGGGGTAAATGTTCAAATTCAGAATAATCTGCAAGAAATACCCACAGCACCAACAACAACTATATCATATGTTTGTAGACTTCAACAAAACGTTTGAGCGAGTAACACATGCAGCTCTGTGGGCAACCATAAGAGTGTACAACATCAGTCCTAACATTATTGAAGTCATCAAAAGCCTATAAGACAAGGCTACAAGTGCAGTCCTCCACAACAGCGCCATCGGGAACTGGTTCTGATCAACAATCGGCGTGCGTCAAGGATAAATACTCTCTTCAACACTCTTCAACATCTTCGTGGAGTGCATCATTTCAGATGCCCTTCCAGATCACGAAGGCACAGTCAGTATAGGGGGTAGAGCAATCTCCAACCTCCGTTTTACGGATGACATTGATGGATTGGCTGGAGAGGAACAAGAACTTGAACACCTGGTACAGAGGCGTGAAACCACCTCCAGAGCCTTTGGAATGGAAATAAATGCAAATATGACCAAAAATGATGACGAATAACACCAATGGCATCAACACGGACATCAAAGTCCAAGGCCAATCCCTCAACACGGCGCATAGCTTCAAATATTTAGGAGCCATTGTATCAGACAATGGGTCCCGACAGGAAGTTCTATCCAGGATCGCATAAACAACTGCTGCCCTGACAAGGCTGAAGCCACAGGACCATCAGTCTACATTCCATCCAAGGTGAGGCTGCTGCGCTCCCTTGTCATCTCCACATTCCTATATGCTTGCAAAGCATGGACCCTCACAGCAGACCTACAACGAAGAATACAAAGCATGGAGATGAGGTGCTACAGAAGACTGCTGGGCATTTCCTATACCCAGCACATCACCAACGACGAAGTCCGACAGACTATCACACAAGCCATTGGACAACACGATGACATGCCCACAGTGGTGAAGAAACGGAAACTGCGATGGTATGGCAACGTCATCAAGACATTAGACCTTGCAAAGACCATCCTGCAAGGCACGGTGCAATGAGGCAGAAGAAGAGGAGACAGAAAAAGAGGTGGGAGGACAACATTCGAGGATGACGGTTGCTGAGGACAGAGAAAGGTGGAGTATGCTGGTTAGACAAACATCAACGACTTCCCATTTACGGAATAGGACAGGATAGGTTAACACATTTAAATTTGCCAACACTCAAGGAAAGAAGAATAAGGGGGTATTTGATTCAGTTGTGCAAAAATATTTCAAGGGATAGATCAAGTAAATTGGTAGCAATTATTTCAGCTAAACAATAACCCCATGAGAAATCAGCAGGGAAAGCTAGCAGTTCACCATAGTCCCAATCAACATAAGATTATCAAAAAATGTAAATTCTCATTCAATACCCTTCTGGACAGCGATTATGGAAGATCTGTAGTGCCCCAACGACCTTTGAGTTACAGAATAGGATAGGATAGGATAGGATAGGATAGTATAAATTGTGCTAGCGTGACCCTCACTTGAAAGTAATACATAAGATAGTAATAATAATAATAATAATAATAATAATAATAATAATAATAATAATAATAATAATAATAATATTAATAATAATAATATTATTATTATTATTATTATTATTATTATTATTATTATTATTATTATTATTATTATTATTATTATTATTATTATTATTATTATTATTATTAATTTATTTATTTATTTTATAAAGCGCAATTACAACCTAAGAAGTCTGCTCAAAGCGCTGACACGCATGCCGTGGCACAAGCACTGGCAGAATGAGAGACTGTACTATACAATATAACATGGAGCATAGAAAAAGACAAAAATAGTTTTTTTTAATAAATAGAGGACTAAACTACATACATCTAACACATGCGCACAAACACACACAGGATCTTTAAAGTCCGTTATGATGGAATGTATGCGACACAGACTAGACCTCGGTTTATACTCTCATCCGAAAGAGTAGGAAACGGGTGTAAAGTGTCTTTCCCAAGGACACAACACAATGCCCCGGCCTGGGCTCGAACCGCTTCAGATCCGCAAGCCAAACCTCTACCATTAGGCCACCGTGCCTCCACCATTACGACAGTGAACGACGACCATCACAACTAATACTATACACCTCCACCATGACAACTACTACCACCATCGCCACTACCACCACCACCGCATCCACCGCTGTCGTTAATTAGTTATTGCTGGTGGCCGTGACTGCGGTCAACTTTCAATGGATGAAATATTTGGAGAAGAGATGGGGTTTTAGATTCTTCTTGAAAGTATCGTACTCCTTCAGATGAGAGTATAAACCGAGGTCTAGTCTGTGTCGCATACATTCCATCATAACGGACTTTAAAGATCCTGACGCTCATATCCTAGACGGGTGAGTGCCGGTTACAAGGACACACCCAGCATGCACCTAGGTCCTTCTCCCCCATCCCTGACTGCCCATAATTGTGCTCAGTTGACTGGAGCGTTATTACGATGCGCCCAAAGGCTGCAAGTTGGTGCCTCGGGCGGCTTGAGTTAGATCCTGTATCGGCCAGCGCCTTGAGCAGCTCTTGAGCAGGAAAAGCGCTATATAAGAACGATTAAATAATACAAATAAATAAATAATAAATAAATAAAAGAAGAGGCGTATGATAGGCCGCGAGGCCTTAAAAAAAGCCTCCAACTACTAAAGTTGACACAATGGCAAAACGTTGTGATCGTCAAGACATGGAGTGGCTGTAAACTAAGATAGCATTAGATACAGGGTCAATAGATAGATCTATTTATGATATCTATAAGCTGTCCCATCGCAGTAGCTCAAGTGGCAGAGCGTTCGCCTGGCACACCGACGACCCGGGTTCGAACACCGTGATCCTATCCTATCCTATCCCGTAACTCGGAGGTCGTAGGGGCACCACAGATGATCGTTTAACCAGCGTACTCCATCAAACCCTGATTGTTTCGCTCAGTGTCAAACCAGTCCATTCTCGAATGTTGTCCTCCCACCTCTTTTTCGGTCTCCCTCTTCTTCTACCTCCTTGCACTGTGCCTTGCAGGATGGTCTTTGCAAGACCTGGGCTGGCGTGCATGAACGAACTTAAAAGCCGACTTAGACTTAACGCTTCACTGAAACATGCTACTTAAGTCTAAGTCGGCTTTTAAGTTCGTTCATGCACGCCAGCCCAGATGATCTGGTGACGTAGCCATAGCATCGGAGTTTCCGTTTTTTCACCACTGAGAGCAGGTCATCGTGTTGTCCAATAGAATAGAACCCCGTGATGGGCAAGACAAAAAAGGCCATTTTCACTGTCCATTTTGGCAGTGTGATTACTCTGGTGGTTCAGAGCTGATTCAGGTCCGTTGTTCTCTGGTCATCCCCGTCTGCCATATCGCCAATGGTGGGTGTAGACGTTAAACTTCAATGTTCATTATATGTTTGCTATCAAGGATCCAGGTTTACTGTGTAATGAACCCGGTGCTCTAGACCATACTCCACATACACTTTAATTACATGACATTTAGGGAGGCGCGGTGGCCGAGTGGTTAGAGCGTTGGTTTGCGGATCTGAAGGTCCCGATTTCGAGCCCAGGCCGGGGCATTGTGTTGTGTCCTTACAAAAGACACTTTACTCCCGTTTCACACTCCATCGGATGAGAGTATAAACCGAGGTCTAGTCTGTGTCGCATGCATTCCATCATAACGGACTTTAAATATCCTGACGCTCGTGTCCTAGACGGGTGAAGTGCCGGAGACAAGAACTCACTCAGCATGTACCTTGGGTAAAGCGCTTCACTTGGGGCTGCTGTACTTTCAAAAATGAAAGTGCCCGAATTTCACCTTGGTGATAATAAAGTTGTTAAAATAAAACAAAACAAAAATTAAAAAAGAATATTATAAACATTTATTGTGCAGGTGTAGGTCCGTTTGTAGTGAGAAAGAACTCGAAGAGATTGCAGTGTGTGTGTGTACGTGTTGTGTGTGTATTTATGTATTGTGTGAGTGTGTATTGTGTGTGTGTGTGAGTGTAGATGTTAAGAGTGCACTTGGAAGTATAATTGTTGGGACAATGTAGTTTTAGTACTTGGTTATTGAGTGATTATATGTTTTATTTTCCTTTTTGTTTTAAAACGTTTTGTTTTCTTATTTGCTGAGATGCAATGTTGCTGTATGAATCGTGGGTAATTGAGATTCCTTGACTGACTTGACTTGACACAATTCATTTCTATTACAACCGACAGAACCAGGTTTTCATGACCACTCACACAAAGACCCGACAAGAGTGCTAAAAGCTACAGGAAATATGAGGTGACCTAGACCTATATTTCGCTAAAACCTTGTTCAGGAGTTACAAGGCAAGACTTACCCTTACAGGCGAGGTAAGCCTCAGCCGTCTTTGCCACTTAGTGTCCGCCGCTCTTTGATGGAATAGAAAAGCAGGCGTATAGCGCTGGGTATTATGAATAGTGTTTTATTGGGAAGACTATATTTCATTGACATTGTTCAGGGCTCGTTTGACTTCAACGCAGGTCATTTAGCCTAGCTGTATAGACACCATTATAAAACCCGCCGCCTTAGTGCAGTGTTCGGGGCTCGTTTGACTTCAACGCAGGTCATTTAGACTAGCTGTATAGACACCATTATAAAACCCGCCGCCTTAGTGCAGTGTTCAGGGCTCGTTTGACTTCAACGCAGGTCATTTAGCCTAGCTGTATAGACACCATTATAAAACCCGCCGCCTTAGTGCAGTGTTCGGGGCTCGTTTGACTTCAACGCAGGTCATTTAGACTAGCTGTATAGACACCATTATAAAACCCGCCGCCTTAGTGCAGTGTTCGGGGCTCGTTTGACTTCAACGCAGGTCATTTAGCCTAGCTGTATAGACACCATTATAAAACCCGCCGCCTTAGTGCAGTGTTCGGGGCTCGTTTGACTTCAACGCAGGTCATTTAGCCTAGCTGTATAGACACCATTATAAAACCCGCCGCCTTAGTGCAGTGTTCGGGGCTCGTTTGACTTCAACGCAGGTCATTTAGACTAGCTGTCTAGACACCATTATAAAAGGCGCCGCCTAACGCAGGTCATTTAGACTAGCTGTATAGACACCATTGTAAACGGCGCCGCCTAACGCAGGTCATTTAGACTAGCTGTATAGACACCCTTGTAAAAGGCGCCGCCTAACGCAGGTCATTTAGACTAGCTGTATAGACACCCTTGTAAAAGGCGCCGCCTAACGCAGGTCATTTAGACTAGCTGTATAGACACCATTGTAAACGGCGCCGCCTAACGCAGGTCATTTAGACTAGCTGTATAGACACCATTGTAAAAGGCGCCGTCTAACGCAGGTCATTTAGACTAGCTGTATAGACACCCTTGTAAAAGGCGCCGCCTAACGCAGGTCATTTAGACTAGCTGTATAGACACCATTGTAAAAGGCGCCGTCTAACGCAGGTCATTTAGACTAGCTGTATAGACACCATTGTAAAAGGCGCCGTCTAACGCAGGTCATTTAGACTAGCTGTATAGACACCCTTGTAAAAGGCGCCGCCTAACGCAGGTCATTTAGACTAGCTGTATAGACACCCTTGTAAAAGGCGCCGCCTAACGCAGGTCATTTAGACTAGCTGTATAGACACCATTGTAAAAGGCGCCGCCTAACGCAGGTCATTTAGACTAGCTGTATAGACACCATTGTAAACGGCGCCGCCTAACGCAGGTCATTTAGACTAGCTGTATAGACACCATTGTAAAAGGCGCCGTCTAACGCAGGTCATTTAGACTAGCTGTATAGACACCATTGTAAAAGGCGCCGCCTAACGCAGGTCATTTAGACTAGCTGTATAGACACCACTGTAAAAGGCGCCGTCTAACGCAGGTCATTTAGACTAGCTGTATAGACACCCTTGTAAAAGGCGCCGCCTAACGCAGGTCATTTAGACTAGCTGTATAGACACCATTGTAAAAGGCGCCGCCTAACGCAGGTCATTTAGACTAGCTGTATAGACACCACTGTAAAAGGCGCCGCGTAACGCAGGTCATTTAGACTAGCTGTATAGACACCATTGTAAAAGGCGGCGCCTAACGCAGGTCATTTAGACTAGCTGTATAGACACCATTGTAAAAGGCGCCACCTAACGCAGGTCATTTAGACTAGCTGTATAGACACCATTGTAAAAGGCGCCACCTAACGCAGGTCATTTAGACTAGCTGTATAGACACCATTATAAAAGGCGCCACCTAACGCAGGTCATTTAGACTAGCTGTATAGACACCACTGTAAAAGGCGCCGTCTAACGCAGGTCATTTAGACTAGGTGTATAGACACCATTGTAAAAGGCGCCGCCTAACGCAGGTCATTTAGACTAGCTGTATAGACACCATTGTAAACGGCGCCGCCTAACGCAGGTCATTTAGACTAGCTGTATAGACACCATTGTAAAAGGCGCCGTCTAACGCAGGTCATTTAGACTAGCTGTATAGACACCATTGTAAAAGGCGCCGCCTAACGCAGGTCATTTAGACTAGCTGTATAGACACCACTGTAAAAGGCGCCGTCTAACGCAGGTCATTTAGACTAGCTGTATAGACACCCTTGTAAAAGGCGCCGCCTAACGCAGGTCATTTAGACTAGCTGTATAGACACCATTGTAAAAGGCGCCGCCTAACGCAGGTCATTTAGACTAGCTGTATAGACACCACTGTAAAAGGCGCCGCCTAACGCAGGTCATTTAGACTAGCTGTATAGACACCATTGTAAAAGGCGGCGCCTAACGCAGGTCATTTAGACTAGCTGTATAGACACCATTGTAAAAGGCGCCACCTAACGCAGGTCATTTAGACTAGCTGTATAGACACCATTGTAAAAGGCGCCACCTAACGCAGGTCATTTAGACTAGCTGTATAGACACCATTATAAAAGGCGCCACCTAACGCAGGTCATTTAGACTAGCTGTATAGACACCACTGTAAAAGGCGCCGTCTAACGCAGGTCATTTAGACTAGGTGTATAGACACCATTGTAAAAGGCGCCGCCTAACGCAGGTCATTTAGACTAGCTGTATAGACACCATTGTAAAAGGCGCCGCCTTAGTGCAGTGGATTGGGCACACGCTACCAATGTTTCATATTAAGCAACGCCGGGCGGGGTGCGTACCGGGATGGGTGACCACACACGTACTTGGAAGCTAACCACCAAAAGGGGCCAAAAAAATAAATAAAAGAAGCGCGCGACACACGCCAGTCCACCCAGCTGTGAATGGGCTGTACCTGGATCTCTTTACAACAGCTGTGAGTGGGCTGTACCTGGATCTCTTTACAACAGCTGTGAGTGGGCTGTATCTGGATCTCTTTACAACAGCTGTGAATGGGTTGTACCTGGATCTCTTTACAACAGCTGTGAGTGGGCTGTATCTGGATCTCTTTACAACAGCTGTGAGTGGGCTGTATCTGGATCTCTTTACAACAGCTGTGAGTGGGCTGTATCTGGATCTCTTTACAACAGCTGTGAGTGGGCTGTATCTGGATCTCTTTACAACAGCTGTGAATGGGCTGTACCTGGATCTCTTTACAACAGCTGTGAATGGGCTGTACCTGGATCTCTTTAGAACATCTGTGAATGGGTTGTACCTGGATCTCTTTACAGCCGGGGAAGGTAAAGCAGCGAGGGAGAGTAAACAGGCAACGCCCTCTTAAAGCTGGTCTAGAGAAAAGAGAGGTTCCAAACTCTTCCCTCCCCAATGACCGAAACACGGGAACACCTTGACCTTTGTCATTATGTGGTGGTAATATAGTAGGGGCCGTTGTCTCATCACTGTGATTGTTTAAGATGAAATAGACATAAAGCAATTAAATTGTCCCGGTGCGCCAAGTCCCAGATCCTACCACTGTAAAGACCTCAACACGCGTTGTTTCATGCAAATGCAGTTCTAGTTTACAAATGGTGTCAGAAATTAATAATGGGCAGTGACTTTTGAACCAGTGCTCGTCAATGATGCCTTAAGGACTGTCTTAAAAATGTCACAAAAGAAGAAGTTGGCGTACGCGTGCCCTCCCACGAGCTTTTACAGATCCTGACTGCCCAGGGGTTGCAAGGCTTTCTCAGAATGGGCAAATGGCTCTCTAGGGGTGACGATTATAATCCCACTACATTCATTCAGTCCAAAGCCAATATTTGCTCGGGTTGGGTCTACATCCGCATTTTTCTATCCAGTGTGCAAGATAAACATGGTGTCAAATGTAGGTGTGCTCCTGCATGGTTGTGATTGCATGTGTCTTGGGGTATGGTGGACAGTGTGTGTGTGTGGGTGTGTGTGTGCGTGTGTGTGTGTGTGTGTGTGTGTGTGTGTGTGTGTGTGTGAATACGAATACGAATACGAACCTTTATTGTCATAAAACCAAAGCAAGGTTTACAAGACACAATATTATAGTACATTGGCGCATGCAATTCTTGTCATTGTATCAAGAGAAAAGTCTTGACATTTATATATATATATATATATATATATATATATATATATATATATATATATATATATATATATATATATATATATATATATATATATATATATATATATATATATATATATATATATATATATATATATATGTGTGTGTGTGTGTGGGTGTGTGTGTGTGTGTGGGTGTGTGTGTGTGTAGTGACCTTGAAATCTTCTTAAACAATTAGACCATGTTATGTGTGTCCCCAGATTCTTTGGTGATTATGTCTCAGCTTGTGTACGCGTTTGTGAATGCATGCCCAGTTTGTGTTTGTGTGTGCGTGCGCGTGCGTGTGTGTGTGTTTTGAAGTAGTATTAGTTTTAGTGTGTCTGTATGTTTGAAGGATTATGTGGTTGTCTGTGTGTGTATGTGTGTGTGTGTTTTATTTGTGTGTATAAACATGTGTGCGTGTGGGTGTGTGTGTCAATATATGTAGGTCTATGGAAGTACTCTCTGTACATGTGTATGCGTGCATAATGTATTTGTGGTTTTATGTGTGTCGAGTGCTCAGTGTCATTGTATTCAATCAGATTATGTTGTCCGTGCACAATACTGCACAATAGCATAGAACATTACATTCGCCACCAAGTGAACGAATAAATCAAAACTTGAAGGAATGAAAGCAAATATTTGGAGGTGTGGGGTGGGAGTGCGTTAGGGGGGGGATGGAAAGAAGAGCAATCCTTCTTGTTTTTTAAGTCACCTCAATACATGAATGCATGAACATTGAAGTGCAACGTCTACAACAACAGCTACAACAACAATAAATGAATGCACGAACATTGAAGTGTAACGTCTACAATGAACAAAAACAACAGCTACAACAACAATACATGAATGCATGAACATTGAAGTGTAACGTCTACAACAACATCAACAGCTACAACAACAATACATGAATGCATGAACATTGAAGTGTAACGTCTACAACAACAACAACAGCTACAACAACAATACATGAATGCATGAACATTGAAGTGTAACGTCAACAACAACAACAACAACAGCTACAACAACAATACATGAATACATGAACATTGAAGTGTAACGTCTACACCCACCATCGGCCGTACGGCAGACAGGCATTATCATCCCAGGTTAAAATTACATTACATGATTATTGCTTTAGGTCCATCGGACTCTTCCGAGCCAAATCAGGACCAGACAACCCCTGATCCGCATAAAAGATCTGCTAAAACAACCCTAGTGGTAAAACTGAAGGCTCTCCACCAGCCAGTCACTTTACAATAAAGACATCCCACGCAGGGGACGCTGAGGCTATACTCTCATTTATCGAACCTCCGTTTAAAAAAACAAAATAGAATACAAACATCATTATAAATTATCAACAAAACATCTACATATAAAATGCCTACATTGCCAAAATAATATCATCATAGAAAGCCATAGTGACTACCTGGCAGAAAGCGTCCAATATTCCCAAGCTGATCCAACAGACCTCACACACAAATAAGGAGTCTTGTCCCGGAAGAGTTTTCAAGAAACATGGTAGGTGATTGGTCTAGCGAAAAAGAAGATAGTATAGCCGATTGATAGAACAGAGCAGGAATGAGAGAGAACAAATGAGAAGGACAGCGACAGTGGGAATTTCAAGCTCTAAATTTCCAGAAAGTGGGAATACTATTTATACTGAAACCCCCGGCACTCCAACGGGGTAAAATGGGGTTGGGCTTAAATCAAAATCAAGCTTGAATGTACCGTTGGTAGAATTGAGAAACTGTTTAGGATAAATGTTGCGTAACAGAAGTTGTTTATGTTAAATGTTGTGTAACAGAAGTTGTTTATGTTAAATGTGGTGTAACAGAAGTTGTTTATGTTAAATGTGTAACAGAAAGTGTACGCTTTATCCTAGTGACTAATGACTCTTCCCTTTTGTCGTTTTATTTCAAAACGCCTTTTTGTAATCAAATGTACAACAAAAGCCTATACGCCCAGGGAGCTTTCTAGTTTAAAAAATGGTAAAATTGCGGGGGGCGGGAGAGGGAGGGGAATTTGGGGAAATATATGAAACACGCCTAATAGGTAATATATATATATATAAACCTTTGATGTTATGCACACATTGACAGGCTATTTAGCAGTCGCAACAACCTAACGCACCCGTACTTGTGAAGAAGAAAGGAAAAAAAAGGTCATTGCGAAATATAAAGGAATTTTTCCCAGTTTGATTTTAAGGGTGAAAGATTCCGGAATGTATTTATGTTGACGAACAGTAATAATAATAATAATAATAATAATAATAATAATAATAATAATAATAATAATAATAATAATAATAATAATAATAATAATAATGTAGGTTTGTGCATTTTGGTTGATTGTTAATGACAGGTGTGTTGAACGTGAGGAGGGTGGAAGAAGGAGTGGCGGTTGTGGGAGAACGGGAAGGAGAGGGGGGCGAGTGTTAGTACTTTAGTACTGATTCTGTATCACTGCACTCCTGCCTAAAGTACATCTGTACTGCAAATGAAGTTAAATAGTAGGTTTACGTTTAAGATTTGCATGTACGTACGTGGTCGTTACCTTAAAAGTTGTATTTGACGATTTATCCGGAAGCAGTACGTAAATACGAGATTTAAATTATCGTGTTGTGGGTGGAGGTGGAGGTGGTGGTGGTGATGATGATCTTGATAATATTATGCTTTTGTTCCCCCACATAGCTGTCTCAGAAATTATTATCCAACGCCGGCGCACTCTTCCCATCTTCCTCCACTCCTGCCCTCATTCGCCCGCCACCCCCTAGACCCTACCAACAACCCCTATCCAAACATGGGGAAAAAAAATACTGACGACGAAGATGATGATGATGATGATGATGATGATGATGATGATGATGATGATGGTGATGATGATGATGATGATGATGGTGATGATGATGATGATGATGATGATGATGATGATGATGATGATGATGATGATGATGATGATGATGATGATGATGATGATGATGATGATGATGATGATGATGATGACGACGTGGCCTTGGTGTTTATTATGGGAGGATCCTGCATGTCCTGTTTATGTTTACAGTCAAAAGTTCTGTTAAGCAGAAGTTGGACAAAAATGCACCCTAATGCATTCAAATTTGAATATATGCAGTTTGGAGTGGTTATCTTCGGAACCTAAGGGTCTTTGTTCAATGTTTGGTTTTTGGATCCTGGAAAAGTAGGGCTTAGTATTTACTTAAGTAGGCAACTTGGCGAAGCGGCAAGCCCTTTTTAAATCAACAACTTCAAAAGGTAATAGGATACACATAGGGAGCATATCTCTGTTCACCAAGGTTTATGCTTCCCCAGGTCCTTGTCTTTCTTCCCAAAATATAGACAGCACGCAGGTGTATTTCCTGCATCAGCACATGATTCGGGCATAATCTCATGCTTTGGAAAACCAGTCCGGTGATCATCAGCAAGTCCAGCTGATACACTGCCGAGGTGGGAACACATCGACATGGCTCTCTGTATCTATGGCACACATCCACCCATGTAAACCATTAGCATCAGAGAAGAGGAGATAGATCTTCTCTATCGGGATGGGATTAGCGTCTAATGAGTATTATATCCAAAATAATATCAGTAAAATGCAGTCCCATCTCTTTTAAGCGAGACAGCTTTAATACTCGTGTTCTACATAAACTTTTTGTCACTATCAGATCCAGACCTGTGAGAGCATGGACTTAGGGAACACAGCCCTTACAAATTGAAGGAACATTGATCTTGGAATACAGTCGTTTATGCCGGGTAGGCTATTTTAAAACAAATTAAAATGTCTGCATGTTCTTTCATTGATACCACTTTAAGAGTACTGTTGACTGAAATAAAAGTTGGTTTTCCTAAATAGGCCAGAAGGTCACTGGACAGAATATATTACTCTATATAGAGTCATATTAAGATTTGGGTTACATGAACCCTTAACTTGTCTGTTTGTGTAGACAACATTGTCTGTGTTTGGATTAAGCACCTTGCAAGACATGACAAAAAGCCCACATAGTGGATATCTTGCTCACAGTGATCCACTGTAACCACTCCATCCATAGATCCTTTTAATATTCGCAGGAACAGGTTTCCCACTGAAAAATAATACGCTTACACCAAAAATTTAATAAAATCAAACTTTTCCAAATTATATATATTTTTTAAATGAATAAATTCCGTAGTTTTGTTGTGCCTATTATTAGCAAAGGATAGCCAATATTTGGGAGCTAAAAATAGAATCCGCCAAAGCTGATAAGAGGCGGAACCCGTAAAAACAACGGCTCGTAACCATTGGTTTTAGGTTGATAAAGTGGACCCTATTCTAGCTGAAGAACAAGCAGGATTCAGGGCAGGGCGAAGTACCACTGAACAGATTTTCAACCTCAGAATAATCCTCTCCAGGATCGTACATACAACTGCTGCCCTGACAAGGTTGAAACCCATTTGGAAAGACAGGACCATCAGTCTACACTCTAATCTTCCTATACGCTTGCGAAACATGGGCTCTCACAGCAGACCTACAACGAAGAATACAAAGCATGGAGATGAGGTGCTAGAGAAAAGACTTCTGGGCATTTACTATACCCACCACATCACCAATGACGAAGTCCGACAGACCATCACGCAAGCCATCGGACAACACTATGTCACCAGAGCATCAGGCCTTTCAAAGACCATCCTGCAAGGCGCGGCGCAAGGAGGCAGAAGAAGAGGGAGACAGAAAAAGAGGTGGGAGGACAACATTCGAGAATGGACTGGTTTGACACTGAGCGAAGCCATGAGGGCTGCTGAGGACAGAGAAAGATGGAGTACGCTGGTTAAACGATCATCTGTGGTGCCCTAACGACCTTCGAGTTACGGGACGGGATAGGATAGGAAAGTTAGAGAGTGTTTAGGAAGGAATTAGCTATGTACTTCATAATTTAAATATTCTACACTTCGCATTGAACGTGCCCAGATTAGGAATGAGAATGAACACATTAGAATGACAGATACAGTGGTAATTTAAAGCACTAAATTTCCACAAAGTGGGGATACTATTTATTTATTTTTTTAAAACAACCACCCGGCACCTCAAAGGGGAAATGTAGTTGTTTAAATGGGCGAAGTTTTACACATTTAATTTCATAATCCTTTTCAAAATTCACAATGAGTTTTGCACCACTGGAATTGTTTTTAAAAGATTAAATCGAAAAAGAACATTTTACAGATGTACAGTTTTTATATATGATTTAAAAAAATAGGTATATTGATTCATGTATGGCTGTTTCTATTAATAGCGTCAGATGCTTGACAGACGCGAAGCCAGGCGTACAAATCAACATTGTCAGATGCTTGACAGAAACGAAGCCCGGCGTACAAATCAACATTGTCAGATGCTTGACAGAAACGAAGCCAGGCGTACAAATCAACATTGTCAGATGCTTGACAGAAACGAAGCCAGGCGTCCAAATCAACATTGTCAGATGCTTGACAGAAACGAAGCCAGGCGTCCAAATCAACATTGTCAGAAAAAAACATGCAGCACTGTTTAATATTTTAAGTGTACGTCTGTTCACTCTGGGTAATATTAGAGAACAAAATAAAACTTAAACTAAGCTGATCTAGACTAAACTGAAAAGAAATGAAAGAAAGTTATAACAATTAAAATCAGGCAGTTCTATTGCTTAAAGATGCGAGGTTTTCTGAGGTATAACCTGGATTCAGGATTTTCCTAGGGTAATCCCAGGTTGTACTGAATACTACTTAGACGTGACGTAGCATATATATACTTGTATATCACCAGACCTGGAGCAGTGACGTCGCATGCAGTGTGCTATAAATATTCGGAGACAAAGAGATTTATAGCAGTGACGTCCTGTTATGCGTTACATCTCAGGCGAATGTAGATTTATAGCAGTGACATCGCATTATGCTTTGAATATCAGGCGACATAAATTTACATTGGATAACTTGATCAGCAACATGCAGAGAATAATCTAAATAAAGTACTGGGTCCATTTCAGTGTACATTGTACATCTCGGATGAGAGTATAAACCGAGGTCTAGTCTGTGTCGCATACATTCCATCATAACGGACTTTAAAGATCCTGACGCTCATGTCCTAGACGGGTGGGTGCCGGTGACAAGAAAACACCCAACATGCACCTAGGTCCTTCTCCCCCATCCCTGGCTGCCCAGGATTGTGCTCAGTTGTCCGGGCGTCAGACCATGCGCCCAAAGGCTGCGGGTGTGCGTCTCATGCGGCTTGAGTTAGATCCTGTATCGGCCAGCGCCTTGAGCAGCTCTTGAGCTGGAAAAACGCTATATAAGAACGATTAAATAAATAAATAAATAAATAAATAAATACATTGTAGAGTGTTGAAATTATGCAGTACATAGCTCATTCTTTCCTAAACACTCTCTACCTTTGGCCACTGCCTTTACACAGTCACTGTTTAATATGAATGCACACTGTCCAAGCTATTCACTCCATGTGTGCTACACAGTAGGCCTAAACTGTACATTTGTGTTCCCGCGCGTTTAGCCAGTGTACAAAATATGGCCGTGACGCTAAGAAAAGCACACAGCATAGCTGAGAGACGTTCGTCTCTCCCCAATCACTGCCACTGTTTATAGCCGCTGGGTTTTCGTCTTGAAGTAGGCTTATTACAAAATCACTTTCCCCAGTACTGAAAAAGGATAGACTGTAGCACTGTGTATAATAGACATCAAAGTCCATGGCCAATCCCTCAACACGGTGCATAGCTTCAAATATTTAGGAGCCATTGTATCAGACAATGGGTCCGGACAGGAAGTCCTCTCCAGGATCGCACAAACAACTGCTGCCATGACAAGGTTGAAGTCCATTTGGAAAGACAGGGCCATCAGTCTACATTCCAAAGACTGCTGCGCTCCTTTGTCATCACCATCTTCCTATATGCTTGCGAAGCATGGACCCTCACAGCAGATCTACAACGAAGAATATAAAGCACGGAGATGAGGTGCTACAGAAGATTTCTGGGCATTTCCTATACCCAACACATCACCAACGACGAAGTCCGACAGACCATCACACAAGCCATTGGACAACACGATGACCTGCTCACACAGTCGTGAAGAAACGGAAACTCCGATGGTATGGCCACGTCACCAGATCATCAGGCCTTGCAAAGACCATTCTGCAAGGCACAGTGCAAGGAGGTAGAAGAAGAGGGAGACCGAAAAAGAGGTGGGAGGACAACATTCGAGAATGGACTGGTTTGACACTGAGCGAAGCCATCAGGTTTGCTAAGGACAGAGAAAGATGGAGTATGCTGGTTAAACGATCATCTGTGTTGCCCCTACGACCTCCGAGTTACGGGACAGGATAGGAAAGGATAGGACTGTGCTTAGGTCAACTCTACACCATGAGACCACGAGACACTTCGGACATCTTTGCTGTGCAGTGTGAGACAGCAACGTTTTGCAAGCTAGGTAAAGCGAAGCGACGAGTGGAGTCGGGTTGCTCACTTGGTAGAGCCGCGTACTAGTAACCGAAAGGTACCTGTTTCGAATCCCGGATTGGCCAACGTATGACCATATTAATTTCCCCTTACAAATCAACTGGTTCGCTGGTGTAAGAATAATGTGACCAGTAGTCACCTATAGGCTCCGGTGTCCCGTGACTATATAATCTACAATTACTCTTTACAAGCGACGGCCAGTGTCGGCCACAGGATGTGGAAGACAAAGCAGCGCTAACGCCACTTATTGGAGGGTGGGTTCTATCACGGAATAGCTGTGGCCTACCAACATGTTGCAGACGATGAATCTAGCCATTTTGATGGTCCACCATATATTATATTTTCAATACAATACGACTTTATTTGTCTCACACGGAACAATGGTGGCAGCACATTTCTCACATTTTCTCGCGCTCTCTGGGACATCGCGTGACCTCGTGTCCTAAGTACTCCATAATAACTCCGTATACCTACGCCTGTTGGTTAGTTATTCATTGCTTACAGGGGGTGCAGCGGACTGCAAAGAGTCGAATCAGGACCACAGACTACGTATAAGTTATATCCAATTTATACAGTACACAACTCTTAATAACTGTTCATTACACGGTGAGAAATTGTCTTTAACTTATAGAGTCTGTAAACTGTTTATATACTCCTTATTTATAGCGCATTGAACTCGGCCCTGGTGATAGACCTGGAGACTTACCCTGTTGACTTGACTGACTGAATTTGAACAGCTGTAGCTGGAGATTGCAGGCCCATGTCATCTTCTCCAAAGCCTCCGTACTTTGATCCACACGGTCTGATATTCCTTGGATGGCATATTGATGATATTATTAATAATATACTGTACAATAAGCTACTAATAGAAAACAGAATAACTAGCTTTTTTAAAAATTACTGATTTAAATGGACTCACTTTGACCCCCAGATCCTTTTAAATTTCACAGTGAGGACTGCCTAAATGAAACAAAAATCAGCTTACAACACGAAACAGCTGTTTCCAAAGCATATTTATGTTTTTACATCAATAAATGTCGTCCTCTTTGTGCCAATGAATAGCAGGGGTTAAGTAGAAAAGATAGTAGATCGTATTGGTGTACCGTGCAAACCACTCCCTGTCAGAACACAAATGGAACATCCTAACATTAACGGTTGTTTTCAGCAGCGAAAGTCCATGCCCTTGATCATTGTTTTATGTAATAATAATACGAAGTTTAAGCTTTTTGGCTGCAGTTTATTATCCCTTTTTATCGGGAAACTCTGGGCCGCCTCCCCCAAGGAAGGCGTAGTCGCAGCCAGTGGCGCGCCCAAACCCTACCTAACATTATTTGTGAATATTTGAAAATTTTGCTGGGGGAGCAAACCGGAGTACCCGGAGAAAACCCCCGAGACGTTGCCCGAGTCGAAAGTAAATAATATTCGGAGAAACATAACGCCCAGATGGTGGCTCGAACCCACACCTGTCAGGCGCCATTGGTTTCTGGCTTGTGGACAAGGCAAGTTAGTCCCGCCTTAGCCTACTTGGCCACAACGCTCGCATAAACTAAGCTAAACTCATGTTCACACATTTAGCTCCAAAGCGCCCAAGGTGCATGACAACATGAATGTGAATGTTAAAAGTGATGTGTGCCAATGGTGTTGAGACAGGTAGCTCCATATACTGTTTACAGCCAACAAGTGCTCTTCACGTCAAATAAACACCAGGTTTTGGATTTGTGTTTCTTGTCGATCGATATCTTTAATCCAGCTTTACTGAATTTGTCCAGCATGTATGATGATAAAGGTTGAAGTACTGTTAGATAGGCAGAGAAGACTGGATTATTTCAGGTTCGATTATATTCAAGTGCCTCTTGTTTGCATGTTCTACTTAAGTTGTAGTTGTCATTCATCTGTTTGTAGTTTGTCTTTTATTCTCCTCTGTGTGTATGTGTGTGTGTATGTGTATGTGAATGTGGGCATGTAGAAACGACGTTCTACACATGTGTGTGTGTGTGGGTGTGTGTGTATGTGTTTGTGTGTGTGTTCTAATTATCCTCATTTGTTCATATTTCTGTATCTTGTCCTCACAGGAGCATAATTCTGTCCAGTTAAGAATAAGGTTTGTATAGTAGTTACGGCTAAATAAGATTTCTTATAAAGATAGAAGAAACGAAGAGCGCTACAATACGTACTCGTACTCCATAGAAGGTCTATTGACAACGTTATTATACCTGTATATTACAACATCGTGTACTCGTACTCCATATACTGGCTATTGACAACTTTATTATATATTACAACATCATGTACTCTTACTCCATATAAAGGATACTATATTACAACATCGTGTACTCTTACTCCATATAAAAGATACTATATTACAACATCATGTATTCTTACTCCATATAAAAGATACTATATTACAACATCATTATACTCTTACTCCATGGAGGTTATTGACAGTTTGACTCTATTACAACGTAAAACAGAATGGCCAGTCCTAGCTGAAAAGTAAGCATTTTCAAAAGTGTTACTTTTCTTGGTATTGCTGTGACTCGACTTTGTTCTAAGAAAGCAATAAGAATAGTGGGATTAGTAGGGCCTAGGCCAGTTTTGAAACTCTGCAAACAAAACATTATCCAAAATGGGCTAAGTCAATGTTTGCGATACTGCGCTATACGCGTTTAGACGAAGGTGAAGCCTAATGAACTTTACCTTTGAGAAAGTACAAATACCAACAAGTCTAACATGTTTAGCTGTATTTAAAGTACCCACAAAAAAGGACGAATTTCACTTCAGTTATCCTTCAGATAAGGCAAAAAGTGTATTCTGAATAAAAAATTTAAGAACGATAAATTGGGAGTAACGGCCAGACTGACTGATTGACAACCGGACTGAAGGATGGTCAATGATGTGAGTTACCTGTATACTGATAGACAACAGTACTTAATGATGGTGAATGATGTGAGGTACCTGTATACTCAGATACCTGTATACTGATAAACAACCGGACTGAAGGTTGGTCAATGATGGTAGGTAACTGTGTACTGATAGACAACCGGACTGAAGGATGGTCAATGATGGTAGGTAACTGTGTACTGATAGACAACCGGACTGAAGGATGGTCAATGATGGTAGGTAACTGTGTACTGATAGACAACCGGACTGAAGGATGGTCAATGATGGTAGGTACCTGTGTACTGATAGACAACCGGACTGAAGGATTGCCATTGATTTCAAGTACCTGTTTACCAAATCTCAACAAAATCGCTTCTGCCGTTTTTGAGACTTCGAACAAAACGTGTTGAGCAACATAATTATTCCAACGACCCTGACCTTTGCTGTAGAACAACATAATATGAACGCACGGGAGGCGGGCCAATCACGCAAGTCATATTCCTATGAAGTGTGGTCAAAATCCGTTCAGTGGTCCTTGACCGACGGACGGACAGACCGACATTTGGCTGGTTTTGATTGCCGACCATTTGAAAGTGTTTCTAGATGAATCTAAACATACAACAACCCACAACACATTATGAGTATTCTGACTGGTTGGATTATCACGTGACCCTGAGTGTACACTGCCACGTTACAGTTTCAACAGAACCACTGGCTGTACAACTGTATACATGTTATATCACGTGACCCTGAGTGTACACTGCCACGTTACAGTTTCAACAGAACCACTAGCTGTACAACTGTATACATGTTATATCACGTGACCCTGAGTGTACACTGCCACGTTACAGTTTCAACAGAACCGCTGGCTGTACAACTGTATACATGTTATATCACGTGACCCTGAGTGTACACTGCCACGTTACAGTTTCAACAGAACCACTGGCTGTACAACTGTATACATGTTATATCACGTGACCCTGAGTGTACACTGCCACGTTACAGTTTCAACAGAACCACTGGCTGTACAACTGTATACATGTTATATCACGTGACCCTGAGTGTACACTGCCACGTTACAGTTTCAACAGAACCACTAGCTGTACAACTGTATACATGTTATATCACGTGACCCTGAGTGTACACTGCCACGTTACAGTTTCAACAGAACCGCTGGCTGTACAACTGTATACATGTTATATCACGTGACCCTGAGTGTACACTGCCACGTTACAGTTTCAACAGAACCGCTGGCTGTACAACTGTATACATGTTATATCACGTGACCCTGAGTGTACACTGCCACGTTACAGTTTCAACAGAACCGCTGGCTGTACAACTGTATACATGCTATATCACGTGACCCTGAGTGTACACTGCCACGTTACAGTTTCAACAGAACCACTGGCTGTACAACTGTATACATGCTATATCACGTGACCCTGAGTGTACACTGCCACGTTACATTTTCAACAGAACCGCTGGCTGTACAACTGTATACATGTTATATCACGTGACCCTGAGTCATATCAGCGCCATTTCAAAATACCGTAAACATTGAAATAAAATGATAAATCCTGCATTTCAATACAAAACCACAGACATGTAAATGAAAGGAATAAGATAATTATTATTGGTCGTATTAGTATGAGTTTTATTAGTATTATTTTCATTAGTAATAGTAGTAGTAGTAGTAGTAGAAGTAGTATGCGCCCGATCGCAACAGCCCTAGGTGTGTACAATAAATTCCATTGGATTGGTTAATAGATTAACGTCCATATTAGCGTATAGGGGAGCTAATAAACTCCATTGGATTGGTTAATAGATTAACGTCCATATTAGCGTATAGGGGAGCTAATAAATTCCATTGGATTGGTTATTAGATTAAAGTCCCCAGACACATTAGCGTATAGGGGAGGTAATAAATTCCATTGGATTGGTTATTAGATTAACGTCCCCGGACACAACAGCGTATAGGGGGGGTAATAAATTCCATTGGATTGGTTATTAGATTAACGTCCCCGGACACAACAGCGTATAGGGGGGGTAATAAATTCCATTGGATTGGTTATTAGATTAACGTCCCCGGACACACCAGCGTATAGGGGAGGTCATAAATTCCATTGGATTGGTTATTAGATTAACGTCCCCGGACACACCAGCGTATAGGGGAGGTAATAAATTCCATTGGATTGGTTATTAGATTAACGTCCCCGGACACACCAGCGTATAGGGGAGGTAATAAATTCCATTGGATTGGTTATTAGATTAACGTCCCCGGACACACCAGCGTATAGGGGAGGTCATAAATTCCATTGGATTGGTTATTAGATTAACGTCCCCGGACACACCAGCGTATAGGGGAGGTCATAAATTCCATTGGATTGGTTATTAGATTAACGTCCCCGGATACACCAGCGTATAGGGGAGGTCATAAATTCCATTGGATTGGTTATTAGATTAACGTCCCCGGACACACCAGCGTATAGGGGAGGTCATAAATTCCATTAGATTGGTTATTAGATTAACGTACCCGGACACATTAGCGTATAGGGGAGGTAATAAATTCCATTGGATTGGTTATTAGATTAACGTCCCCGGACACACCAGCGTATAGGGGAGGTAACAAATTCCATTGGATTGGTTATTAGATTAACGTCCCCGGACACATTAGCGTATAGGGGAGGTAATAAATTCCATTCCAATGACCGTCCATATCTAGCGCTTTTCCAGCTCAAGAACTGCGCTAGGCACTGGGCGACACTCAAGCCCCGATGCGCCAGCTTGCTGCCTTAGGCGCATTGTCTGATGTCCAGGTAACGGAGCACAATCCTCGGCCACCCGGGGATGGGGAGAAGGGACCTAGTGCGTGCTGGGTGTATGTGTGTAGCCGGCACTCACCCGCCTAGGACACGAGAGTCAGTGTGATGGAATGCATGCGTGCACAGACTAAGCTTCGTTTTATAATTATATTCTCCTCCCAAGGAGTACATAATACCTCAATGCCACACAAAACCAAACGATGATGACAACAACAACGACACAAACGAACTGAAAAAAAGAGCATAGATCTAACAGTATTAGGTAGTTATCCTATGAAACCATTCTCTTTGCAGACAACAGCTTAGAGTCATTGCAATCATTTCGGAACATGAGACAGATCAAAATATCACAGTCCTACTCAACGACATCTATGCACTGTACATATTAGCTAACAACAACAATGATTATGTACGCAGTTCCTAGCTCAGTTACATTATGATACAACAATGTCAACCACAGCTATAGAGGGGAAGTTGTTCCCTTAACGGCTTAACCTTTCGATTAAATTTAGGGAGAGAGGCGTTTGGGACCTCTTTATTATGTAAGCCAGCCCCCAATCCATCCAAGTATCCATCCTGCTTGATGTTGCCTACCATGAAATATTTTCTAAGTTGTGCCCAAATGCCACTACTCCATCATGAATTGTACTGTACGTAGTAGCCAACATAAAACAATGCCAACGGACAAAATTCACCTTTCAATTACTTTCTAAGATACCACTGTATATTTAACTGTTACAAAAACCACGAGACGTTAAAACTGTATTTAACAATGCTTGGCCAACTCGCAACAATTATCAACCTGTCTCTTTTTCTTCTTCCTTCTCTTTCATCTTCTTCTTTCTTTTCCTTTTCTTCCTTTCCCTTGTTCGTTCATGTATTTCTGCCCATCAGCAAAACTGCAAGCAGACCTGATGACCTTTGACAATGTAACTGTAACATGTAACATGCCCTCACGGTTCTGTACCAACCATTGTACAAAAACACAATCATTCTAAACACCAATCTTCTCACGAAAAAGGAGGACGGCTGAAGGATTTTAAACTCTCAACATATCCTTTCCTTAAAAGCCCCCCTCGCGTAGTCAAACAACAGAAGCATTTGAGGTTTGTACAGAACTAAATGTTAAAGAGGAAACTTCTGTGTTTCTGTCCTCAACTGGCTATTTCTCACTCTGGGAAAGGGATATCCTTGCCAAGGCGGTCGATTTCATTGACGAGGAACTCTACGTCAGTTCTTGTGACGATCTGGTTGGAAATGGCTACTCGGAATAGATTGGGGTGGCTACCCAGAGGTTGATACTGCACCATCGTGGTACCCTGTTCCATCATCAGCCCTTTGATCGTTGGTGCAACCTGAAAGGAGAAAATAAATGCACGAGTAAATAAATACGATATTCAATTTTTAAAAAAAACCATCGTGTAAATCAGAGCACCTAGAACAGATGAGTGCATAAAGGTTGATTTGCCTACAGCCTTAATAATAATACAGTACATTTGTATCGCGCGGTACCTCGCAAACGGTAAGGAATGCGAGCTCGCCGCGCTTGACAACACACGTGCAATCACACACACACACACACCTACACACACACACACAGACACACAGAACAGGTATACACTTATCGAATGGTTAAATAATTACAGTAAAAACATAGCCATGCAAAGCAAAAGATAATATGAATACCAAGAACCGAGCCGGTGCCGCCACCATCCATGAACAGATGACGTGACTTGGTAAAAGATTATGGGGATGGAAGGGAGGAGGAGTAAAAATTACTGAGTTTGCGTGTTAAAAAGGTGGGTCTTTAATTGGCGCTTGAAGGAAGAAAAGTGATGGAGCATGTCGGAGTTGAATCGGTAGTGAGTTCCAGGCAGTTGCAGCAGAGAAAGAGAAAGATCGTTCACCATAGGTCTTTGAGTGAACACGGGGGATAGAAAGCAGTCTTGTATCAGAAGAAGAACGGAGTTGTCTTGCAGGAGAGTAGACAGAGAGAAGGTCAGTAAAGTATGAAGGGGCAGAACCAGTGAAGAATCTGAAAACAATAGTTGAGAGCTTGTACAAGATGCGAGCTCGAACAGGGAGCCAATGAAGAGATCGGAGTAGAGGGGTGGCATGGTCTCGTTTTTTAGCTTTAAGAACAAGGCGGGCGGCAGAGTTTTGGACTTTCTGAAGTTTTTCAAGAAGGTAGAGAGGGGAGCCAGAGAGGAGAGAGTTGCAGTAGTCAAGTTTGGATAGAACAAATGCACAGACAAGAGTGTTGGTTGTTTCGGCTGTAAGATATTGTCGGATGGAGCTAATGCGGTGAATTCCGAAATAGGCAGAGCGGCATATGTTGGAAATGTGTTGGTCAAGTGACATGTCAGAAGACAGAATGAAACCTAAGTTGCGGGCCTTAAGGCCGAAAGGTTGATTTGCCTAGAGCCTTAAGGCCGAAAGGTTGATTTGCCTAGAGCCTTGAAGGCCGAAAGGTTCATATCGAACAATCGGGGTTCCTTGTTTCTATATCACTTCTTTTACAATTACGAGCTACTTGAAAAAGAAACATGAACAAATGAAAAGATGGGTGATTAAATAAGCAATGACCAAGGTTGACATATGGCGTTTCACAGGGCTTTGTTTCAAGACCTGTATTGTTCACAGTCTGTTCTCAGATGTATTTTCACAGTACTGTTATCACCGTCATCATCATCACCATCTCCATTATCATCATGGTAATCGACATCGTCAACATCATTATCATCATGGTACTCACAGTGGACAACTTGTCCTTAGGGATATGATCAAAGGGAAGGTGTCTCCATCCTTCGGGGATGTACCAGAAACATATGTTGGGGGAATCAAGCTGGAAAGCAATCGATTAGCCGATCAATCAATCAAGCATTTAATTAATCAATCAGTAAGTTAAATCAACAAATGACTCAATTTAAAACATTTGGTCTCGCATTAATGTATAAATACCAATTTAATTGCAATCCCAATTTAAGTTATTGTATTATTTTAAGAGGAATATGTCTAGACTTTTGCTGGGTCCCATCACACAGTGGAATTTATTGGAATGAAATTAGCCAAAGAGGGAGCTAAGAATAATCCTAGTGCAATAGTTGTTGATAATTTAAGTTTGTCATATAATGAAATGATTTCTAAAATTGAGAGGTTCATGAATAATACATATAACATTAAAAACATTAAACGATTTATTGTCAAATAAACGTATCATTAGATAGTACTTAAATTAAGAATAAATTCTTAGGTGGTCCGGGCGAAGACAGACAATGCAAGCGTGCTGGAACTGACAATTGGGGTCGAACATGCAACGGCCCCTATTCCACTGCTGACAAATAGGTTTTTCCGACCCGCCCAACACGCCCGTGCTCCCCGAAGCCTTGGGACGCGCCGCGGTCGCCGGCTTCTTCCGCTCCTCCACAGGGCGCTCCTTTAGCGACACCAACGCCAAGTGCTGTGAATCGCTGCCCCAGCGAAACTTGTAGGCTGCCTGGTTCTGACGATACTGATCATCGTATATCAGGACTGAGGACCACGTGTATCGGGCCGCCATTTCCCCAATCTTGACCGTACACGCCAGGTAATCCATCGTGTCGTCCGCAGAGAGACGGCCCGTCTCCCGCAACGTGGCCATGATCCTGGCATTTGCAGCAATCCACTGCGCCGGCGACACAACTTCCAGTCGAGGCCTCTGGCGTGGGAGGCGAATGGTCACACCCGCACCCAGTTCCACTTCCTGCTCCTGCTGCCAGTTGTCCATGTTTAAAACGTCAATGATCCGCAAAGCAGGCTTACCATGGGCACCTTGGTCTGGAGGAAAGAGATAGGGTCGAGGTCGAGGCCGCCGTAGAAGTGTCAGCCACCGCAGCAAGTCTTGAAGCATGCTCTCAGGCCTAGTAGTTAAACCATGACTAGAGAGATGTGGACCGGACAGAGACACCGTCGTCGCTGATGATGGTGTGGATTGAGGCTTGAGTTCCAAGATGGCGGTTCGCAAAGAGACCAAGTGCCCCCGTTTTAGGTCCAGCGCTGTCAAGTCTTCTTATGTGGTGTTGATTAACACTGGATGGTTATCAAACCCATTGTCTACTAGCACACCAACGGCAGCCGCAGGCACCTGCTTGCACCACTCTTCAAAGTTAGAATGTACAGACATCTTCGTAAAAAGAAACCAGAACGTAAAGCTGCCATTACTCTTGCGAGCACAAGCGCTGCTCTGTCAGTGCAAAGGAATACTAATACCCAACATAGTAATCAAATCGCTAATTAGAACATTACTCACAATATTATTTCCCAAGTCAACTTCTTATTTCTGGCTGCACTGTGCTCTTCGAATACCGAAGACATAGGCGCACAAAAATACATATTTTTTATTATGTTTATTCCAAACAACACAAAAAGAATTAAACTTTTTATTTTCAAAGAAACGTATAATTAGATAGTACTTAAATTAATAATAAATTCTTGGAATACAAATTATTCGTCAGACGTTACTTGTCCATGTTCACGAAAAACTTCTGTAAAACATCTCTTGTTTGAATGCCCAACAATTATGTCAAAATTAAAAGATCAGGGTATTAATACCAACAAATGCGGACACTCAAAGGAAGACAATTTATATCAATCAGACATTGTAAATGTTATTTTAAAATCACCAATTGGTAGATTGTTATCATTTTATATAATTTTATGTTATTTTTATTTTGCTGTCTAATATCACCTAGAGTGGACAGACGTCAAATACTGAACTGAAGTGATATAAGTACCAAGAAATCTGGTCCAACTCATTATTCTCCAACAAGGCATCAATTCAATCCATCAAAATTATCAATCAAATCAAGACAGCAATCGTATATTAATACTGCCAAACAACGAGCAGTAGGTAAACTTGTATAGTAATGTTACAGTTTAGTCTATTCTCGAATGTTGTCCTCCCAGTTCTTTTTCTGTCTCCCTCTTCTTCTGCCTTCGTGCACCGGGCCTTGCAGGATGGTCTTTGCAAGGCCTGATGCTCTGGTGACGAGCTGGACCACTATACATGGAACAGTTTAGGTTTCAGCGGACTGCGCTGGAAAGGCCTAGTTGAGAATGACCGTATTGTGTCTAAAATCACATGTACGTGAACAGACGTTACAAAAAAATGATTGAACTGGACTGAATTGAATACAAGGACTGAATTAAATGCAACTGAATTAAATACACAAATCTAGTAAATATTAAACCCACCTTTAGTTAGTGGAAGATTAAAAAAAAGACTTTTGGAAGATATGCATGATAAAAGTTATATGTGTGCCTGCATACGTCGAGTTCACTAACCGGATGCCTTATGTGGACATCGAAGTTGAAGTCTAAATTTAAAACCAATGCGAATATTTATAATGTTTCCTTTCTAAAAGGAAAATATAATAGCATCTAAGGCCAAAAAAAAAATAAGCAGGCAAAACCTGGATGCATACCACGTCATTGAGAAGACGGAATCCTGGTCTCGCTTTCACCAGATCTCTGAGATGGCTGAAAAACACACAAAACGGCGGATTCAAAAGTTGAGGACAACTACCTTAAATGTTGTATGCTTGTGTGTGTTTGAGAGAGAGAGGGAGGGAGAGAGAGAGAGCGCGCTTGTGTGTGAGAGAGAGATGGATAAATGGAGGGAAAAGAGTGTGTGTGAGAGTGTGTGTGTTTGGGGGAATGAGAGGGGGGAAAGGCGCGTGTACGCAAATTAAAATAATAATGGAAATATAATTATATGATAGGTCGAAATTAAACAGAGTCACTCTTCCAATCTTAGCCAAATCTGTGAGCAAACATTACACTTGCGGCCAATGAAATTCACAGGAAAACAAAATCCTAGGGGTAAAAGCCTTTGAATTGTGTGCATCCTCTTTAGATTGTAAGGTAAAAATTTATTGTACCTTCCAGCGCCTTCAGCAGCTCTTGAGCTACACAAGTTATCATTAACCTCTTGAGCTACACAAGTTATCATTAACCTCTTGAGCTACAAAAGTTATCATTAACCTCTTGAGCTACACAAGTTATCATTAACCTCTTGAGCTACAAATGTTATCATTAACCTCTTGAGCTACAAATGTTATCATTAACCTCTTGAGCTACAAATGTTATCATTAACCTCTTGAGCTACAAAAGTTATCATTAACCTCTTGAGCTACACAAGTTATCATTAACCTCTTAAGCTACAAAAGTTATCATTAACCTCTTGAGCTACACAAGTTATCATTAACCTCTTGAGGTACACAAGTTATCGTTAACCTCTTGAGCTACACAAGTTATCATTAACCTCTTGAGCTACACAAGTTATCATTAACCTCTTGAGCTACACAAGTTATCATTAACCTCTTGAGCTACACAAGTTATCATTAACCTCTTAAGCTACAAAAGTTATCATTAACCTCTTGAGCTACACAAGTTATCATTAACCTCTTGAGGTACACAAGTTATCGTTAACCTCTTGAGCTACACAAGTTATCATTAACCTCTTGAGCTACACAAGTTATCATTAACCTCTTGAGCTACACAAGTTATCATTAATCTCTTGAGCTACACAAGTTATCATTAACCTCTTGAGCAACACAGGTTATCATTAACCTCTTGAGCTACAAAAGTTATCATTAACCTCTTGAGCTACAAAGGTTATCATTAACCTCTTGAAATACCCTCTTGAGCTACAAAAGTTATCATTAACCTCTTGAGCTACAAAAGTTATCATTAACCTCTTGATCTACACAAGTTATCATTAACCTTTTGAGCTACAAAAGTTATCACTAACCTCTTGAGCTACAAAAGTTATCATCAACCTCTTGATCTACACAAGTTATCATTAACCTCTTGAGCTACAAAAGTTATCATTAACCTCAAGAGCTACAAAAGTTATCATTAACCTCAAGAGCTAAAAAGTTATCATTAACAATGATTTCAATAAGTAAATAACTTGACAATCGAGTTTCTTGATTGTAAAGAATGGCGAGACTCTTCTACGTAGGCCTATTTATTAAGATACCGAATCAAGAATTTAGTGAAAGACATCTACTACCTAAACTTTGTTTTTGTCTACTAAACAAAGGAATTGTGGCATTTATAACTTATGTATCAATAATGTCAGTAGATGTTGCGCCCTAGACATCTTTTGGAACACATTTACATCAGCTTACTTGGCAATATCGAAGTAGTGGTTGATCTGCTTCTCAAAGCCCTCATCGCCCTGTGGACAGAAGCAATAGGTACAAAGAAAATTTTCTGACTCACACACAGAACACTACACACGCTATAGTCCAATTTTCCAGTCCACGCACAACACGGCTAGAATTCAAGTACTTATCATCATTGTTATCAGTCTCAATGTGTCGTAGGATTTCATTCATAAAATGATAAAATATGTCATATTTCTTTCATTCAGGACTTCATTAATAAAATCTGTCATTTTTCTTTCCTTAACCAAATTTTTTCTGCCAAAACTCAGATTCACGTGTCAATTTTTTTAAATTTTCAGACTGAGGTTATTCATTGTGAGTTAGGCAAAAAAGCAATGATATTTTATTGGGACGTCTTTGCTGTTGCTAAACTGAGGCGAATAAACAACTGGCAAATCGTCTGTATAATTATGACCTTAAAAATATGGGACGTATTGTTAATACTCTTAAATGATTTTGAGTCAAACTCATAAAAAATGCGTCATGCATATAGCGTGGAAAAAAGTGAGAGAAAAAAGTTAGTCATTGTTTATAAGGTCCAGCGGACTGCAAAAAGAAGAATCAGAAAGGAAAAAAATCTACAAAGACCAAACAGGCAAACAAAGAACAACTGGACCCCTTAAGGTTCTTTTTATACGTCAAAACACAAACTACGTCATTAATTTGACGTCATACCTTGGCTCTCCACATCAGCCAGAACTTGAAGATGTCATTGTGACGTCCGCACTGGATACTTTTGTCACCAGTGTCCCATGTGATGTCATACACCTTGTCTTGTTGGAACAAGTAGTCCGCTTTGGTACAGTTGGCCGACTCCAGAATACCCTGACGATCATCATCATCATCATCATCATCATCATCATCATCATCATCATAATCATCGTTGTCGTCGTCGTCATTATCATAATGGATGCTATATGTGCGCTTTTCTCCAAATCACCAATCAGGCTCAAAGCGCGGCGATCTGTAGCAACATACACGCTCACATGTTCCACCACTCTCTCACACACACAACAAACACCCGTCTATCACTCAAACACGTAGTATAGTGTAAAAGCAGGGAGATCGCTATTAGAAGGCGGAAAGGAAACATCACTGCTATGAGTTAGCTAGTTAGTCATTGTCTATAGGGTCCAGCGGACTGCAAAGAGCCGAATCAGGACCACAACTTGGTTGAAAGAGGGCTCACCCCTGATCCGTATAAAAGAACTGCTGAAACAACCTGGGACGAGAACCGGTTTTGATATGATGATGATGATCATCATCATTGTTGTCAAGGTGGCGACGTAGTGATTCGTTCTTAACGCTAACGCAATAGGACGTTAAGTTTAGTTATTCTTTCCTTCCTGATGGTAACACTGAAGGCACTCCACCAGTCGCTCACTTTATAATAAAGCCATCCCATGCAGGGGACGCTAAGGCTGTACTCTGCTTTATCGAATCCCCGTTTACAGAAAACAAAATGAGAAAAAAAACGTCATTATAAAATATTAACAAGACACATAGGACTATATATAAAATTATTATTTATTATTTTATTTATTTATTCTTATATAGCGCTTTTCCGAGCTCAAGAGCTGCTCAAGGCGCTGGCCGATTCAGGATCCAGCTCAAGCCGCGCGAGGCGCCAACTTGCAGCCTTTGGGCGCAACGTAATAACTCTCTAGACAACTGAGCACAATCCTGGGCAGCCAGGGATGGGGGAGAAGGACCTAGGTGCATGCTGGGGGTTCTTGTCACCAGCACTCACCCGTCTAGGACATGAGCGTCAGGATCTTTAAAGTCCGTTATGATGGAATGTATGCGACACAGACTAGACCTCGGTTTATACTCTCATCCGAAATGCCTACATTGCTAAATAATAACACCATAGAAAGCTCTAGTAACCATTTGCCAAAAAGTGCTCAATATGCACTCAAGCTGACCTACAGACCCCATACAAAATTGAGGAGTTTTGGGAGAGTTTTCAAGAAGAAAGGTAGGTGACTGGTCTAGCAAAGAAGATAGTAGATTGATAGAACAGATTAGGAACGAGAAAGAACAAATGATAATGAAAGAAACCGTGAGAATTTAAAGCACTACATTTTTCACAAAGAGGGGATACTATTTATTTAGAAAACCCCGCCACCCCGAAGGAGTTAAGAAACAGGAGAAGCAGGAGAGATGGAGGAGGAGAAGAAGAAGGAGGAAGATGACAAGGAGAATTGTTGTATGCACAATTAACCAAACACAAAATGAAAGGCGCAGATTGACATTCACAAATGTAAATGTAACTTTTACGGTACCTTAGTTACTTTTACCTTGGTTTTTAGATCACATTTAAAACATAAATCTTTCCACAATCACTTCACCCTGAATCTCTCTCTCTCTCTCTCTCTCTCTCTCTCTCTCTCTCTCTCTCTCTCTCTCTCTCTCTCTCTCTCTCTCTCTCTCTCTCTCTCTCTCTCTCTCTCTCTCTCTAGGACATACCTTGTGACGACACAAGATGGCGGAACATTGTAGAGGCACGCCCATCATTTTGTGCGGGTTCCAGGTCATTGAGTCAGCCCTGATAATGACATAATAGCAAGACCCATTACTGCAATAGGTTTTCCAGCTCAGAATCAAACAGTAACATTCACTGCTGTTTGCATTAAAGCGCCATTTATAAACTAAACGATAATTTACATTATATCTACATAACATAATTTCACCTTCATAATATACTATCTACACTTACTCAGTCAAATATATATTTATAAAATACGGTTTATGGCATTATTATACTTTTAGAGATAAAAAAAAGTAGTTTTATAACAACATATTATCGTCACGCTCATAGCATAAATGCCTAATTCAGACTTAGGCAGTTGTGCAGTAGGGGTAAAAACAAAGCCCTGGGAAGACAAGCCATCTGTGTTAGAGAGTACAAGTCTCTATCTAAATCGTAACGGTCGCCACAGCTTCGTATGCCAAATTGCCTATCTCATTCCTGACATAGGCATTTTGCAGCCAATATGGCGGCGCCCAGACGCATTGAACAATTTTGGGCTGAAAAAGCAACAAAGATGTTGCAAAACATACTTCAATCAGAAGACGAAGGTAAGTAATCAATTTTAGAACTTGTTATTCTTAGGTGTTGTAGGAAAATGGCTATAAATGCTGTTCCAAGCATCATCTTCAATGTGAGGCGATTGATATCGGCAATTTGTAAATTAAGACAGAGCTGAGATAGGCATTTTGTCTTAAACGGCAGACTGACTGTAAAAAAACGTTAAATAAAGTTAAAATACTTGGCTATTAACCATTTAGCATTGCTAACAATTGTTCTCGTTTTATATTACATAAAATATCGAGCATATTTATTTATAGATGCGTCTGTATATGCGTGTGTCCATAGATCCCCACGACTGTGACGATGAAGCGCGGGAAGCTACCAGCCTGAGTCCTCCTCGTCAAGTGAGGAAGGCGACATTACATTACATTACATGGTTATTGCTTTAGGTCCAGCAGACTCTTCCGAGCCAAATCAGGACCAGAGAAGTGAAAGAGGACTCACCCCTGATCCGCTTAAAAGATCTGCCGAAACAACCCTAGTGGTAACACTGAAGGCAATCTACCAGCCGGTCACTTTACAATAAAGACATCCCACGCAGGGGACGCTGAGGCTATACTCTAATTTATCGAACCTCCGTTTACAAAACAAAATAGAATACAAGCATCATTATACAATATCAACAAAACCCATACATATAAAATGCCTACATTGCCAAATAATACCATAGGAAGCCCCAGTGACCATTTGGCAGAAAGCATCCAATATTCCCAAGCTGATCCAACAGACCAAATGAATAGTTTTGTCCCGGAAGAGTTGTTCAAGAGACAAGTGCATGGGCAAGAAGTAGGAATCAAAGTGTTTAGGGCCAGTGGGAATTCGAGCTTTTCCCTCTCAGACTTGAGCTGCTTAGCACAACTACCGCTTACCCATTTGCAACCTCACACTTTGCCACAACTGGAAGATCACCCAGAGGAAGTTATTGTCACTTTATGTGAACTAAAAATGTTGCAGGTGCTTCACGTTGAGCGTCTAACATGGTTTAGCCCCGGTCAAGTGGAACAGATATTAGTGTCTTTTAAGAACTTGGAACGTTCCATTTCACACTAAGATGGAAATGGCAGCCCTGAATAGACCTCTACAAAGCACACAGAGACGTCCTGTCCGGAAAAGACTTTCCATGCCTGGTTGCAGGTAGAAGGGGAGGGGAGAGGGAGTGCTCTTTGATGCATTGAGTCAAGTACAAAGTAATACTTCACTGCTGCAAGTGAATTACCTTTTGTATGGATCACATACAAATAATTGTTTGTTTTGCAAGCACACAGAAGTTAATTAAGCAAGTTTAATAATTACCTTTAAGAGGAGAGCGAGTGTTCCATGATGCTTTGAGTTAAGTAAATAAATGAATAACATTTTACAAGGGTAAAAGTAAGGGAAGGGGGAGTGTGATAAGATGCCAACAGTCAAGTACACGTTTTACTGCACCTTTAGTTGGATCACATTAACAATAATTATTTGTGTTTATTTTTTTTTTGGCAAGCACACAGAAGATGTGTTTGTGTATTATGTCTTTTTATGAGGAGAGGATGTGTTCTATGATGCCTTTAGTCAAGTACAAAGTAATAGACAATGGCTCCCGACAGGAAGTCCTCTCCAGGATCGCAAAAACAACTGCTGCCCTGGGGAGGTTGAAGAGAATTTGGAAAGACAGGACCATCAGTTTACATTCCAAGGTAAGACTGCTGCGCTCTCTTGTCATCTCCATCTTCCTATACGTTTGCTAGACATGGACCCTCACAGCAGATCTACAACGAAGAATACAAAGCATGGAGATGAGATGCTACAGAAGATTTCTGGGCATTTCCTACACCAGCACATCACCAACGAGGAAGTCCGACAGACCATCACACAAGCCATTGGACAACACGATGACCTGCTCACAGTGGTAAAAAAACGGAAACTCCGATGGCATGGCCACGTCACCAGATCATCAGGTCTTGCAAAGACTATCCTGCAAGGCACAGTGCAAGGAGGTAGAAGAAGAGGGAGACCGAAAAAGAGGTGGGAGGACAACATTCGAGAAAGGACTGGTTGGACACTGAGCTAAACCATGAGGGTTGCTGAACACAGGGAAAGATGAAGTACGCTGGTTAAACGATCATCTGTGGTGCTCCTACGACCTCCGAGTTACGAGATAGGACAGGAATAAGCTAGGAAAGTAATACATCACTGCTGCAAGTAGATCACAGTTTGTTAGATCACATTAAATTAAAAAGGATTCTTTCTATTGACATTTTGTTTGCAAGCGCATAGAAGATGTGTAGGTTTAAGAAAAAAACTATGTGTTGTTTCTTTAGGCTTGTCATGTTTTACCGTTGACATTGCAAGTACATGAAGTTTTTTGTTTATCTTTATGTTATTGATTAAATGGAAAAAAAATCAATATTGCATATCTTGTGTTTTTTGTCTTTTAAAAACTTTCTTATGCCTATCTGAAGTTTCACTTCTTGCCTATCTCAGCTTTTGTTAGTGCTCATTCTGCCTAAATCAGTTTGCAGGCAAACGAACACACATTTCTCAAAACTGGCTTCAACACACATTGGCAACTTCATTCTGTGAAGATATATGCAAAAAAAATATTTAAAGAATGTTCAGTTTAAAAAATAACATGTTTTTATCGTTTATCTCGAAACTATGAAAATTGAGTTAGGCAATTATCTTATGAGCGTGACGATGACACTTAACAATATACAAGAAAACACTCCACTCGATCATCACCCTGTTTGTAAGTAGTATATACAGAAAACCTATATTATGTGTGGTTGAAAAGTAGAAGCCAGCTAAACTGAACTAAGATATCAGACCAAGCGTAAGGGGATGACCTATTATGGGCGGCTGTGGTCACCCTGAGATCAAATCAGAGACCAATAGTTAGTCTACCACTGGAAGGATCTCAAAACATGTTGTTTAATCCTATTCTATCATATCCTATCCTATCCTGTCCTATCATAACCTATCCCGTAAGTCGGAGGTTATAGGGGCACCACAGATGATCGTTTAATCAGCGTACTCCTTCTTTCTTTGTCCTCAGCAGCCATGATGGTTTCGCTCAGTGTCAAACCAGTCCATTCTCGAATGTTGTCCTCCCACCTCTTTTTCGGTCTCCCTCTTCTTCTACCTCATTGCATTGTGCCTTGCAGGATGGTCTTTGCAAGACCTGATGATCTGGTGACGTGACCATACCATCGTAGTTTACGTTTTTTCACCACTGTGAGCAGGTCATCGTGTTGTCCAATGGCTTGTGTGATGGTCTGTCGGACCTCGCTGTTGGTGATGTGCTGGGTATAGGAAATTCCCAGAAGTCTTCTGTAGCACCTCATCTCCATGCTTTGCATTCGGCGGCAGGGATAGCTCAGTGGTCAGAGCGCACCCCTTGTGTGAGTGCGTCTTGGGCGACGTGGGTTTGAATCCTGATTTCAGCAAAATATTGCTGGATATTATGGGCCAGCGCCTTGAGAAGCTCTCTGAGCTTGTAAGTGCGCTATATAAGAGAAATCTCTTTTCTTTTTTGTTGTAGATCTGCTGTGAGGGTCCATGTTTCGCAAGCATATAGGAAGATGGAGATGACAAGGGAGCGCAGCAACCTTACCTTGGAATGTAAACTGATGGTCCTGTCTTTCCAAATGGGTTTCAACCTTGTCAGGGCAGCAGTTGTTTGTGCGATCCTGGAGAGGACTTCCTGTCGAGACCCATTGTCTGATACAATGGCTCCTAAATATGTGAAGCTACGCACTGTGTTGAGATATTGGCCTTGGACTTTGATGTCCGTGTCGATGCCATTGGTGTTGTTGGTCATCAGTTTGGTCGTCTCTGCTGTTTAATACTGGGTCATTGTTACACTCGATTCGATGTTGGTGTTTTCTATCAGTATTTGATTCAGCCCCGATGCTTGAATTCCTGATAGGTGTGTAACTCAGATTCGTTTATCCACGCAGCCTGCTCAATCAGCATACAAGTCACAGAGTCGACGTATAAAGTTTTCCACTTTTATTCAGCACACATCAACAACTGCATACAATCGCTTTCCACTTTCAAATTTTTACTTTCCAACTCACTATCAACAACAACTACTCTCAAAATAGTGCAGCCCATAATTATATAGTCTCTCTCTCTCTTTTCCCGAACAATTTAGAACACGGTAGACTAGAATGACGCACTACAGCCAATCAAATAAAAGATCGTCATCACTGACCCACGTCACATATCTCTCTACACATACCCGGAACGTTCTCTCACTTCGACATCCATCGGAAAACCTCCACCGAGAGTAAACACGCAGATCCAGAGAATTCTCCAATAATATCGACTAATGCAAATTATTAACGTTATACAAAGCCTCTCCTAACAAGAATGCAAACTCAAATCAAAGGTAAATAAACTCCATTATTGAATACTTTGCAAAACGAAACGATTAGATCTATCGTGCGCGTTTCAGACATACTTTCGTTCGCGTTTCAACGTAACAGTCATTGACCAAATGAGTCCGCGATAGCAAAACAAAAATGAAAAAAAGTTGGTCGAAGCGGTAGATAAAACGCAGCCATTTGTATCATAAATAGGAATGATGGGATCACACTGCGTCTTTGGCCAAACCAATCGCCCGCTCGAACGATTTACTCTCAAACGGCCTAAGGGCAAACATGTCATCTGCTCTTAAATCCAAACGCTTTAAGCCTATGATAGATGATATTTGCGCATATTATAAAATAGGCCTATATCAACGTCTTCCCAGTGATAGGACTGTAGTTTTCGATGTCAATGAAGACATTATCGGTCCGTTGGTGCGCGGTTTGTCAATAAACCGTTTGACCGATCGGTTCGTTTCGCCGAAGACGCGTTGTGATCCCGCCCTTCTATCTATGATAGGCCTACATGGACGGCACCCAACTACTACTACCGCTATCGCGTTTCCATTGTACTTGGAGCCCTTGTACTTTGTGGTTCTGTTTACAAAACATGATCAGCAATCTTCACTAGGGAGTTGTTTTTTCTACCACCTGTAGATTTGTTATTATTAAATTTTGAAAAGCGACACTATTTGTTGGCAAAACAAAGTTAATATATTCCAACATCAAAATGACAATCCACCTTGCATTGAGCAATAACTATTAAACGTTTTCTTACCTTTCCAGCCCCTTCATCACGTGATTGTGGTCACGTGACAGAATGATAGACCCGCCCCACGCTCCCTGCAACACGGAGTTATGTGTAGCGTCATCATCATCATCATCATCATCATCATCATCATCATCATCATCATCATCATCATCATCATTTTTTGTAAAAATTATTCAGACCACCGCCACCACCCACCCCATTACCCCTTCTTAGCTCTCCCCTCCTCCCCCGCCCCCCACCCCCCCCCAACCCACCCCATCGTCTCTTATTCATTAGCTCTTGTCTGATTTTATTTTGTATAAAGCCGGATGTTTAGAATGAATGCGCGAGTACTGCGCTTTGAACTGATATTGTTCATTAGGAGAAAGTGTTATATAAACATCCTTATTATTATTATTATTATTATTATTATTATTATTATTATTATTATTATTATTATTATTATTATTATTATTATTATTATTAATATTATTATTATTATTATTAT
>CM072525.1:2286100-2298600 GCA_036898135.1 Oncomelania hupensis | reverse complement strand
AGAGATAGAGACAGACAAACTGAGAGATAGAGACAGACAAACAGAGAGAGGTGGAGACAGACAAAAAGAAAGAGTCTTTGGGTCTTACTGATGAAGGTTTTAGTGTAATAAACCGAAAATGTTAACGCCTACTACCCAGGTGTTGTTGTTGGTTTTATTACCATACAAAGAGAAAGAGAGAGAGAGAGACTACAAACTATAACTTTTTTTAAAATTTGGGAATAAAGATTTTTTACTAATTATTAAGTTTAATCTTTGAATCTGTCCCGGGAGAGAGAAAGAGCAAGAGACAGACAGACAGACACACACACACACACACACACACACACACAGAGAGCTAGAAACAGAGAGAGAGAGCAAGAGTCAGATACACAGACACACAGAGCTAGAAACAGAGAGAGAGAGAGAGAGAGAGAGAGAGAGAGAGAGAGAGAGAGAGAGAGAGAGAGAGCAGACTAGTAAAGGTAAGCGGGTGGATTGATGTCGTTACACTGCCAAAGACTTCCACTCCAGCGCTCGCTACACCCCTACCATTGACCAAGACTTGACCTTCACCGGCATGACTGCTGCCCTCTCACATTTCAATAACAATCCACTGACAGGAGACATCGACCCTGTACTTTAACAATCTTAACATCTTTCAACAAAGCATGACCTCTTTAAGTAAACGGACCATTCTACTGTCTAGACGAAACAAACGGGTTCCTGTCCCGATTCCGTAAAGAAAAGTTCAGATGGAAAATAAAATAATACGCGAACACACGTGAAAAACAAGAGTTTGAATTGAATTTTATGAAACAGATTTGTTAAGTTCAAAAATGTATATATAAACCAATGTTAGCAAGTCTTGCCTTTAGAAACTGCACTTATAATGATAGCATCTCTGTCGCTCCTTCGGATGAGAGTATACACCGAGGTCTAGTCTGTGCACGCCCGCATCCCATCAAAAAGACTTTACATATCCTGGCTTTGCTTGGAACCGGGAAAGGTAAGGGGAGAGAATAAAGGCACCACCCAAGGTCCAGAAAAACAGAGGTCCCAAACGTCTTTCTCCCCTACGACTAAATGTTTACGGGTACCCCCCTTATTATTCTTTACCACAAATGTTTGGTGGAGGGGGTGAAGGGGGTATTTTTTAACACGAATAAAAACACAGTTCATGACTTCCCATATAAAATCCTGTGGAAATGTTATTTATAGACATGTTATGTGTCATGCCTACGTTCCTGTCCAAAGTGTTACAGGTGTGTACGACTGTTGGATTTCAAAAGTTTGTTTCCGTAAATAAACTCCAAAGGAAGGTCCCGGGTCCCAGCAAGTGACAGACACGATTGCAGTGCCAGTGGGAGGAGGAGGAGAAGAAGAAGAAGAAGAAGAAGAAGAAGAAGAAGAAGAAGAAGAAGAAGAAGAAGAAGAAGAAGAAGAACAACAACAACAACAACAACAACAAAAACAACAACAACAACAACAACAACAACAACAACAACAACAAGAAAAGAAAAGGGTGAAATTGCGTAGAGTAGGGAGATGGGTGGAGAAATGAAAATGAGTCGTGTGTGTGTGTGTGTGTGAGAGAGAGAGAGAGAGAGAGAGGGAGAGAGAGAGAGAGAGAGAGAGAGAGGTGGAGATGGATGGCAGAAGCAAGGGAAGTAACTTGAGAAGATTAACAGAAGAGATAAATTGTGTTGGTAAGTTGCTACAAAAGATTCATCATCCTTTGACCCTGGGACTGCCTCAACTCAAAAGTATTAACTCTTAAACTAAAGCTTTTGCCCCTGCTTTCCCCATTATTGAGGTAAGACTACCTAATCTTGTCTTTTAACGAAACCATATTATTCAAAGGATACCATACTATTATGTTTAGTTTTTTATCATTTAATTTTTTATGTCTCGATTGTGTGTGTATGTATGTATGTGTATGTGTGTATGTGTGGGTGTGGGTGTGGGTGTACCCACAAAAGCGCACAAATGGGTACCAGACCTTGTCTTTCTTAGTAACAAATGGGTTCATTTGCTTGGAACCCACTTTTTTCCAGGACCCCACTTTTTTCTAAGTGCGCGGGAGTGCTCTTTTAGTGCAAGGGAGTGCAGTTGTAGTGCATGAGAGTGTTTTAAGTACATAGGAGTGCACTATCCGGGACGGAGAAAATACAGTGAATTTTTGGAAAAGTTTGAAGCAAAATTCGACCTATTTCGTCGCCTATAAGAGACGATTTAGGTCAACTTTCTAGAGAAGGGTTAGGGTAAGGGCTAGTTGCAGCGCTGCAACTAACCCTTGCCCTAACCCTTTTCCATCAAAAAATGACTTTCCGATTCCTACATTCTTAAATGAACCCATTTCTGATGTATTGCAAGTATGTGGGTGTGTGTGTGTGTGTGTGTGTGAACATGTTTACACGGCGTTATTTGGACAAACTATACTTGTGAACATCTACATACCTCGTTTTGACAGCTCTCGTTGTTTTGACGTCAAACCAATGATCCGTTAGGGTTATGGCTGTGTTAGGTAAGGGTTAGGGTTAGGGTTAGCATTAGAACACAGTACATAAAAATGGGACGAAATGTGACGATTGTCAACACAACACATGTGGCGTTTCAGGAAAGTCATAATAACGCCGTGAAATCACATGTGTGTGCGGTGTATGTGTGTGTGTGTGTTTATGGGTGTGTATGTGTGTGTGTGTTTATGGGTGTGTGTGTGTGTGTGTGTGTGTTTGTGTGTATGTTTTTGTGTATGTGTTTTAAGCTTGAAATCATATTTGTTACCCATACTGGCGACATCCGGAACGTCTCTCTCTCTCTCTCTCTCTCTCTCTCTCTCTCTCTCTCTCTCTCTCTCTCTCTCTCTCTCTCTCTTTGTCCCTTTGTCTGCGACCGGAGATGGTAACTGATAGCGTACAGGTACAGGCAGAGTTAATTGGATGGTAGTGTTGTACACATAAGAAAAATGACTGTACGTCATGGAAGGCGACATTCCTTCAGTAGTCACCTGCAATTTGACCTCTTGCTCATAAACCGACGCATATCACGTCACACTCATTCAAGTTGGAGTCTGAGGTCTTTTTCTCAAACTTTGAGAATACAGTACGATCAGAAAAGAGTTTATACCCCCACATTGTTGATATAAAACTCTCAAATAAGCCTGTACGAAGCTTACAAAGACATTCAGGCCTATACAAGATCATTTATCGTTTCATTTACAGGACATTTCATGTCAAGTCACCTCGCGAGTTTCCTTCTATATAGTCATTACCCGTCCGCCAGTAGCATATAAATAGCAGCAGCAAAGCTCTCCAATAGACGGGGCCGGGTAGCTCAGTTGGTAAGAGCGTCTTGCTAGTAACCGAAAGGTCGCTGGTTCGAATCCCGGATTGGTCAACGTGTGATCATATTATTTTCCCCTTTACCAACAACTGGCCCGCTGGTGTCAGTATAAATCGGTCCAGTAGTCACCTATATGCGAAAGTGTCGTGTGACTATAATCTACAAACAACATCTCCAATAGCTTTGGCTAAAGCACCAGTAGGTCGACGTGTGAGCACCTGCGCAGATAATCTAAAGTAGACAAGTTAGCCAGTGTCTATACCAGGCGACCTTTTGGAAAGGCACGAAGTTTAGATTCCATTTTCACAAATAATACATATTACGCAAATAATCATCGCTTAGCGTGAATTGGACAATTTTAAATTTTATATTTTTTATTATAAATTTTTGTGTTGTATTTTTAATTTTTAAATTTAAATTTATTTATTTATTTATTTTGGGCGCAATGTTGACCTTGTGTTAAAACTCATTTTGAGGAAAGAAGACTTGAATACGGCGATGTCTTGGATGTCCGCCCAACCCAGCCACGCTCTCTCGATCCTCTCTCATAGTCCACCCAAAATAACACTTACATCCACGTGCATCCACAGGCCGTGTCTTTGGCAAACGTCAGCGACATCATTGAGAGGGTCAAAGGCACCCAGAACTGTGGTTCCTGCCATTGCGTTCACCATCATAGGGGTCTTGCCATCTTGTTTGGCTTGCGCGATCTTCGCCTCCAGGTCGGCTGCGATCATCTTGCCGCTAAACAACATTATTTTTCAAAAATACAACAACTAAAATAAATCCCAGGATTGTGCTCAGTTGTGTGAACGTCAGACAGTGCGCCCAAAGGCTGCAAGTGGGCGCCTTGTAAGGCTTGAGTTAGATCCTGTATCGGCCAGCGCCTTGAGCAGCTCTTGAGCTAGAAATGCGCTATAAATAAAATAAATGATATCAATAAATAAAATAAGGAAATAAATGGGGAAGGTGACGATCAGCTCTCTGACTACCCCAACAAATACTTTGACAGATAAAACAAAAACCATTTAACAGTTGTCCCATCATCATTTTCATCATCACCATCATCATCGTCTTCGTCGTCATCGTCATAATCCTTATCACCCTCATCATCATTCTCCTCGTCCTCCTCCTCATCGTCATCATCATCATCATCATCATCATCATCATCATCTCACCGCTACCGCCAGTGAGGGTGCCGGAGGTTTCAGTATAAATAGTATCCCCACTTTCTGGAAATTTAGTGCTTTAAATTCCCACTGTCGCTGTCCTTCTTTCTCATTCATATTCTGTTCTATCAATCTGCTATACTATCTTCTTCTTCACTAGACCAGTCACCTACCTTTTTTCTTGAAAACTCTTCCGGGACAAAACTTCTCATTTGTGTGAGGTCTGTTGTATCAGCTTGGAAATATTGGACGCTTTCTGCAAGGTGGTCACTGGGGCTTTCTATGATGTTATTATTTGGCAATGTAGGCATTATATATATGTGTTTTGTTGATATTTTATAATGATGTTTATATTCTATTTTGTTTTTGTAAACGGGGTTCGATGAATTAGAGTATAACCTCAGCGTCCCTTGCGTGGGATGTCTTTATTGTAAAGTGACTGGCTGGTAGATTGCCTTCAATGTTACCACAAGGGTTGTTTCGGCAGATCTTTTATCAGGATCATGGGCGAGTCCTCTTTCAGCGAAGTTGTGGTCTTAATTTTGTGGTCCTGATTCGGCTATACTGGTCCTGACTTGGCTCGGAAGAGTCCGCTGGACCTAAAGCAATACTCATGTAATGTAATGTAATCTCACCGCTGGTCACACTTGACGTAGACACAGTTGTTGGTACCGATGCCCAACAGAGCACAGGCCCGTTTGATGCTGAAGTGGCTCTGGAAGACAAAAACATAAAATAGTATAGCGCACTTACTGGCTCAAATACGGCAATACATGATACACAATCTGTAATGCCTAGTGCCTAGGAATATTCTTTGGTCAGTGCTGTCGCGCGCTATACAAACAAAACTGTCTAACTAGTCCTTGGGTCTTACTGATGAAGGTTTTAGTGTAATAAACCGAAACATTTAAACGCCTACTACCCAGGTGTTGTTGTTGGCTTTATTATCATAAATAGTTGAAAGTGAGCTGCTTTGCAATGCCAAGTACCTAGGAATACTCTTTGGTCAGTGCTGTCGCGCACTATACAAACAAAACTGTCTAACTAGTTGAAGGTGAGCTGCTTTGCAATGCCGAATGCCTAGGAATATTCTTTGGTCAGTGCTGTCGCGCACTATACAAACAAAACTGTCTAACTAGTTGAAGGTGAGCTGCTTTGCAATACCGAATGCCTAGGAATATTCTTTGGTCAGTGCTGTCGCGCACTAGACAATCAAAACTGTCTAACTAGTTGAAGGTGAGCTGCTTTGCAATGCCGAAGGTCGCGGGGCCCAACCCCGCATGGGAACTTAGGTGACTTTGGTAGGAGACCTTTCAGGACAACGACGGTTTTCTCCGGGTACTCCGGTTTCCTCCCTCCCTTCAATAATGAAATTGGATGGGTTAGGGTTAGGGTCAGTCTACTCTTCCAAACTAAAATGTGGTTCTCTTCCGCCTTCTGTAAAAGCGATGTCTTCAGATCGCTCCGCTTTGAGTTTAACTGAAGAAAAAGCGTTGTGAATAGCGTCCTGTATTTAATAATAACTTGGAGATGATCATCATTTTACATTTGTATGTATTGTTGTTTTACAGCTAGCGCTTTTGCCGCTCAACACTGCCTCAAGGCGCTGGCCGATAAGCATTTTTCTCAAGCCGCCCGACGCGCCCCGTTACTGCCTCAGCCGCCCCATTGTGCAACCAGGGACGAGGGAGAAGGGACCTAGTGCGTGCTGGATGTATTTGTGTGGCCGGCTGCAAACTTGTTTTTTCCAACCTAGTTCCAGTCATTCGCCCAAAAAGGCAATCACCGAAGTCGAACGAAGCTCTCCGATGTGTTAGGAAATGATGCTTGCATGACTACGACTAGCTGACATTAAAAATGATCGCTGTTGCTTCTAATTCTGTTCGATTTACACAGATTAGCATTTCGCAACGATATACTTTGTTAAAATGAGCATAATATGAGCATAATTATTAATATATTATCGACCATATTTAATAGTTGCGTTCCTTGATTTGCAGTTTGTTAGTTCTCAGCAGTAAAGGCTAATAATAGCATTGCCCATTTCCTGCCTAGAACCAAGTAGACACTTTTATACAGTATACATAGGCTTAATCTACATTATTATATTATAAGTCAGTCTCCGCGCAGCGATGAAGCTCACTAGCTGAATATAATTATTAGACCTGTATTGTTTGTTTTATACGTAAATAAGTGTATAAACTATATCTATTCTAATTGATAATATTTAGGCCTATACTTTATAATATTCGAATCTTGAAATTTCCGGAGAAGGACGAGTAGGCTAAGCGAATTTTTTTTTTATAACTCGAGATCAGAGTTAAATTAATAGTTAGTTATTCATTGCTTACAGGGTCCAGCGGACTGCAGAGTCGAATCAGAACCACAAAATCAAGACAACTCGAGATCAGAGTTAAATTTAAAGCTTATTAGTTATTCATTGCTTACAGAGTCCAGCGGACTGCAAAGAGCCGAATCAGGACCACAAAATCGAGACCACAACTTCGCAAGTAGTAGTAGTAGTAGTAGTAGTAGTAGTAGTAGTAGTAGTAGTAGTAGTAGTAGTAGTAGTAGTAGTAGTAGTATATTTATTTAGTTAAATCTTTAATTTATTTATTTGTTTTGTTTGTGTGTTGTTTTATTATTATTATTATTATTATTATTATTATTATTATTATTATTATTATTATTATTATTATTATTATTATTATTATTATTATTATTATTATTTGTTTCTTTTTATTATTATTATTATTATTATTATTATTATTATTATTATTATTATTATTCCTACTTTAAAAAAAAAAAAAAAGGATAGTGTGCTGCTGTGCGTGCTCAATGGTGTAAATATGGTCAGTGACGTTTTGTTTGTTTTTGCTGAAGTTGGGTGTAACCCGAAATATTCAGATGGTGTTACTGGTTATTTTTTCTTATAGATTTAACAAAGTTTTCAGATGATTTATAGGCAACGCAACATTTTTTTAATACGTGTTTCTCATTAAAATACATATAATTGAAATACATATAACAGATTTACTGTATCAGTTAAAAAGAATAATATTAGTTAAATAAATAATAGCTTTGGTGCTTGCAATAAAAATATCACTGTTTTTTGAGACCATTATAAACTTGCTTTGCCTTGTTGTGCTGAAGTGACATCAACGTATCCATAGCGCTTTGAAGTTTTGTCATGGTTTTATTGTTGATATAGATGTGAAATCGTTGTATGTGTGCTTTATGTGTTATGTATTACTTTTATTCCTTATTACTAATTGTGTCAGTATATTATTCATCATAAAATAATAATAATAATACTAACTGCTTCAAAATGCAAATCTCGACTTGAGCTTGAAGCTGTGCAGATCGAAATAGAATTAGATCTAGCAGCGGCTATTTTTATGCACGGATGTTTCACCACAGTCGACTATAATTATAGAAGATCCGTTGGATCTCATTTTTGATATGATGATGATGGTCATTGTTGTCAGGGTGGCGACGTGGTGATCGTCCTTAACGCTCATGCAATAGGACGTTAAGCATCGTTTTCCGTCCGTCCTTTTGTCTTTGTAAACTCCTAAATACGTACGTAGTATAGTATGTAATTGAGGCCTACGAAAGACGAGACTTCCAAGCCTGTGGTTTCACGTAGTCCTGCCAGCATTCGTTCGTAAAACATCGGATAGCTTCGCTCGACTCGGAGAGCTTCGTTCGACTTCGGTAATTGCCTTTTTCGTGAAAGTGACTGGAACTAAGTTGGAAAAAACAAGTTCGCGGCCGGCTCGCATCTGTCTAGGACATGAGCGTCCTATCCTATCCTATCCCGTAACTCAAAGATCGTTGGGGCACCACAGATGACCGTTTAACCAGCGTACTCCATCTTTCTCTGTTCTCAGCAACCCTCATGGCTTCGCTCAGTGTCAAACCAGTCTATTCTCGAATGTTGTCCTCTCACCTCTTTTTCTGTCTCCCTCTTCTTCTGCTTCCTTGCACCGTGCCTTTCAGGATGTTTTTTGCAAGGCCTGATGCTCTGGTGACGTGGCCATACCTTCGGAGTTTCCAGCTTCACCGCTGTGAGCATGTGTAATGGTCTGTCGGACTTCGTTGTTGGTGATGTGCTGGGTATAGGAAATACCCAGAAGTCTTCTGTAGCACCTTATCTCCATGCTTTATATTCTTCGTTGGAGATCTGCTGTGAGGGTCCATGTTTCGCAAGCGTATAGGAAGATGGAGATGACAAGGGAGCGCAGCAACCCTTACCTTGGAATGTGGACTGATGGTCTTGTCTTCCCAAATGGGCTTCAACCTTGTCAGGACGTGAGCGTCAGGATCTTTAAAGTCCGTGCGATGGAATATATGCGTGTATCCAGACTAGACCTCTGTTTATACTTTCATCCGAAGGAGTAGGTTTTGCTTGGCTGTGCATCAGGGTCTTAATAAAACGGGGAAAAAAAAAACGGAAGCGTGATCATGTCACGCCTCTCTTAATGCAGCTCCACTGGCTCCCTGTCAAGTTCCTCATTGAATACAAAATTGCTGTCCTAGCTTTCCGTCACTTCGACCAGTCACTTCCACCATATCTGTCTGAGGTACACACTATCTATTCTGCAACTCGTTTTTTGCGCTCATCAGATGAAAAACTTTTGAAAACGCCCAAGAGTCGGCTTAAAACAACTGGCGAGCGGTTTTTTAGTTTTCAAGCACCCAAGGTTTGGAATGCGCTAGCGCTGCCTGCCGGTTTAAGACATTGTATAGAGCTTGTTTTCTTCAAGAGCTGCTTCAAAACGCACTTGTTCCGCAAGGCGTTTTCTGTGTAAATAGTATGAACAGTAATAATACTTTCTGAATGATGCTGTACATCATGTAGTGCGAATGTTGTGATGATGCGTACGAACGATGTGTGTAAGCGCATTGAGTTGTTATTCTAATGAAAAATGCGTTGTATAAATGCAATTTAATATTATTAGTTGTAGTACTATTTTGTCGTCATTCCAGGCCGTCAACCAGCTTGGCACCACTGCCTGCAATGCAATCCCTTAGAATTGAATGCTTCAATTGTTTTGCCGTTGTTTTCACCACTGAGCCACATGCGCTCCAAGAACCAAAGGGTAAATAGTTTCTTGTAAGTCGTACTTCGCTTGTGGCCATACAAATGTAAAGTAGGCCTACTCATCAAGTTTATACCAGTTTCTCAACACGCATTATACAGACCTATTATGAAGACAATAATACCGTGTATAATTTATTCTTGTAAATATTTCGGAACATCTGTGGCCCACAATGTAAGGTTTATTGGTCTCAATGATTGCTGATCAGTGAATAATGATAGAAACGAATTGCGCAGTTATGAACAATGACATAATTAATGTAAACCTCCCACTCGTCGTAAAATGTGTTAGCCAACGTTATAAAACTAATGAAGCACTATAACCAACTGCACGCATTTGTTTTTAAGAGTCGTTTTCCTGGGGAAAAGAAACAGCAAAACAACACCACCACCACCTCCTCCACCGCTACCACCACGACAACAACAATAACAACGACAGCACGTGTATTAGGTGCTTTTTGACGTGGTCCCCGCAGTACTCAAATGGTTTTATGAAAAGTGTTAGTTTTAGTAGACAAAAAGATATTTAAAACCTTTTTTATATTGAAGAAGAAACACACACAATATTTCGAAATACTGCACATTGCTCTTTAAAGTGAAAACACATTGCCTTAACTTACCAAAGAAAGCATTTTTAACTACTGCTTTAAACGATAACTTTTGGCGACATGTAACTAATTGCTAGGCTTGCTCAATTGCGATAAGATGTGTGTGTGCTGTGAAGCATTTGTACTGTTGTGAGATCTGAAGCTTTGTCAGTGAGCTATGTTGGATATGGTTTTTCCAAGGTGCAAGTGATATGATGGGGATGAAAGTGGTTATAGCTGACTAGTCTTAGTGTTTATGGTTCCAAACTGTGATCTGCGCCTGTTATCATTCCTTTGGATTTAATAAAGATGTGCTGTGTTGTATTGTAGTCTATTGTTTAAGACATTGCATGGATTAGCATTACCCTTCTATATTCTCAGAATATACGTTTTAAGGGATTTCTGAAGACAGGTTTAGAGCCAGAAACATCGGAGAGGATTCTTTTTTTCAAGGAACTTCCTTCCTTACCACCACGAAAGGGCGTGAACAAGTTTTACTTGTAAATTGTAAGAAACCGTTTGTTCAGTCAGTCGGTGGATTACTGTGTTCCTCAGCTTTTGTCATCGTCACCGACACGGACGGCGACAGCAGCGGCCATGCACTCGGGATTACGACAACGAAGATGGTAAGGTAAAAACAGAACGTCTACAGAAACAGATTTAATAACACAAACAGCTAAAACTATAATCACAAAAAACGACGACCACCACCACCACCACCACCTCATACAAAGCAACAACTGTACCTGTTCTGAAGTAAAGACGACAGGTCGGGCGTCAGCAGGAATCCCGTCAGCCTTGATATTGGGGAAGACATGGTGCCTCGCCAACAGCACGCCGTAAAAATTGGACACTGCTCCTCCTGAAACACAGACAACCATGAGGATAACCATGAGGATAACCAGGAGGAGGAAGAGGAGGATGGGAGAGGCGTGAGGAGGAGGAAGCAATGAGGATGACGAAGGGGGGGGGGAGGAGCTGTCTTGCCAACACAACGCCGGTACACTTGAATATTGCTCCGCCTGTAACACAGGTGATGATGATGATGATGATGATGATGATGATGATGATGATGATGATGATGATGATGATGATGATGATGATGATGAAGGCGGTAACAATGAAGACGATAATGACGCCGGCGAAGACGACGGTGGGAATCACCGTGACGATGACGACATCGATGACCACAATGACGATACCTCTTTCAAGGTCTGTCTAAAATCACAAATGGGAACAGACGTTACATTTTATATAATAACAAATAATTAATTCATTAATTAGACAAATAAATGAAGAAAGAAAGACAGAAAGACAAATCTATAACGGATTACCTGGAGCAAAGATGCCATCACCCCCATTCCAGCCGATTTTGGCCAGCATGCGACGCAAAACCACGTCCTCCATCAACGTAAAGACTGGCGCCACTTCATATGTGAACCTGAAAAAGGTTCAAACATTTGACAATATTTTACAAAGAGTTCCCACTACCAGCCCCACTGAGAATGCTCCAGTAGTATCGGCATTTACCGTACAGAAGCTAATCAGTCAGTTAAATGTCAGTTTAAAAGCACATAGCAATTACTGGTCTTTTAGCTTCAATTTTGCTTACACTGTAATAATAATTATACGGATATGCTATATTATTGTAGGTATATAATTATGCTTTATGCTGTTTGCATATTGTGCGTCTTATAAATCATCACTGTCTCCGTCGCCGTCATCATGATTTATCAATATCATCATCATTGTCGTCTTAGTCGTCGTCATCATTATCATCATCATCGCCGTCATCGTCATCATCACAATCGTCATCATCATCATCACCATCAACAACAATAATAACAACAAAGCGGCAAACGTAGTTGTGGACAAAATCTTTATTATCGTCGCCGCCGTCGTCATCATCGTTATTATCATCAACATCATCAGCTTGCGCATGGACAATGAATATGGCACTATACCAGTCCCACCTTCCCCCTATGCATCATCCTCCTCCTCGTCATCCTCATCATTATCATCATCATCATTATCATCATCATCAATAGATGAATAAAACTCTTGGTCTCAATGGATGTAGCGGTCACCAAATCTGACCAAATCTGCGATAAGAGAACGTGCGCCATATGTTCTGAATGTTGAATCAGGCGGCTGCTCAACCGTGTCAGACTTGTGTGTGTGATCTGATGGTACACATGCATACAGCCAAAAAAAATGAGACTGACGAGGAACCCTCGACTGAATGAAGGGAGTGTGGTTGTCAGTCTCACACACGCTGCGTTGCCCGATGGTAACTGTACATGTAGATAATAGTCA